>LKUV01000045.1:0-400056 GCA_001414455.1 Hymenoscyphus fructigenus | reverse complement strand
ATTGACCCCCCCCCCCCCCCCCCCCCCCCCCCCAAAAAATAGGTATTGCATATATCAATCACCTTTAATTTAGCTCCTGATATCTTCTTTTCTCGCTGAAAATGTAAACTATTCTTATGCAACTCGACAGCTCAGCGAGGAGTTCTGGTATAGCGAGTCCCAAGCTTGACTATGCTGCATTCGTCCTTGTACCGCGTATAGGCAACCTAGTAATACAACTTTGTAAAACCTATCTAGAAGGGGCGTATTATCTCGATCCGCACTCTGGTCCGATTCTCTTTGGGCTCCAGTCCACGCCCATTTTCAGTCTCAAGATACAGAACTTTCGATGAAATCGATATACGCGCTGGAGAATTAGCAATGACCATCCCCTTCTTCCCCGTCTCCTGCATGATCAAAGGTTTTTGGACGAGAAGAGAACGGGAAGCAGGAGAGAAGGAAAATGGTATCACGCTTCCCTTCCCCACCAACACCCGAAGTTTTCTGCTTGTACTGGTTGTAATGAGATTTACACTCGTACAATGTGTTACACTGTCACACAATATTTATCTATCCCTACACACCAACAGATATCACCTACCTTTGTACACAAATTCATACAACTCGTGCTTGATCAACACATAGTCAAAATTTCCTCACATCACACAAGTCAATATCAAAGGTACACATCAAAAAAGGCCACCCGATCATCGAAAAGAAGGCATCCTCACTTCATACAACACTATCTAATAAACAAAATAAATACAGACAGGCTGCCACCCCGTTGAACCACCCAAACGTCGCCAAGTCATAGTAAAGGGTAGTAGTACCTTGTCGGTGTAAAAACCGCAATCAACGGTAAAAGGCAAAAGAAAAAACAAGAGAGGGCTCAGAGAATGAGTTAGCCGTCCAACGAATGCCCAATCTCAAAGATATCATCATCCTTCATTGAAGAAAAAAAGCCACTCCAAAGTATCTCCCAGTCACATCCATCCATTCCACTTGCAGCTTATGAGAGAGGTGTGGATTTTCCCTTTCTCCCTTGAAAAATCTCGGTCGTAGTAGGTGCAAATAAAAAGCCAGAAGAATTTTAGAAGAACGAATGCGCGACCAGCGCAGAACGAAGGCTGAACGCAGTCGCTGAATCAAAATTTTCAAATCTAGAATATCTCCCCCATGAGAGAAAATAATGTGTTCCCGTTGCCACAGCTTCGCCATGTAACAAGAGCACAAGGGGAAATGGGTACAAAAACAAATTGAAGTAAGGGGTATGCAGCTAACAAAGGAAATTTCCGCAAAATATTTCGTGGCCCGTAGAACCGATTTTGTTCAGAAACAAGTTTCGTACTGGTGAGACATGCGCCGAACATATCATCTCCGTGGTCCAGGTTTGACTTCTCTGTACTTAAGTCTGCTTGTTCTCCATCCTTCATACCAGAGTTCCCGACTTGCTTCTCTCAACTCGCCACGCCACTCACTGAATACAGCCTCCTTCAATCGCAAAAAGTCGCAATGATCGGCATTCATTGGATCAGCGAATCCCCAAGGAAACTTTCGGCCAATCACACCAGGTTCGTAGATATCGGGACTGATGATTGATAGTGGGAGGTATGGGGTCTCTTCTGGTTCGTCGTCTGCGCGTTTGCTTTGGCGGCGAGCGGATCCGGATGAATGTCGCTTGGAATTTGGAGTTGAACTTGCTTCTGGGGTTTGAATCGGGAGCTCGTCGCTGGAGTTCTTCTCTGCATCGGACTCTTCGTCCTCGTCGCCTTCCTCGATACGGCTGGAATCAATTCGGGAATCATCTGCTTCATCAAGTCCGAGGGCCTCGAGAGGATCGAGGTTGGCCTGTTTCAAACTATCCCATACAGTCTTCTTGAGGAAGGTCATATGTGCGGTTGTGATGGTGTCGGCTTTGGAGATGACTGGCATGACGGTTGTCTTTCCCTGCAACGCGCGCAAAACTTGTAGATCCAGGTCCTCGTCCAAACCGCCAACAACGCGCGACTCCGACAAGTGCTTTGCAGTCGCACCATTACCATTCGCAGCCTGTGCCTGTGAAGCGGCAATATTTCGATCTAGTCGGATTGGGTCCAGTACGAGAAAAGCGCAGTGGATATGAGTATCTTGAACACCTGGAGCCCGAACCACCTTCATTTCCTCTGTGAAGGTCTCCTCAAATTTACTTTCCAAAAAGGAGGTCATCTCGCGAAGCTGAAGGTCAACCAGATTCTTCTCCATTCCCTCCGAATCCCACAAGGTCAAACCGATACGCTCGCCATCGATCTCCGTCTCCAAGTAATGGGAGATGAAGTTTCCAGATCTCTTCCCTTGTGGTGCGAATATATCATCGTTGAGGGGTTCGGCCGCTCGAGTGGGCTTCTTGTTGGCTGGGAGGGCGAGGGAGGTCTTGAGGAAGTTGAGGAAGGAAGTCTTGCCGGACGAGCGCGCTCCAATGATCAGGATACTGGGAATCGTTAGTTTTTTGGATGAGCCTGCAGAGCTCGAAGCTAAATATTGCTTACTTGAATGGTGTCGGATCCTTCCGTCTCCTAACGCGTCTTGGGCTGTTTATGGTGCTCACAGCACTGCTAGCATAGCTGTATCTACCGCGGTGCGTCATACTCGATGTCCTATCCCATTGGCTTCCGGGGATGGGAGGTACTGGGGGCACTGAGCCTGTAAATGTGTTTGCTCGTGGTGGCTCCATTGATGCTCTGCCCTGTGTTTGTCCTGAGATGATGGCCACAGAATCTGGACGGTCGTCCCCACCGAAACTTTCTATGGGCGCGAAGTTTCCGTCGTAGTTTGGCAGGCGCGGTGGAGACTTGGGAATATTTGGTCTTGCAGCTTCTTCGCGGGCGGCTAGCATCTGTTGTTTTTTACTAGATTTGAGTTCACCACTCTTAGTGCGCCGTAATAAATGCCCCAGGCTTGTTCGACGAGATTTTTCTTCTGGTGCTGCAGGTGTAGGTGATGAGCCAGAGGCACTTGGAGTGCGAGATGCGCCCATTGTGGTGGTGTAGCAAGTTGACTGGGTAGAGCCTTCGGCGTCGAGATGTTGAGAACGCAAATGCGCAAGTATCCAATTTGAATATGTGCCAGCGAGCGACCTAAAACAGTTTTCGCCGTCACTTCAATTGGCCAGCTGAAGATGGAGAAGCCAGTCAAGCCTGCTGGGAATGGGACAAGGCGATTAGACTCGGAGCACGACCAAAGCGCGTGTCGAAGTGAATACAATCCTGGAGGGCTCTCGGACTGAGTGAATGTAAGAACTTCGAAGAGGTTTCCGCGCGGCAGGATCTCTGAATGAGAGAATGAAGTCCACGCTTTCAACTCAGGAGAGAATACCCCTGATAGCTTGTGTAGCGCTCGCATGCATACTGAGAACAACGAATCAAAGACCCTGTTAGCCGATTCCTTTTTCGGATAATTTTTTGTTTCAAGATCCTGGAAATTCTTATAAAGACTCGGAGACTCGGTAGAGTTCAACGGTTACGGATTATATCACACTTATATCACACTTATATCACACTTATCAGAAGCCCGTATGCTCATACTTGGACGATTCGTCAAGGAGGCTGTTGATATTGGAAGCAAAAGCCTTGTAGTTGGTGGTACAGAACTTGTACTTCTCTTGTGTTCCCGAGCTTCCCCTCTTAACAAGTTGATATCTTGCCAGCAAACAAGTATTATCTGTACGTCCAAGGAACATCCCTTCTTCAAGCCATATTCTCCTTCGCTCCAGCTTGTCTTTCCTCTCATTCTCATCTTTTCACGCCATCTGACTCCCAAAATGGGAGCTCGGCTCCCCATCCCGTACCTGAGATCAATATCCGAATCTCCAGATCTAAATTACAAAACCCACTTAGACAGGGGTCAAGCCACCAAGTGTCCACTACAACCTCCACGAGAAAACAGACTTATGGGGTTGTAGATTGTCATCCGCGAGCACGCAAAAAAGAAATCTCCCACTCCACTTCCCAACGTCCAGCCACACAAATCTTCAAGATAGGCCAGGTGATGTTCTCTCCACAGCATCCGCGGACGTGCATCACGATAATCCTCGTGGTGGTGGACGGTAATACAGGAGGGGGTCGTAGGAAGCTTTAGTCGACAATTACTCGCTGTGTTTGTAAGACAGTTTAGAAAGTAACTTTAAAAAGAACCAACACACTCCAATTCTAGACCATGAACTGGCCCGGCACGTCGGCCGTTTGATATTCCTTCCTCTGCCGCAGATCAATGCCATCGCAATCCTTCAGATCTCATCAGCCTTCTTCTAGAAGCATACGCGCATAATGCAGGCTTCAAGCCACCAACAAATACGGAATTGATTGTTTCAGAAGACTTGGGGTAACGAAAGTCAATTTAAGACTTTTGCTAAATCGCCTCGCACTAACCCGATCAGGTACAACTTACAGCGCGTACTCTCAACGCCAATTCTCAGTTCCACGGGAAAGTGACCTAGTTTTCTGGGTTAGGGTTAGTGATTAGAGTCAGGGTTAGTTAGAGTTAGGGCTCGATTAAGAGTTAGTAAGATATGATTTAAGTGCTCTATAGTACTTATACTTTAGCGTAGTAGTTATCGACGAAGTACTCCTAATTAAGTTAATCCGAGGCGATTTAGTTAAAACTTTTTGATTTAGTAATGTAATATTAACCTTTGTAAAAAAAAATTATAGCTAAGGTAAAGGCTTGCTAGTAGTAGTAAATATACTTATATTCTACTAGACTATATTTTCTACTATTAGAGAGCTTCCGCCTTGGTAATAGTACTAATCTCTTAACTATTTTTATATATATTTATATGTATCCCAGGCTAAACTATAGGTAAACTATTCTGTCATAGCGGGGGTTAACCCCTTTGAGGGAGTGTCAGGGTCACAAAAGAGGTAGGTGCAGGTAGCACCTGCAAGCTCTGTACAACCACGTGATCATCTCGATTCCACGAGATGAACAACGCTCTAAATTCAATCGCAAACAGCATACGAAAAAAAAGATATAAAAGTATTCTCCTAATACTAGTTAATATTAACCTCAATTATTATAATTTTAATTCATTAATTGTTATGCATTCCTCGGCTTCGTTGCTTTGTAAAACCGCGGATGGATAATTCTTTAACACGCTCATCAAAACCATAGAATCATGTACTACAACTCAACACTTTAACACTTGCGACATTGAATAACCACGGCTAAAGAAACATTTCTAAGATTTCAATAGTTTTATGACGACTTTTAGAGGTTTTTTAGTCTCCAGGTAGGCTGGTGCATACATGAGTGTCAAAATCCGCCTTGGAAGTATCCGACTACAAGGGTACGGCTCTTTCGAGTAATAAAACTCTGCCTACAGATACTGTAATATTACTCTAACCAGATGGAATTACAGCTAGAATTAAGTCACCTAATTTCTAGCAGTAGATACAACCTGAAAGCCATCCCAGGGCTATCAATTTTTGATATGGTGGGCTCTACGTGGACGGAAAAACAGTCCTATTTTGTCCCCTTAAAAACTGGTCTTAGATCCTACCTGTTACTCCTCCTTTGATGTGTAGCACAGGAGGCTCGTTTTTCAATCCGTGGACTCGTGATGGACATTAAGAGTGACAGTTATTGTTCTATCCTTTTAGGGTAATTCAAACTAATTCTTCTAAACATTTAGAACAATTTAAATTATTAACCTAGGTGTTTGGGACAATGAAGTTCAATTGTGCCAAAGTAATAGGCAACTATGTCCACCGCGAGGGTCGGGTACCTCACCGCGCCATTCTCTGAATTGAAGAACATACTGTAACATATAACAAATTTGCAAAACAAAAAAATTGATTGGTACCTAAGACGATCTTCCATTAACATGCAAAGTAATTTTTCTTTTAAATTAGTGTTTAGTCATTTTGATGTGTATATTGCAGCATCGGCGTGTGAGTTCTCTAGACAGGAGACAGTACTTAAACGCCCCCTTCGAAGTTCGTTGTAAGTTCCAAAAGCCCTTATTATATTCTTAGCCACGAATGCTCACCTCCAAATCTCCTGTACACGGTGCTTATTCATCTATTATGTTTTATCGAACCGTGGGCAAATCCCTCGATCCATCCTTCAAATCCTCGATCATCTCGCGAACAATCTCGTGGAAACGGGACCTCGTATCGAAGCAACCATCAATACACAACAAGAATGAATTGGATGATTAATATGAGCTAGAAATGATAAATGTTTTCAAAAATTGTAAACCTAAAAGTTTTATGCAGCGTACGACTTTCATTGCCTAGTAGAGCTAGCACCCTATCTTGTCCAATTGGTCCCATATCGTAGGTTTACACAAACGTCCTTCCCCCGAAGAACCATGGGACTCAATCCCGATAAATCCCACCTTTCAGACCGCCATAGCGCCTAATCCCATCCATCCATCCATCCCATACCTCCTCCTAACCCCCCCAAAGTAAGCCTTCCCATTCCCATCCTTACTCCCTCGTATGGGTATTCCATCAATTGGAAGGCAAGCAAGACCCGCTGCGCAAAACTTGGAAAGCACGAAGAAAAAAAAGAGCAGAACCTCGTCGCTGAATATGTCCACGGCTCATCACAGAGCCACCCATCTGGAACTTGTCAAAGATAACGCGCCTCGCACGTTTTGTCCATTTCCCAACATATGTACAGATCATGGTTATTTCAAACAACGCAAAAAATGCTTCCAATGTTCGGAGCATGTATGATACAGAGGCCTTTGGTATGCCAGTAATTGGAAGTCGGAAGAAGGTAAGCCGCAAAACGCCTGGTTGCAAAGCCCGCCAAATTGGCGCAAGTCTATGTCGACAAAAGGAAGAAAAGGATATCACGAAAATGAGTTCGGATCCTCATTGAATATGTACATCGGATGCCTATGCAATTCGTGTATGTTTCATAAAAGGAGTTGTTGATTGAATGTTGGAAAATTCTCCGGTATGGCGGGGGATGCAATTTATTAATTCCCGCCTGGGTAAGCACTGTTGGGAACCATTCCTGGGATTTGACCTGGAGGTCGACCTGGTCCCCCTCGCCCGCCACCTCTACCACCGCCTCTCGCTCCTCCTCCTCGTGACCCCGGTAGCATGAAATCTGGGTTTGAATTCAAAAGAAGATCTTCTCTTTGCTGCTGCGGTGGTGGTCGTCTGTTTGGCATTGGGGCTCCATAAGAAGGACCGGGATTCCATCTAGGGTTCACGCCTCTTTGAGAGACCGAGGTGAAATTTGATCGTTCGGATTCTGCTGGGCTTCGAGAGCCAGATGCCACATCTTCATATGAATAGTTGCCATCCATAGCACCACCTGGAGGTGGCGGTTGAACTCGTAAGTTACCACTAGAGTTATTGTTTGGATAGCCTTGTACCATTCCTGGAACAAGTGGTGCTGGTGGTGCTGGTGGTGCTTCCGCAAACTGAGGCGAAACATCTTCATAATAGTTATCAGAACTCTCTCGTCTTCGGGAAGGCGTGTTTTGACGTGGTGGCTCGTTAGGTCTCGACGCTGAATTTAGCGGTGAAGATCTACCAGCAGCACCTGCTCCCCATACTTGTCTAGGTGGAACATATCTAATATAGTTAGTTTCTGGTTATATATCGTTTGTGAAAATTACTTACTCGTCTGTGCTGTATCTACTCGTCTCGCTTGCCATTGTCTGCCTCTGTACCCTTTGTTGCTGAAGTCCGACCATTCCTGCAACATCACCGTCACTATCCCTTATATTTGGAAATTGATCAAATCCCTTTGGGGCGTGAGAAGGACTACCGGTTGTGGCATCCATTTCTACGGCTTGTCCCACTGGCCCTTGATCAAGACTTGATAAAGGTGGTGGTGATTCTGCTCGTGGAAGACTAGATCGACTATCATCCGGATTGTAGGCTGCATACGTACCCGTTGGAGGCGGCATTGGGGGTACTGCGTATGAATTTTGGCCATAGCCAGGTGCCCGAGCAGGAGAGGGTCCTCGATATCCTCCTGGGGATTGTCCCCTGTTGTCGTAACCCCGTCCATTTTGCGGTGCTCCATATCCAGGTGGAGGCCCGCCTCCTCGTCCTCTAGGTGGCCCTGCATAGCCTCCTCTCGGTTGCCCATACCCACCTCCCCGTTGAGGACCGTAACCCCCTCTTGGTTGACCATAACCTCCTCTTCCGTTTGGTGGATAACCCCCTCTACCTCTATATCCTCCCGGAGGCATTCCTCGACCTCGCATAGATGGGTCCGAGGCTTGACGGTCTAGAGAAGGGTCTCTACCTGGCGCTCCGTATGCTCCTGGCGGCATGTTTGGCATTGGGTTTCCGTATTGGTCCCTCTCCCTAGATGGTCTGGGCGGGCTTCCATTTCCTCTTGAGGGCGGTGCTCCATATCCACTACTACCCGGTGCGTTTGTTGGAGAAGGTTCGATTGTTGGAGATCGTGTAGTTAGCGGTATTCGCTCATCGCTCGTTCGGTTGGTATCCTGCTTTGACATTTCAAATGTCGCAAATGCTGGGAGCTTATCCGTCCCTGGTGCACCATTCACCATTGCCGCCTCTGTCGTCGCTGGTAATGTTGGATTGGGCCGTCCCTCACGATTGTAAAAGTTGGCTCCATTCATTTCTGCATTCTCTGCGATACGGCGCTTTCGAGCTTTACGACTGACCAGAGTCCGTCGCATCGCGCATGACACAATTCCACTGCATGCAATGAGGATCGTCGCTGCTAGCACCACATAAGACCCCCAGGCCATATGTGGCACAAATAGGAGGACATCGATCAAGAAGGAGAGAAGGGCGAGAATCAGAGTGAGGATGCTGAGTATAAAGATGCCGAGGAGGTAGCGAGGGGAATGCGAAGGTGCGTGGAAGTGTGCTGAACCGGCAAGAACGAGCATCACCAGAGTGAACAGAGCGGCGATGGGATGGACGATGAGAATGGCCGATAAAGTCGTTCTCGTGCTACTCGGGAGGTCAAAGGTGGCCGTCTGGGAATCCGTAAACAGTCCATCTATCGCACAGTTAGCATGAGTTTCCGGCTGTGGTTCCATTCTCTTTCTCTCCCCGTACCAGTGCTATATCCAATCTCAATGTTGCTACAGTCGGTCCCTTTACATAGCCCGAATACCCCAAAATCGACGCCTCCGAACGAAGCCAGCGGAATTTGCTTTATAATTGGCGTAGAAAGAACCGATACCAGCAGTAGCAGAAATGAAATCAGGAGCAAAATCGTAAGGGGGGTCGCTGGTCGGAGCATACTGGCGTATTTCAATGGATTGGCCGTACGTAGGGGAATCGAAGAGGGTAGAGAGGCCTACGACCTCCAGACGATAATTGAAGTAGTCGAGTTAGCGCATTGGAGTGTTTTCACGGAAATCGGATCGCTGTTGTTGTTCATTGAAGTCGTGAGATTGAGAAGAGAACCTGGAAGAGAGTGAAGTTGGCCCTGGGGGATTGACCTGGGCTGGGGTGCGATGCGGTTCCAGGAGCCAAAACTAGCGTTAGATTACTGCAATGCGAGGCGAGAACGAGGACTCCCCCTCGACGCGAAAGCTCTCGAGCCAAGCCACATTCAGTTCCGACTTCTACCTGTTGTATCCTATCCTACTCGGTAGGCTTCTATTTGAAGATAATTCACCATGTTGTGCCATATCATACTACTCTATAGCTCTCTGGGAGAGAAGAGCTAGGAAGTGGCTCTTGGAAGGCCTGAAAAACGGCTACATACATGGGATTGACACATCCTTTGCAGCAAACATTTCTCGTTGCTTTGCTCCGTTGGTTCATATGTTACGAAACCTTTACTCTGTAGCGCTTTTCGGCTTTTAATTGTTCCATTTTCAAGTCTCTTTTACTGTTCAGTAGCAACCGTCTTCTCCAGGTGATGATAAAGATCCAGAAGCAGAGATGGATGCGGATGGGGCATTGTGTTGGCGTCAGGGATTACCTTGGCCTAACGAGTAACGATCGAGATTCATTGCAGTTGCAGCATCTGCTCGGAAGGGGATTGAATTCCTGCTTAGATGCGGCATACGACGTACCTGTCTCGTACATATATATATTGATTAATAACGTGCCCATTCCTAGTTGCTCTTGGGAATTGAAGTTCAACTTCTCTCGAAATCGCACTCTCGTGCTCATTCTCTCACTTGCCTGTGATTGTATCTCCGTCATCAGCTTTTGCATCTTTTTTCTATTTTTAGTCGCTTGTTTCACACTGTACCAAAACTTCAATGACTAGCTTTCTGTCAGAACTTCACAACGACTTCTGTCTGAGGAGTGTAAGACTTCGTCTTAGTTTCCAGGTAGCACCAAGTTCTTCTGGTGCTCGGGCGTGTTGAAATCTTGTCTTTTCAAAGCCCGAGAAAAATAGAGATTGTTCTCAATGACTCGGACTCATGAAGACGGCCTTGTCAGAATCAGATGGTGAGTTTCAAACAAGTATCTAATCGAGTAGGAAACCCGGAAATGCTCTCTACACCACACCTCACTCTCCTTGAAAATGTGAAGTTGCGGTCTATTATGTCAAAATACCGCGCCAATAACTCTAACGCTTTCATTTAGAGTTATAGGAAATGTTTACAGTTATTATGGATTCTTATCACCTTTGTTTCGGCTTATATTACGTGCTAATAGGAGAACAATGACCGGAAGCTCTGAAATATATCTAGGCTACCGGATCTGGTGGCGACAGATTTGGTATTCATCTCGGAAGAATAGTTCTAATTATACTAACTCATTGGCACAATTATTTTTATTTTCCTAAAGGTTATTATGTTAATATACTCGAGCACAGACTCCGGGGAAGGAAGTACATACAGGTACGTACCTTCTCTTAGTTCCGGCGGAGATAAAGAATAAGCCGATCGAGGCCCTCTTATCGTCATCCAATTCCCTGCAGGTATATTTTGCCATTCAATGTCTCTTTGGTTACTCAACCACTCTACAACACTTTGTAGTCTCACAAGCCATGTCACTGCGTATAGCAGGGCAATGCTTCTCCCAATTCAGTAGAGCCCAGCGTATCTCTCATTTATGCGCCCAACCCCTCCCAAGACTCTCCTCGCGCCTCCACCCAAACTCACTCCGCCTGCCACCTTCAACACGCTCGGTACAGACACAACGGTTCTCCCCATTCGCACCTCCTTCTCCCTCCTCCTTAGGGAAACCAACCCCCCCGAAGCAATACAAGCGGTCAATAAAATGGGGACGGAGGTTTCTGTGGACTGCGGGCGTGTTGGGAGGCTTCTACTTAGCTGATACCCAGTTCTACGCCTCGTCAATTACTAGAAGTCTGCGCACATTTGGTCTGGGGATTTTTGTTGCTATGGATTACAAGTTGAACTTCAGACCTAATCCGTGGGTTGGCACAATCGAAGATCTACACAGGCGCAGGTAATCTATGAACTATTTTTTTGGGTACATATTGAGTCTAATTACTTTTAGTGCGGAGCGAATGTTCAACTTGTTGCATGCCAATGGCGGTCTTTATTTGAAAATTGGTCAAGCTATAGGTACACTTTTCTCCCACATCAACTTCCATGGAATACCATACTGATTTTTGACCAAGCAATGCAAAGTGCAGTCCTGCCAGAAGAATTCGCTAAGATGTTTTCGCGCATGTTCGATGATGCTCCCCAAAACGACTGGGCAGACGTAGAGAAGGTTATACGGGAAGAATTCGGAAAGAGTCCAGAGGAGGTATTTGGCGTATCTTTTGCACAAGTACCTGGGTATGGGGTAATGGAGAAGAAAGCAAGAGCGTCAGCATCCGTCGCGCAAGTACACTGGGCACGTTTGGCAGATGGGAGAGAAGTGGCGATAAAAGTGCAGAAAAGGGAGATCGTAAAACAGGTGAGTTGGGACCTGTGGGCATTTCGGCAAGTATTCGACATCTCCAAATTCAAGACTAAGGCTAACAGTACAACTTCAGAGTTATGATGAAGGCGTACACTACCTGGTTTGACCTCCCTCTTTACAACCTCGTTCCCTACATCACTGAAAGACTCATGTTGGAAACGGATTTTGTAAGTAAAATAATCTAGCACCGGTGATCGAGAACATAGAATAATAACTAATTTCAAGAAAACTAGGTAAACGAAGCCAACAACTCCGAGAAAATGCGAGCACTTATTGAGCAGGAACCACGCTTACATGGGCGAGTGTATATTCCAAAAGTTTACCGAGAACTGAGCTCCAAGCGCATCATGACCGCAGAATGGATTGAGGGTGTTCGACTGTGGGATAAAGAAGCCATTAGAGGTCCCTGGAGAGGGGGCTACGGAAAAGGATCTCCTGGAACTGGCACTCCACTTACTTCATCAAATATCCCAGCCAACAATGGCACCGGACTCCTTAAGCCAGAGCGTGACGAATGGAAAGGTCGCAATGGAAAAGGTGGCCTTGGTCTTTCTTTGAAAGAAGTCATGAGTACCATGGTCGATTTGTTCTCAGCTCAGATGTTTCTATTTGGTCTCGTCCATTGCGATCCTCACCCAGGAAACATCTTCATCCGAAGGAAGCCAAACGGATCACCCGAGCTCGTGTTAATCGATCACGGTTTATATGTGGAGTTGCAACCTTCGTTTCGACACCAGTATTCTTTACTTTGGAAATCTCTTTTGACGCTGGACAATAAGACAGTGGCGGAAGTCACGAATGCTTGGGGCATCAAAGCACCTGATCTATTCGCTAGTGCTACCCTGATGCGTCCTTACGAAGGAGGCGATGGCAGTACCAAAACCCGAATCACGACAGAGCTCAAAGGAAAAACAGCAGCTGAGCGTCACTTCGAGGTTCAAGAACGCATGAGACAGGGCATCCGAGAAGTCCTTTCTGAAGAAGATAAGTTTCCCAGAGAGTTGCTTTTCATCGGACGGAATATGAGGATTGTTCAAGGCAACAACCAGTTTCTAGGCTCACCGGTAAATCGGATCAAAATGACAGGTAGTTGGGCGAGTAGGAGTTTGGTCGACAGCAAAGATCTTTCCTTCAGCGAGCGATTCGTCAATGGGTGGAAGCATGCGCTTTTCAAATTCGTGTTGTTCACGAGTGATATCGTGTTTTATACGAGTAAGATAAGACAATTACTTGGTTTTGGGCAAGGGATGGAAGACGATATGGAAAAACAGATGAGGTTCATTGCCAAGGACCAGTTTGGTGTGGAGTTGAACCATAGCGTTTTTGATGGGTAGACGGTGTCTCGAGATGAGATAAATTATATTGTACTAGTAGTATACATAGAATTGTACAGGTGGGTAGATGGGAGCATCTAGATAGGCGCAGGTGGTGTTGGAGGGAAAATACAATCCACTTCATTTTGTTCATTATCGAAATAAATCCACCTCCTTCGATGACTTTTGAGTGGCCTCGCTAAATTTCTCCCTCCCCTCCTTTTTCAATACTCCTCCCGATTTCTCGACCGGCTAATAAACTCCCCCAAAATCGCCCTCAAACCTAAAGTCCCATCCCGAATTAAACCTATCCCCAGGATTCCTATAATACTCCTCAATCTCCGAAAAAGAAATATAATACACCACAAGGGCCCAAAATAAATAGAGCTTCCAAGGAAAGCGTCTTCTCCCCAACTCCTTCTTTTTCTATGCCCTCAACCGCTTCACAAAATTTCCTCTATCGAGAGCGTTTTTGTAGATCTTTGCGCCGCTTGCATTGTAAAGGTTGGCGGTAAATTCTTCTAAGCCCGGGAGGAGGCCGAAACGACGCGCGCGGGCTTCGGTTGGTGAGACTTCTGGACTCTCATTAAAAGCACCGAGCAGTGAGGGAATTATTGGCGATGGTGGGTGGGTTTTTGGAGGGGTGTTTTCGATAGGCTTTCGCGTTTTTTGGAGGAGGTTGATTTGAGAGTTGCCCTGTCATTTGGTAATCTGAGCAGTGACGTGGGTGAGGTTGGTGGGGTGGGTATTAGTGTTGGTGAAGACATGTTTCCTGCTGATATGAACAGTGATAATAGTAGTGATGATGTAGGTGACTAGAACACTTTTTACCTTGTAGGTAGTGTGAGGATAACACTTGAGGCGGTGAAAATTAAAAGCAGTGGAAGTATGAATGTGAAAGCTTGAATGTCTTTGTTTATGGGATTACCGCTTTCGTTCATTCTGTTGCATATATTCATCCATAATAGAGCGTTGAGACTTTCTCTTTGTTCCATCGCGCCCTTGTGTAGAAACGAAAGGTGCCCAAAAAACATACAGATATTCTTTTATGAGTAAAAATGACTTTCTTCTCGCTGCTAATTCACCCCAGTGATGTGTAGTTACCCTCTAATAAAGAATCAGAAATTTGATTTCCTAGCCCTTTGGCGGATTGATTATCCCAGAATTGCTTAGCAAAGTGATACAGGCCAACTGAAGTCTGAAGTTTCCCTAATCTCAGTTAGTCAAAGACTCTGGGGAGAGAAGTGGGTATTGCTCTGTGGCGTCTACTTAGAACAATTATAATTCAAGAAAGTTTAGTTTCTTGATTCTCTCAAATTCTCTAGAACAATATTCAAAAATTATAGAAGAATACTTGCACAATAAGATAGAAGGGTGCCAAAGAGAGATGACCAGGCCTCTGACATCGTGGTCCATGAATTAGGAGAGCAGAACTCATATGAAATTACTTGCTTACTAAATGTATTTTTCATTGAAACCCAACAACTGAATGGCTAGACCTAAGACTTTCCGGAGTCCCGCAAGTGATGCAACAAAAATTCAACCAATTACTCTTGAATCTCCTTCCCTCTCCATAACTCCCTCCAAACCCCCCAAACGAAAACAACCACCAGTATTCTAGCCCAATGTCCCACAACCCAATTTGACACTAATTCCCAAACACTAGGAAGCCTTCCATATTTACTCGACTCCTTTTTACATCTTGGGCAAGGCTCCTCACTGATTCTCTCCCGCCATTTGATTTCGGGGTTCGTACATGATGGGTCTCCGCATGATTGAATCTCTGATTTTGCGGTTCCGTAATGGCCGCAGATGTGGCGGGTAGAGTAAGATGTCTTGCACATTGGAGAGTCGATGAGAGGAATATCGTAACGCGGCAAGGAGTCATTTGAATGAATTTTCAAGATGGATAAAAATCTCTGAAGTAAAAGCCGTGATAGCCAAATCTTCACAAATAGTTCTTTATTCAACTTGATTCTAAAGGAAGTAATGCGGCACTTGCCAGCCAACCCCACCAAGAGACGATGCTGTGGTTTTTGCGACACTGCCCTTATTTCTGGACGAGTTTGTCCTCTCAGAAACGGCCTGGGAGACTCATCTGCATTAAAGTGAGACGATTGGGAATAGAAAAGGCAGAAAATAACTTTCCTGTTCTAACTTTTGGTATAATTTACGAACAACACTCAAAACAATTGTTTAAAAGGTCTTTGTAAGTTATCTCAGAATTTTAGAGCAATGAGAGCTAACAACTACCGTTTTAATTGTCCATTACTAGCCTACCAGTAAGCAAGGCCCGAACTTCTGAATGCAATGTGCCATAGGGAGAAAACAGTTCCCAAGGTCTAAAGTTGTCATGCCCCGTTGTATAAGTAATCCTGTATCCATGCTTACTGTATGCCCTTTTCTGCCAAACTTTGGCTATCCTCTTGTTGACTTGTTTAACTGTGAAGTTGTATGTGAATAACATTCAGGTGAAATTCTGGATAATCATCGGCTTTAGCTTGCCAGACCACCACTGGGCCAATCGGAGAGACTCACTAAAATCTTCCGTTGCTTGGAAGGTTATCTTAATTGACCTCAACGACGTGACAATTTAAATCAAACACTCTCTCAAATCAACAACTTTGACAACAGCAGCCTAACTCCACGAGTCTTCAAAACCACAGACACCATGAGAAATGAGATGATGGCCTTTACCTCCTAACTATTGATATATTCTTGCTCAAGCTTCAAGGGATATGGTTTGAGCACCCTCTGAGTCACTCCCCATCAAGGTGATTATGGAGCAGGGAGGAAGTGAGAGAGCGAGAGCAGAGAGCAGAACGCGTTTTGGTGGTAATACCGAGAGCGGAAGGTTCTGTATCTTCGTATTCTAATTTATAGTCCACATCTAGGTCTTGTCCACCCCGTCTTCGAAGAGGGGGTCGCCAGAGGGCGTCGGAATTCTTGTTGGTTCGTACGCTTGAGCTCAAGGTGCTGCTACTCGACTACTCGATACATGTAGCTTGTATCAAGTCTACAACTGTATGAACAAGTCAGGAGAATGGAAATAATGTATTCTTCATTCTCTGACTTTGCTTCACACAGTGTAGGAGCGGTACCCTATAGCCAGCTTTCGTGCCCGACATGAATTCTGACACTCTTGGTGGCTAGGGAGTGTACAAGCGTATATATTCTTGGTCTGCAAAGAGAAAGAATAATCTGGAAATGATTTTACTATATGTTTCCTTCTCAAAAAAAAAAAAACAAGCTACGGTGCATTTAATTCAACTCTCAAATCGGCAGCCTGGCATTCTCTTCGAACTGTGGAAGCATTCACTTTCTACACAAGCTTTCTTGCTAGACATAGCATTGCCGATATTTAATAAGTGCTGTAGCTACCCAGAAATATCCACGATGCTCCGTCCAGCTAAGAAACTTTGTATAGATAATGATATACGCCGTGGAATCTTTTTTGGGCTCGTCAAATTTCGATTGCCTATGAAGCTCGGCGAGAGAAAACGTTTCCTAAGTAGAAGAGAACAGCGGAGTGCATGTTGGCTGACTGAATATCCATTTGGATTATATAAAGTTCCTACTCAAGACATCGATTTCCTTCATCGCAAAACTTGTGTTCCCAGGCATTTGTAAAAGACCCCATTATTCAACCTGTATTCTATCTCGTCTCGGATGACTAGGTGCGATACTCGTTCGTCATTCTCTTGGAAATTTGGAAAGTAGTTGTCGGACTAGAGATACCTGTTAGTTTTGGAATAGTCAAAGCTGTCAAGGGAATGTTTGGATTGTATCTTCCTGCGCCTCGGTCTAAATACTCTCCGCTCCTTCAAATGTATACAGACACTTTGAATTGAAGTTTCTCTGCTTCCATCATTTCCTTTTCAACTTCTGTCAAACCAGCAACCGTGCTATAAGTCTTTCCTTCTTGCGGTCGTCCATGGGGTTGGCTGTGTATTAGGGATTCCTGGTTTGCCAAAGTCAGTTGCTCATCTACAATTCCTTCAAGCTCTCTTTGCATACTGGTGCCTTGATTTCCTATCCCGATTTATAATTTCTACGGAGCTTCTGTCGATTGGCGCGGGTAAGTGAGCAGATTGCTTGCAGTCAAGTTCGTTGTATCCTTGCCCAACGAATGGCCTGTTTGACCTCTGGGTCTGTCATACCAACTCGAGTTGCAATAGGGAGAGATACGGAAGTGCTGCTGTTGTAAAGTTTCGTTGGATATCTTTCGTCGAGGAGAGTCGCTGGCAGCTAGCCTCATGTCGTATCTAAGAGGCTGTGCCAGTCCAAAATCATCTCTTGCTGAGGAATTACCGGTCGAGTTCTTGTCTGGTCTTGCTGCCTTCATTAGCTGGCGGCTTTGCGTTGGAGGATCAAGGTGCTCCTACAAACCTGCAACACCTACCGCTATCGAGCGCTTCAAACCCGGCTTCGGACTTCTTGCTCCAAGTCACGGTCAGTGGGTCTTCAAGCTGAAGGAGCCCGGTGAAAGGGATTCAATATTCTCTCCCTCGCCGTCTCTGCTGCTGATGTTGTCGCCTTAGATTGGAAGAGGGCTGGTGTAAAAGCGGCATTGGAAATACCACGACCGCAGAAGTCTATGCAACTTTCCATTGAGGATGGGGAGAATCAGCTAACTCTGATCACGGTGACGCTCACCATAGAAATATATTTGCCTAACTACCAGCTACAAACTACCTTAGTATTGAATTTCTTAATCCCACTTGGGTTCAAGAGGTGGATTGCCGTTCATTCACTTTGGCCTGCTTCAACTTTTCAAAGGGAGGGGCTCGAGTAAAAGCGGCCGTTATTGCTTCGTTTGTACCTGCCTATCTCTCTCATTGTTCAAACTCCTTCGCACGATTTGAAAAATTTATCCTAAAAACTTGGGACAATTTAATATATTTACCTAGATCTTTTGAACAATGATCTCCAATTGTCTCAAACTACTTGGGTAATACTTTAAATTACCCTACGCATTTGGAACAACCAGAGATAGGAGGCAGGTACCTCCCGCCGCTTGAAGGAGGGAGGTGCTGTTGGGTGGGTGCCGAGCCCAGATTGGTCGAGAGGAGGAAGGAACGACCGTCGAGAACGCACTCGAACCTCGAAGGATAAGTACCCGGCTCCCCCTCCTCAATTCAAACTTTATTTCTTCCACAAACATCCTTCCTCCTATCAACACCCTCATCCCACACAACCTCTCAGGTTTAGGCACAAATCTACACCTCCTCCGACCTCTCCCACATCCAAGATATCATCAGATATCATCAAGATGTAAGCCTCCTCCCCCTCCCCATCGCCGCCGCGTTCCTCGTCGCTGTAGTCGCGACGCTTCACGTCGCGAGCTCGAGTCCTCAACTTCAAGTCATCAGTCATCAACCTTCTCCCATCTCCCATTCACCATCTTCAATCTATCAACGCCATCTGCTAACCACCTTCTCCTCAGCCCACAAACAAGCCCCATCCGGCTTCGTGTGCTCCTCTCTTCACGCACCTTCACGGTTCAATCTTGAATACACATAAGTAACCCCTTCGACATCACCCTTCCCGTCCCATCGTACCCCATCCCCAACTTCATTGTTCCAAACGTGTCGGACAATCAATCTCATTGTCCCAGCGGAAGCTGGATAATCGAGCTTCGTTATCCCAAACGTTTCGGACAATCAATCCCATTGTCTCAGCTGAAGTTGGACAATCGAGGTCCTTCACCTTCAATTTCACTTCACCTTGCTGACCCTCTACTTAAAGACTTCCATCATGTCTGCCTGGGAGACCAACGACATGACTGAAGCCCTCCCCGAGGCCACTGAGGTCCAAACCTCCGGTGACAACCCTGAACAACCAACAAAGACTCCTCAAGAGCACGGTTGGGTCCAGAAGCAGGGTTATGACTATGCCCAATACAACAAGTCAAACAAGGAGATCGCCGAGGGCCTTGTTGCCGGCGAGGAGACTGGTGAGGACACTACCGCTGCCACTGCCGATGAAGAGTCTGGTGCCGTTGGTGGCCTCCGACCAGGTGAGTGGGCAAGCAATGCCGCTGTGTATGAGTTTCCTCATGGGGAGTTTGGAGACGTTGGCCCTCCCATGGAGGCTCTCGAGAAACAATTGTTTGGCAGTAATCTCCATGTTAAGTCCGGAATCGATTTCAAGAAGTAAGTCATCCACTGCATTTCATCGTTCATTGACTGACCCGTGGCTAGCATCGCCGAGATCGAGGTCATCCAAGAGTCGGTCACTCGTATCCAACCAGCCTTAACCTTTGAAGACGCTGGCCTTCACCCTGTCATGCTTGAGAACGTCAAGCTCGCAGGATACCAGGTCCCTACTCCAATCCAAGCATACACATTCCCGGCCGTTTTCAAAGGCTATGACCTTGTTGCTTGTGCTCAAACCGGTATGTCTTGTTCTTCACCTCGCTGCTCACTTGCTCACTTGAACGCCTAGGATCTGGCAAGACTGCAGCCTTCTTGATTCCCATCCTGTCCAAGTTGATGGGCAAGGCCAAGAAGCTTGCAGCACCCCGCCCAAACCCTGCATTGCTTGAACCTGGTGTCTCCCCTTCAGTTCGAGCCGAGCCATTGGTTCTTATCGTTGCTCCAAGCCGTGAGTTGGCGACTCAAATCTTCGATGAAGCTCGTCGATTCTGTTACCGTACCATGCTTCGACCATGTGTCATCTACGGAGGTGGCCCAGTTGTTGAACAATTGCAACAGGTATCCAAGGGATGCGATGTTCTCATCGCTACCCCAGGTCGTCTCTGCGATTTCATTGATCGCCCAACCGTCCTTTCTCTTCACCGCTTGAGATATATGGTTATCGACGAGGCTGATGAGATGTTGCACTCTGATTGGGATACAGAGATGCAAAAGATCATGACTGGGGGCAGTAAGTAACCTTGATTTCTTTTTCAATCTCATCGGTTTCCATTCTCCCATCATGTTTGGAACAATTGGAGTCATTCCCCGAACCTTGTTGATTGAAACAATTGAATCCCATTATACCATCTTCTCTGAAACAGTGACACTGGCTAACATCCCATGCAGATCAGGAGACCGGTAATATCAAGTACCTTTTGTTCTCGGCAACCTTCCCCAAGCAAATCTTGAAGTTGGCCGAGGAACATCTTTCGGCGGATCACTGTATTGTCCGTGTCGGTCGTGCCGGTAGTACCCACACCAACATTGACCAAACCGTTATCTTCGTCGAGCCTTCCAAGAAACGACAGGCTTTATTTGACCTTCTGATGTCGATGCCTCCAACTCGGACTATCATCTTCGTCAACAGCAAGCGCACCTGTGACGAGACTGAGTAAGTTGTCTGACAGCTAGTTGGTTGATGCAATACTAATTTTGTGCGACAGCGACTACCTTTTCAACCGAAGTTTGCCATGTACCAGCATGCACTCGGATCGTACTCAGCGTGAGCGTGAGGATAGTCTTCGAGCTTTCCGAACCGGAAAATGTCCCATCTTGATCGCCACTGGTGTTTCTGCCCGAGGCTTGGATATCACATCTGTCTCTCATGTAATCAACTTGGATATGCCATCAATGCAGTTCGGAGGCATTGAAGAGTATATGCACCGCATCGGTAAGCCAACCCCCTTCTTTTCTCGTCATTCTTCCAGATTGATTTGGACAATCAATCTCATTGTTCCAGCGGAATTGGACAATAGAGTTTCATTCTCCCAGCGGAAGTTGAATCATCAACCTTCATTCTCCCAAACGAGTCGGATGATTGCTAACACGTTGTTGATACAGGTCGAACTGGTCGCATTGGCAATCGTGGCCTTGCTACGTCGTTCTATAATGAGCGTGATGCCGATATTGCCCCTGTTCTTGTCAAGACCCTTCTTGAGACTAAGCAAGTGATTCCTGACTTCTTGCAAGAGCACATGCCTGAGAACTGGGATGGTGATGTTACAAAATTGCAGTTCGAGGCTGAGGAGGAGAACGGAGAGGAGAACGGCGAATCTGGAGGTGGTGGTTGGGGAAATGATGATGGTGGTGACGCTGGCGGCTGGGGTGCCCAAGGTGACTCCGCTGATGCTGGTGCGGTAGAAACGTGGTAAATCCTTTTATTTTTGTACAGATATTTTCTTTTCGGGTCACGATGACTTGCATTGAGTCTGGACATAGGTAATGCTTAATATGTTACTTGCATTTAAATGCGGTAACTTGCAGCTCTTCTTCCTTTCATCTGTACATTTGATGGTGGAGATAGTCAAAAGTTCGAGATATTGCTCATGATAGTAATAAATTAAAAGTTTCATTCATACATGCTCTATCAGTCTTGGATCAATCTTCTTGAGAGTCTATCTCCATCTCGCGATGGACATTAAAAGTGGCAGTAAATACATCAGGTTCGCACCTTCATACCCACGCCCTCGCTGTCCTAACTTTTTAGGGTATTTCAAAGCAATTGTTCTAAACACGTGGGACAATTTGAAATATTCTCCCAGGTGTTTAGAATAATGAAGCTCAATTGTCCCAAAGTGTTAGGTAATTGAAATTGGAATTTACTGCCACTTTTAATATCCACCGTGAGCTCCATGAACTAGGAACATCCTTGGCTAGTCTAGACTGAGGCACCAGTTGTAACCCCAGTCCCAGTTTCAGCAACCCCAGTTGTGTTGTGTGCAGCAACAGCGCCGCCAAACCCATGTTCTTTTCTAACTAGCATATCATCATCATAATCGCGTATGTGAATACCTAAAGTGGCTGGATCGATATTTCTGTGACCAAGGAAAAGCATGAATCTGCACGAAAGGTTAGGAATAGTTCTTGGAAAGGGAACAATAAAAGACTTACCCAAATCCCACCTTGGCCAAGACGTCTAGTACGGCGTAGAATGTAGCTTCCGAGTCTAGTGCGATAATATTACCACCTAAAGTTACTGTTAGTTGACTTGTCCCTAAAGCAAAGTGTTTTCACTCAATTTACCTTCCGAAAGTCCCCAAGCAATTGGGTACAAGAACCAAAGGAACATGGTTAGTACACCACAGCTCATGTAGGTTTTCCCAACAGCCGGTCCAAGAGCACGAGCATGTTTGCGACCTACCCACATGACGTTCCATGAAATGAGGAATAGTGCGATGCAGGTGAAGACGAAGTATCCCCATTTGTATCTTGAAGCCACGAGTGCTCTGACGAGACCGGTGATGATCATTATTTCGTCGAGGAGCATTGTGTACAGGATCATGGGCCATGGGAGACCGGCTGTCAACATGAGATCTAGGAGGAGAAGCTGTGGAGGTACTGTATTATGATGAGAGAGTGGAATGACTTACTAGCTTGGTAAAAAACCAGTTGATATATCTTACATAAAATACCTCTCTGTAGATTCCAGAGACTTTAGGGCTGTGCGTTTAAACTCTACTTCGACCGCTGCGTAGCCGAGATTTGAAACCTGCGATTCGCGGTTAGTGCTTTCTCAATAATAGACAAAAGTACTCGTACCATTGTGAAGTATGCGATACAAGCAACGAGAGTTATTGATGCAGTAATGTTGTGGAATATTCTGTTTCTTCGTGGAATGGTGAAGCTCCATGCCAGAATGACGACGGTGACGAATCCCATCAACGCCGTGATTGACCAATACACATTTGAGCCATGCCTAGAAATAAAATTAGAGTGTGAATGCAGAGAGATACGATCTTGACTCACGTGGTAATATTGATATTAGATGAAGTGGGTAAGAGAATATGTTTTGGTTTACGTGGAGTGCGTCATTCCTTCGCTTCTCTAGGTCTACCATTTTGTTTAATTATAAATTTCAAAGGGAAGAGTATGCTCAAACAACAAAGTAAGGTTTCACCCAGACCACTGATCGACCTTTCATGTGTTTGTTCAAGCACAGACATTTGAAAAGTAGAACGCGAGTAGGCGTATAGGCGATATCGTTTTGGTTTCAAAATACTTAGCTGTTCGAAATTGGAAAGTTAATTGGAGTTTTGGGCCTAGGTTGGAACATAGGCTTGCGACTTGCTGCTTTATCATATAATTATTTCGATTTGAAAAGCGTAATGCCGATTGAGGGCTGAGAGAAAATTATATCAGAAATCAGCGCTCGCTTGCCACATAAACCACATCTGTATCTGTACTACTATTCTAGAGTATTCCAAGCTGGACATTCTGATTCCATCATTGCTCTCCGCACGCCTGCTTTATTAAGTATTGTTCGAAAAGTCTAGGATAATTGAAAGCATTATTCCAGACGGTTAGAAGAATCAGTTACACAAATTCTTCATTCTCCTAAACCTTCTTAAAAAATAAGCGACAATTGTCCGAGAATAGTTGAAATAATAACATAAGAGAGTGCTGAGAGCAATGCCGAACTTCTTACCAAAGAATTGATCCTCTTGGCAGTACTACAGATTCAGACCTTAGTACCACCCCATCCTCTTTTCTTTTCCCAATTCCACCCCACAACCAACCCTGTGTTGGAATATACCACAGTAAGAGACAAAACGATAAATGCGAGAATCCAAATTGCCAAGTCACTTAGCAGAGTATAGTCCCTTTGAATGACGTCAAGAGCCTTCTTTTGAGGTACGACGCCATTTCTGTTCTTCCAAGGAATTTCCATTCTCAAGTCGTTCAGTATCTGCTCTGAAGTGATCTTGGCACCGGCAAGTACAATTGGAACTCCTTCATTATGTTAGCAATTATTTCTGTGGTTGGATGGAATTAATTATACCTGTTCCTGGGTGGGTAGATGCTCCCACGAAATAAAGATTCTTCTCCCTCGCCTTCGTCTTTGGACGGAATGCTAGCACGTTAAAGAAAGAATGAGAGAGACCAAGAATCGATCCCTTGTCCAAATTGAACTTGCTCTCCCAGTCTAAGGGCGAGTTTACAATTTCATTTGTGATGAGGGGAGCGAGTGAAGCGCATGATGTGCGAGCTTCAATGGTTTTAATAATAGAGGTGCGCAGTTTTTCAACAAGCGATGGCCAGTCAAGTTCCTGATGAATTCCCCTCCCAGTTGTGGAACTTGAGCTGGAATTTAGCAAATGACCAACTGGAACGAGAACAACGATCGAGTCTTTCCCTTCCGGTGCAGCTGTGGGATCTATACGCGAGGGTACATTGACATAGAAGCTTGGCTCGTCCGGGATGCTTTGCCGATCGAAAATTGCATCAAAGGACTCTCGATATTCGTCCGCAAGAAAGATATTATGTGTTTGCAACTCTGGTATTTTCTCTGATAGTGACCAGTAGAAGGATATGGAGCTGCAAGATCCGGCTCGTTTGGTAAGTGAGGACGCTTTTGATTTCGTGGCAGCGAGTGTGTTTTTGGCTGGGAATAGATTATTGTAGGACCAGACAAGGTCCGCGTTGATTATCGTAATGTCAGCTGTGAGTCTCTCTCCCGAACTAGTAATTACTCCTTCAATTGTATTGCCATCTGGTGAGGTGATGAGGGAAGCTACTGGAGTTGATAGACCTATTTGAACATTGTGGCGTTGGCATACTTTTTCAAGAGCTGCCACTACCGCATGAAATCCGCCAATTGGATACCAGATTCCTTCGGCAAGCTCAGTATATTGCAAGAGCGAGTATGTGCCCGGTGCATCAAATGGTGACATCCCCATATACATAGTAGAAAAACTGAACAACTGCGCCAGTTAGTAAGATTCTTCTAGGTTTGGGCACGATGTCTGTTTAGACTTACTCTCCTCAGTCTGTCTGAGTAAAAATATTTGGAGGCCCGAGAGTATATACTTTCAAAGGGATGCAGCTTAAACACATTCATCAAGAAGGATGGCCGCAAGAGATTGAATACAGACGTAAAGTTCTTGTGAAGAACTTCTACGACACTGATTTCGTAATGCCGGTGTGCTTCTGCTAGCCAGCTCAAGTATCTCTCGAATCCATCTGTGCCTTCTACCTTCTCAACTTCCCTTTTCATAACCGCCGTGTCACTGCTCAATTGTATCCTCTCCCCGTCCCCAAACCAGACATTGTAATTTGGCTCGCATTTCAGCAGCTCAACCCCTTCAGCAGACAATGAGGTATCGAGGTCGGAGAAAGTTTCTTCGAAGAGTTTCGGAAGGAGGAGTAGAGATGGCCCTTGATCGAATCTATGGTCACTGTGGTTTATTATAGAACAACGGCCGCCTGTGAAAGTGTTTTTTTCTAGTACAAGCACGTTGAAGCCGGCCTTTGCAAGACGCGCCGCTGTCGCAATGCCTCCAACTCCAGCTCCTATCGGGGGTATTAGCTTCTATTTGCCAATTGAGGGCTGCAATAGAGGGGTAAGAAGCTAGTTACCAACAACGATCGCTGTTTTCTGGCCTTCCTTGGAGGGCATTTTGCGTTCGGGTTGTAGTGACAGCTTTGGGGAGAGAAGCTCACATTTTTAGCAACGAAACAATGCAAGGGCATTCGCAATTAGCTTCAGTCCATGTAGAAAAGTCAATGACGTCAACGAAGCTCTAAGCGGGTTGGTAATGTACTCGATTTTGTGCAACTAAGCGCGCTAAATACGTTAACCCCATAAACTGGAAGTTGCTGATAGGTAATAGCACTTCTTACCAAGAAACACTAGCTCACTCTCGCTTGCGATGTGCAGTAAATATTTCAGGGTCGTATCTGCCTACCTTTCCCGTTGTCCCATCTCTCTAATGCAACGTAGTTAACCTAAATACTTCGGACAATTTAGAGTATTATCTTGGATTATTTAGAAAAACGAAGCTCCCTCATTCCAACTCTCTGGGTTGATTACCGTGAAGCGTTTTAGAGGAATGGAACAATGAAAACAATGAAAACAAGGTAACCATTTATTTCTTTATATGAAATTTGACTTTAAACCGCCTCGAGTGTTCAGTTAAAATTATTCAATGCTTTCCACGCAACTCTTAACCGCCTCATTTTGGGGACTGTAGCCTTTCCCTCCTTTACCATATATCCCTTCTCTCCCAAAACTCTCCCAATCTCCATGTAACTTTCCACACATACCCTTAATTCTCGGTTCGGTATGGAACTTCGCGACTCTTCGTATATGGTGAAGGCCCTCTTAAGAAGCCTAGTACGGATTTTTTCAAATTTGGGATGATGTGGGTCTTTCAATACGACTTGAGGAGTCAACCCTTCCTCCCTCAACCAATTCGTGGGCAAGTAGACCCTCCCGAGGGCAGAATCAGTTGCAATATCTCTTGCAATATTTACATACTGAAGAGCAATTCCCATTTGATATCCAGCACTGATAATTTCTTCCCGCTGAGCTTTTTCCACATTCGAATGGCTATGGAAGAATACCAAGTTCAATATTAATTCGGCTACTGTTCCTGCAACGTGCGCTGCATATGTTTCCAGATCTTTTGAGGTAGCGATGGGAAATTCCTGGTCAAACTCGAGGTCTGTAACAAATCCTTGAAGTAAACCGAAAAGAGGACCAGGTGGTAATGCATGCGTGGGTAGAAGATGCAGTGCAGATCTTGAAGCTTCAGGGAAATTTTGGTTGATGTAGAAAGCTGTAGCTCGTTTTTCTGTGTCTGTCTGGTCCTCTTTATAAGCCAGGTTAAGAAAGTGAGTGAACTTTTCTATCCATTGACGAGTATGAGCTGAGCTTTCTGAGTGATCAACCAAGTCATCAGCTACTCTACAAAATGAGTATAGAAGAATGAGGTCTGTCCTCAGACGACCAGAGAATGTTGAGCTAGCCTGCGAGGAAATTAGTACAGTTTATCACCTGATATGGGACTTGAAAAGAGAATAGATACGCTACCCACCAAGTAAAAACTCCGGCTCTTGTTTCGGAGTCTTTCAACAGCCTGCTGCAGACCTTCTAATCGCTCTTCATCGTACAGTGTATAGTCCATCAACAAAGCTTCAACAAGATTTACAGGAGAAGGCAGCTCAGGGATATTGGGAAATGCCTGCTGAAAAGTCTCCAAGATCGCCAGCGCATGATCAAATGCAACAAGCCCGAAGACTATTAAGACATTGGTAGCGAGGAAAAACACCGCTTCCTCGATTTCCAGGCCATCCCAGAGATATATACCAAGTTTTGTGCCAGATTGAATCGACCAAGTGCCCCTTTTCAATGCCAAGGTGTCGACGATCCACAAATAAACAGTTGGAATGGCGATTGACAAAAGTGTGCTGGTGGATGGCAGCGTGAAAATTAACTGTGACGACAGAGAAAGTAGCAGAAGCGTAAATGGTCCTGTCCAGGCCAGAATTAGCCCCAGATAAGTTCCTGATTTACCGACCCAGACCATAAGACCCCCTAAAACTATGCTCAGGATTAGAAAGATCTGCCCAAGGACTCTAAATGAATCATGTCCAGATTTCCGACGTAGATAGATTGGGTGAAAGACAGGTTTACTGAATAACAAGTAAAGCAATGAGGTATTATACGTCTGGATGCCGAAGAAAAATAGCTCTTCGATGGGTATCAAAAATAAACGTGGACCAATGATCACGCTTGGCGGGTATGTCCAAATGTTTTGGGAGATCAGGTAGCAATCCCAAGGAGTAGTTGAAACGACAGCAATTGCGATCAGAAAGGTGATTTTGTAAACGTCAATTGCCGTTAATAATGGCCTGTAAATAACGGTCAAGACCACAGCTGGGGGAATTGTGTAGAAGAGATGCCTAGGGATAATCAGTCAAAGGAGTTACTTTCGATGGGAGGTTTACTGACACGAAAGCATACTCGAAACCCATTTTTGCGAGGCGAAGTGAAGACTGAGACTGAAAATGCCTTTTAACACAATCCAGGCATTGCGAGAGTTCGGGTTTTCTCAGCGAGTGTAAAATTTCACGTTGGACAATCAAGGCAGCTGATGTGTGTGGTGTGTGGTTTGCACAAATCAAAACTAGCTTTCTAATTCGCCAGTGGGTTGCTCAGTGAGGCAAGTGCGAGGCTCAAGCATCGCCCTTTTTTCCTCTCAAAGCTACGTCAGCTTTTACAGTTCTCAGTAGAGCCTCAATTTCAATTGTCTAATTGTCTAATTGTTTGGAAAACCATTCTGAGTCTTATTCAGTCCAAAATTTTAGACAGTATAATGCTATGGTAAAAGTAGCAAGACAAATGGAGGGAGGGAACGTGGAAAATGTACAGGGTTTAAAGTGGAGTCGATCTACTTTCGCTTAGCCCAGACCTCCTTTTTTAATGCCGCCATTACTCGTATTTGTATCACAACATCCAATATCAAACCGGACCCCGCGTTCCACTACCAAAACTAACTTATTACACAATATTTTGTGGCTCGGTAGTTCCGAGAAAACCAATATGGCTTTTGGTTCACCATTGATTGGCTAGCTACTCATCGAATGCTAATGCTAATTCATCATAGCTGTTATAAAATTGCATAATGAGGGGAGAATCCCATGTTTTCAAGACACGACAAAGCTGCTGTTTTTCTAACAATTTCCTACCGTGAAAATTTTCACGACGGAGCATGCCACATGCATATCTTCATGACAATTTTGCTCCAATTTACTCTGTACAACCATTGACACCATGCGAATATGTCGGAGAAATCCCTGATGAACTTTCAGGTGACCAATACCTACGGAATGGTGGAAATCCAGTTTCTAACGAGGATCTGGGACGTGATGCTCACTGATTTGACGGAGACGGAATGCTGAGCGGTGTTGCATTCAGGAAGAGAAATAATGATGGGTCGATTCAACCGGAGTTTGTACATCAATTTATCCTGACAGATGTTTTTCTTGCGACAATAACGACTAAATCTCTACGATCTCTGTTGCTTCTAAGCATTGCGACTCTAGTCAATGGCATCCTCACTTCTTAAAATCATCTTGCGGATTTTTAGAACAATATTTCTCGTCATTCTTTCCAATTCTCCGGGTTCCATCAAGCCGCTAGGAAAATCTCAGTCGCAAATACAGGAATACTGTATCATAATGGTTAGTTAGCAATATTCCACCATATATAATTGAGAATGGCTACTTACTTTTATAGGTAGGGCTCTAGCGACTTGCGAGAGCGGACCGCCTATGCGAATCAGTCTACCAGGCTTGGAGACTGTTGTATGGTATGATGGATGTAAAGCAGAAGGGGAACCGATTGTAGACGATATACCGGGAGAATAATTTGGAGGAAACTCCTTACTGATCTTTATGAAGGAGTGGATAACCGTATGTCAGTCGTTCTGCCTTGCCCTTACTGCTGGTCCGGCAACTTTCCCTAATCACAAAGCTTGTTACAAAAAGTTTTCTTCCTAACTTATTCGATAAGAGCTAACTTGGTTCCAGATCCCAGAGTAGATCCACATTCCAATGAAATGATTTTGTTCCAATCAACCTTTTTAGCGCCATTTGTAAATTATTCCATTATACCCAGTTCGCAGCATTCGCAACCTCGATTACTTAATGCTCCAGTTCCAGGCATCTCCTCTGCGAAAATGATGCACGATTTCGGAGTCTCTTAGACACGCCGTAATTCTCGATTTACCATTATCACTTGATCTAAGGAATCTAGCACGAAACTTGCCAGTAGTTTCTTACAACCCATCTAGGGTATCCAGATTTGGAGTTTTCCCTACATGGAAGCACAAAGAGATCAGGTGGTTCGAGACGAATCCTTGTTGTATTTTTCATACTGAAAATACTTGGGATGAAGAAGAAAAGAGATATTATGGAACGAACGTTATGGCCGTCAATATGCTCGCTTGTCGCCTGACCAGTGCTTCACTTGTTTTCAGTGCAGGGGATATTGCTGCTCCCGCTCCTCTTCCAGACTCAAATACAATATTCTCCCCAGAAGAAGAGCAGTGTAGACTGTATTACTACCGATTTTCTTTATTTCCGGGCTCTAACTTCATCACACATCAATTTGCCTTGTCCTCCATCCCGTTCGAATTCCCTTCTATTCGCGCCGATGTATCAATGAGCGCAGCTCAATATATCTATGGATGTTCTGTTTCAGAAAGCAGCTTTGGTGCAGCACTTGGACGGGCTGTCAAAATCGACTCGCTTGTCAAAACCGATGCTCTCGCTCTCATAGCTAAAGCTGCACACAATCCACCAACTCCAATCACAGGATGTGTGGATATGCGAACAGTCCCAGAAATTCTCGCCTCTCAAGACCCAAATGACCCAATAAAGACCTTCAAGCTCCCAGAGGGCCTCTATGCTCAGGAATCTCGTTTCGTTCCCCGAGAAAATGGCAAATCTGAAGACGGTGGGTGGATTTTGAGTTATATATTAAATGAGAGTCAATTGGACTCGAATGGAGACGCGCCTCCAGATTCTAAGAGCGAATTATGGATCATTGAAGTCAAGAAGATGAGGGAGGTTGTTTGCAAAATCAAATTAGCTCAACAAGTTCCCTATGGGCTTCATGGAAGTTGGTTTTCTGAGACGCAGATTTTGAATCAGCGGCAGGTGGACGCTATCAGAAGTCTTCCTAATCTAGAGACGAAGAGTAGTGGAAAAGAAAATGGTGCTATGATTGATGTTTGGATGGGTGTACGACAGTGGATGCTTGATGCTGTTGGATGAGAGAGATAAGACAGCTTTGTACGTACTAATTTTGTTACTTCAGAGCCTCTTCATTATACCAGGAAATGCTTGCTCATGTGCAATTATGTCTATAAGTCGTGTGCATGAAATTTCTCTTCTCACGAATTCAATGTATGAGTAGATACAATTTTCATCGTGAAACAAGTTATTTGCAGGTTACCTATGAACAGCTTGGCTTTCTACTCGTAAGTAACCTACCAGTTGCACCGACATTTTTCGTGGCTATTGGTAGGTGACCTACAAATAGCAAGACTATGTATCTCTAGGTAACTTGCGAACAGCACCACTACCTAACCTGTCAATAGCACTACCAGAAACCTTTTCTGGGTTCCCCAGAAATGACATGAAGCTCCCTCCATTCACGGGTAGCCCACGAATAACAATATCCTCTTGGTAGGTTACCTACCAATAGTCCATCAAAACAACATGCGCTACTAACAAAGACTTGCAGCAAAAAGTATCACCACACAGAATCCAAGAAAGAAGGGATGCAGGGGTATCCTATGTAAAATTAGAATTAAGCCATCTATCGTTTATCTCTACATAGACAGACCCTCTCTCTCGCTGTGTAAATAAACAGTCCATTTTCGAGCCCTAGCTCCCTTCCGAGCTCCATCGCTGAAATGAAAATGAGAAAACCCTCTAATCAATCCCACACACAAGATTCTCTTGTCCCCTCGAGACGATTCGAGTTATCCACTAACCTTGTAGATGATCGCCCATGTCTCCTCGCCGACTCAAAGGTTGATGAACCCCTCACCTGACCTCAACTAGCGCACCATTATCGTATTTCTCCACCACCTGCCCCTTATCAACGACTGCCCCATCCTCCACAACCCCTCGTCTCAAATCCTTCTCAACATTCTTTTTCTGCTTGCCCGCCAACTCACTCTGTCTCCTCTTCTCCTTAAAGACACCATCAAGTCCTTCGCCCTTACTCCTCGCCTCAAGCACCTTCTCCGCCATTTCCACATTCTCAAACCCTCCATTCTCTCTCCACAGCTTCCTCTCCTTCCTCGTTTTAACTCGCCCCAGTAAACCACCTTTCTCACGCTCTTTATCCATATACTCCCACACATCCTTCACCACGTTCCACCCATGACAGACCTTCTCAATAGCCTCCTTGGTTTCCTCGGAGTTAAGAGCTTGGATATCGCGTTGTCCCTGGACGATCTGGGCTTTGCGGATGAAATGCGTAGGTTGTCGTCCCTTCAGAAGTTCCTTATGAGCGCCCTTGAGGGTGTAGGCGAAGGGGCCAAAGATAGCGGCGAGATCTTTGAGGACAAACCCCGTGAGTCCCATACCTATGCCTTTGACGAAGCCAACGGGTCCGTTGTCTCGGGCTCCGCGGTAGGGTTGCACGACTACACCTGTGACACCGTCGTAGATTCCGTAGCGGAACTCTTCGCCTGCGGCTTTGAGTCCGGATTTCATGCCCGTGATGCGAGTGGGTCTGCAACAAAAAGAAAAAATTAGCTCCTAGAATTATCAAACTGAAGGGGAGATGACTTACCGTCTCACAGTGGTATCTCCATACAGTCGAGGAGCGTTGTGGAATCCCTGAGCAACAGCGAGCGATAAATCCATTGGCATACGAGCCATTGCCTCAGCAGTCTCACCAAGACCTTTACCAACATCTTTCGTCAGGTCCTCGGCGATAGTTTCGTTAGGGTCGGCTGACATTGCAGACTGTCTGTCTTCAGGGATGTTGTATTCGAAGCCATGCTCGTGTTCTATTCGTTCATCTCGGGCAGCCTCGTCTTTTGCTTGCTGTTGTAGCGATAAAGGCTCCCCAGTCGAGGAGTGTTTACTCATACTAGAATGATGGATTGTTGTTGCCTCACTTGTATTCTGTCTCCCATGTCCGAGTTTTTTAGTGTCGTCTATGTCTGCTGCACCATCTGTGGTTTGCTCCTTTGCCTCGAATGACTTCTCCGCAATGCCTTCGGTCTGATGACCATTGACTGCTTTACCGGTTTCCTTCTGAGAACCTGCAATTGTGTCTCTCCCATTTCTGCTTCGTCCCGCTTCTGCAGCCTCAGACTTCTTTCTTTTCCTCTCATCATGCATCGCTCGCTTCTTCGCAGTTCTAGCTAATCGAAATGGCACACTGCCAATCCCACTTGCCATACCCGTAACAGTTCCCATAATGGCAGTTGCACCTCCAGTCAACGGCTCTCCAGGACCTTCGAAATCATTCCACTCATTATGTCGAATTAGTCGAAGTTGTTTCCAGTGAATCTTCTTACGTTCAACAAGTAGTTCAGCAGCAAGCGCACTAAGTCGTAAATTGGTATTCTTGAGTGTCCATACAGCGACTCTATCTTCCAAAATAGAGCATCGCATGGAACGCTCGCCCCGTAGAACAAGACTTCGATGAAAAGAAGTTACCGCATTCTTGGCGCCGTCACCCTCAACCTCAATGTTTTTCGCGATCTTCTCCGCCTCCGCTTTAGCCTCATCAGTCAAACATTTCTTGATACCCTCCGCCAGTTTGTCTGCAGACAAGTGCTTGTAAGGAACTGGCTCAGCTCCAGCGTCTGCTTTTCCAATCATAGATCCCCAGAATTGTTGATCTCCAAAGAATGGAACCACCATTGTTGGCTTGCCGCACTTCAATCCGATAGCAGTTGTTCCTGCACCACCATGGTGCACTACAGCACTAACCCTCGGAAATAACCAGTCGTGAGGTGTGTTTTCAAGCATGTAAATATTATCGGGTGTATTATCGTCGTCACCAAGTCCTCCCCATCCCTTGGAGACCAAAGCTCGTACTCCTGCTTTCTCGACTGCCTCGAATATCATCGCGGTAAACTTATCAGGATCATCAACCACGATGGAACCAAAGCCGATATAGACAGGAGGCTCTCCGGCATCCAAGAATTTTACTAATTCTTCCGGAGGGTTGAATTTCGAAGCGAGATCTAGGAAGACGAAACCGGCGATATCGATTTCTGGTCCCCAATCCGATGGTTTTGGAATGAGACCTGGAGACCAGAGGTATGTGTAAGGTACTTTCATTCTGTATAGTTGACCAGGCGCCCATAACGTGGAAACCGGTTCGAGGCCCAATGTCTTGACGCGGAAGGAGTTGATGAGATCACCGAGACTATCAAAGTTAGTATATACAAATACATAGGAGTATGTGCAAACTTACCCTTGCCAAGTCATCATCTCTACCAAAGGATATGACATGAAGTTTGCGTATCCAGGGTCAACATTTGTCTTCTTGATATTGGCCAAAGGATGGGGAAAAGATTGCGTTGGGGTATATGGGAACGTAAACATTAGGTGCAATGGAATTCCAAGTCGTTCAGCACAATGAATGTGAGCAAAAGATGGAGGGTTGGCGATAATAGCATCTGCCACGAAAGGTGCTTTGGCGCCCATCATCTTGAGATTATGTGTATCCTTCTCGTCATCAGTAGCATTGATGCAAGCGCGCCAGAAACCCTCAAACATTTCTGCCATTTGTTCTCGTCGTCTGCCAACCTCTCCCTTCTTGAGAGTTTCCATAGTAGGTATCATGCCCGGGTTCTTGACCATGAACGCCATCAGTTCAGCCGGATCGCCACCAACAGAGAAAAATTCGAGACCAATATCACTTTCCACGAAATCTTTAAATGCAGGATGTGTAGCAATTCTGACTCGGTGTCCATATTCTTGTAAATTCTTGCCCAATTTCAAAAATGGCTGTATATCACCTCGACTTCCAATAACCATCACCACAATATTCAGCTTCGGTCGCGGTAAGTCGGATGCGAGAGTAGTCGAGGAAGAGGTATGGGAAATATCGGGCTTCTCTTGTTTATTTCCACCGTCCAGATTCTTGAGAAATGTAGCACCCAATGCCTTTGCCAAATATCCATGGTCATTCGTTTCGTTGACACTTATATTCAGCCGTCCATCCCTCCTCGAAACCTTCCCCTTCGTCTTGAAATCATCATTCCCCACGTTGAACTTGTGAAAATTGCCACTGCCAGATCTCTTATCGCGACCATGCTGTTTACTCTTTGCGTGTTTCTTTGGTGCCACAACCTCATCTTCTTCGTCGGAGGAGGAACTCGAGGAGGAGGACTCGTCGCCGGGGTTATCCCAAAGTGCGGCGTTTAGCGCAGGGACATTCGTTGCATGTCGAGCGAGAATAGAGGGCAGGACGGAATCTCGATATGCTGGTTTTGGTCTTTCAGTTTGCCAGTTTCGCGATACAGAAGGTCTTGGGGTTTCGGTGGGTATTCCATATTCCTCCGTGGGGTTCGATAGAGGAAGAGGGTCACTGGCTCTGGGTTTAACTTTGGGGATTATTGGGTCGCTACCGCGTCTCGTCGTAGAATCGACGACCATTGTGGCTTTGGGGGGTGGTTCCAGCTTGATTTAGGAAGAATTAAGGTGCATCGTAGTTGAGATCGATTAGGAGGGGAAAGGATCAAGTGCGATGTTTGAGTAGAAGCTCAAGTGGCACCGAGAAAGAAGAATTGAAGATTGTTGTTTCTGTCGTACCAGCTATCTTACCGGACATGGCAATTATTAGAAGTCGATCACAGCTCAGCATGTCGTCATAGGGTGCCTCCAAATAACTTATAGCGCCGGAGCATGCACTCCGGCCACCTCTCAACGGCCCGCCCCGGGTTCTATTCAGGGCTAGGCCAGCAGGTTCTCACAGGTTTGCTAGCCTGTTGTGCCTGAAACTACCGGGAATAAATCAAGGAAGAACTCTCAACTCCAACCCCCAAATCCATTAATTCGGTTACCATTCTTACTTCTATATCACGAAGGTACCATGCAATACAACACCGCGAAATGAAGAAAATGACCACAAACGACTCGAACGAGTCAACACAATTCAGCTCAGCACGACCTGTCCAAGAAACCATTCCATTGTTGGCCAGCGCACAAGGGGGATTCCCGATCGTCACACTCTCATCCAGACAGTTTTGGTAGGAACCCGACATACTCTATATGCGCATTTCGATAGTTCTGGTGGTTCTAGTTCTATCTCCTTTTAACGACCCGCATGTCTTCCCTTTCCTAAGAATGTATCAACCCAAGTTACCCCTTATTCTGTCTGGATCCCTTGTGGACAGCCTACCACTGTCACCGTTACCGCATATATCTACTATAACAAAATATACGAATACCAATACCTATTAGTATGAAAACACCTCCATCCGTTATTTGCTAATACTTCATCGAAGATTCGCCCTCCAATCCTCACGCTCAGGAGTATTATTGAGATCCCTCTCATTATTCCGCTCATCCCTCGATCCCCAAAGTCTCACCTCGGCATTATCAAACCGAACCCCATCAACCCAACTTTGCTCATCATCACCATTCTCTCTACCTCCATAGAGTCCCAGAAATCCACTACTTGTCAGACCAGTTGGAGATGGAGTGCGACCCGGCACTCGTCTCCTTCGCGACGGGGTCACAGGTGCTCGCTCAACTGGTTCATCGGTTCCATCATTGTTGCCGATGAGTTGTCGGGATGTTGACCTCGATGCTCCACCAACTGGAGCCGTCCATGCTGGGTGAAATCGCGAGCGATGTCTGGCTTCTGGGAGATGGTCTGGAGTCTGAGGCTGTGCAGCAGGGGATAAATCATCATTGTACACTCGGTAATCGCGAGGCGTATGTGACTGGCTGCCCCTAGCAGAGGCGGGGCGCTCTCTTCGTGGAGTTGGCGAAGCGGAGGATGGCGAAGAGTGAGAGTGCCGTGCCGATGAAGGACTTCGATTCAAGGGGGAATGAGATCTAACAGTCGCTACTATGCGTGATATAAAACCAGTTGGCGTAAGAATGCGACTAGACTGAGATTCGTCAGCGGCGATGCTTTCAATGCTAGAAGATAACTTACTTGGTGGGTTGAGGATACTTCTCTGCTGGTCATTAGACTCGGACTTGGGCTTGGCGATCGCTCTTGGCTATCAGTGTTAACAAATGTTGAAGAATTGGCTCTAAGTGGACTTGTGCGAGGATGTTGAAGATTAAATACTGTTCCAGGAAGAGTACCAGTGTTCGAAGCATTGCGTGGGGAAGACGAGAATGGAGGCGGCAAAGTAAGAATAGAGGAAGGTTCATCATCGCCATCTCCATCGTCACTCTCCTCGTCCTCTTCACCCTTGTCTTCCTCATCGCCTTGGGATAATGCCGGCGAAGAGAAGATGAATTCGCTATGGCGACTGCGCTGCGACAATGGCCCGAGATTGGCTTCCTGTGTGGGGCTGGCCATACCATTCCCAGTTCTATTCGGTGCTGTGAGAGAGCTACTCAACGAACTTCCACGCAACTCTTCGTGCAGAGACACCTCATCAGATGGTCTTGACATGCTCCGGTCAGTAGAACCGGATGTGGTCCGCTCTTGTTCATACGCAGCACTTGATCTCTCAGATTCATCAAAAGAAAAGCTGTTTGTCTGATGGCGCAACGTTCGAGGGCTACGTCCAGGATGTCTGGCAGGTCTTCGTGCAGGCTCTGAGAAGAGAATTCCAGGTGTGCCAAGAGTAGCAACTCGAGACATTACACGAGGCGTAAGTGCACATGTTGGGCGACGTTCAGGTGAGGCGGACATATTTTGGGCAAGGTAAAGAGGCGATCTCGGTAATGGGACTCGAAATCGACTTAGATGCCGTTCTGTTGGCTGGGGCGTCGAGGCATCATCTGGATCTGGGGCTGCTTTCATTAGCAGGCATCCAAACGTCTTTCCTCGTAACTCTTACCAAATGGCGAAGATCTGTGGGAAGATGTGCTATTTCCAGGACTCTCAACAAATCCACCATAGTGGAAATCATCCTCTTTGACTGGTGACCGTGGCGTTGATTGGGAGTCTTCGTTTTCAGGAGAAACATGCCTCTCAACCGACACATATCCATGTTCATCCGAACTTGATTTCTCTCCTTTCTTCGGCGATGGAGGCGGAGATGCCAAATTCACAAAGGACTCGGGAGATTTGGGTATTTTGCTCTTCTCGGGACTAGACGCCATGGTCTGCTTTTTTCGAGGTGATGGTTGTCGTCTAATCGTTACACCTTTCAATTCGTCAACCGTTTCGGAGCCTTGTGTGTTGGAAGAACTGATAGACAATCTATCAAAGTAGGCTTCGACTGTTTTTTGGCGTGAGCGTTTGTCGAAGTCTCGAAGATCGCTTTGTCCAAGGACAATCAGTGTTGGTGGGAGTCGGATCATGGCTGCATCGTTGGAAGATAATTTTGATGACCAAAGTGTATGCAAAGTTCAGGTTGAGGCATTTGAAATGACTTGACCAAGAAGCTTTTGGGTGTCGGGGTGTCATCAGTTGACCCAGGAATTATTTGTACTTGGCAAGAGCGATTGAAGTTGACATCTAAACTTTGAACGGGCAGGGGCGATGAAAAGGAATCCCAAAAATCAAACTAAAAACTGCCTCCCTAGCCCTTGTACCTAGCCATGAGATCACTTGTTTCGTTTTTTTCTGGCAAGAGCAATGACATTCAGAGTTCATGAGCAGCAAGCGCAATGCGACGAACATAAGCAGGGGCAATTGTGGCAGGAGCACTTGAAGATAAAGGCAAGTGCGACGAAGAAAATCCCCAGAACCCTATCCAGCCGCCACCTGGGCAGTACCCGAGTATAACAGGCGAGAGGACCACTTCCAATGGAGAATTGGATTACTTGACCCAAATCTTTCGTCAATTTCGGCAAGAGTGATCGACGTTGACATCCAAACTCCCCGGCCCCTCGCCATGAAGGGCAAGTGCGATACATAATGAGTCCAAAATTCAATACATTTCATTCCCAGACCACCTCCAGGACGCCGGCGAGAAGGAAAATATTTGACAAACTCTGAGTTCTCGACTGAAGTTTCAACATAACCGAATCGTCAACAAGGTTAGGGTGTCTTTCACCCAGGTGAGCTTCTTGTTGCTGAAAATTTAGGAAAATCCAAAAATTGTTACTTCTGAGGCCGTGGGAAGAATGTGAAAAACACCATATTCAGATAATCTATGAGGTAGATAAACATATAACTACAGCACCGCAAAAGGTTGACCTGAACTTGAAATCGTTGATTGCAGCCCAGGGGGTTAAGGTACTGTTCGGACCACCGTCTCTCAAAAGAGAACAGAAAATAAGGGGACCGACCGGATCCCTAAATCTCTTCGACAACGGCCTAATTTGAAGGGTTGGAACTAATTTCAAGTTCAGATGTTATTTTTTGATGGGGATGGAGCAAGCTTGAAGGTTACACAGTATGTGCACAGCCACACCTCGTGCCAGCCCCTACTGGAACTCTCCCATTCCCTCGAATTCAAACCCATTTCGTTGATTTTTCTACAACCTTCTCTCACCTCTCTAGTTCCAATATACAATTTGGAATTTGGAATTCATATCTTCCGAGGTTATTGATTAGTGGCATATTAGGGTTAGAGTATGACGATCTCCGATCTTTCGCAGGCTAAATCCAAACTTCGATTGGCTGAATGTTCCGCTTGTCTGCCTGATTGCTGTTTACCACCACAGGATGCACTGCATTTTTCTTGCTCCTGCATGTTTAATATAGGTCCCTTAGTCGTACGACAGTGATGGCTTTTGACAAATTCTTACCATGGTTTGTTTCCCCGCGTTTTGGATGGAAGTTGTTGCCCCGCGGTCTAGGATGTTTCCGATAGGGTTATAGTTTCTGGTAAAGCTAATGATTGGCGAGCTGGTGTGAAGGCTGGGTATCGCTGCAGAACAGGCTGCAGGTGTAGTGTGATATATATCTGGGGAAGGAGGAAGAGGAGATGTATACCTTCCCGAACAATGAGTAGCTTGGTCTTGGTGGCTTGAGTTTGGAAGCTGATACATATTTCTCTTTCGTATTCTAATCTTTGTCATTCGTTTATAATCTCCGTGAGAGGGATCATGAGGAAGTGGAGTGGAGTGTTTGTTTAAGCTTAAATGTTTAAATATTCTGAGTTGTCCTCTTTTCTCCTCTCCTCTTTTCTTCTTCGGTTAACACAATTATGAAGTCTCCTTCACGATGTATTTCCATTCCTTCAGTCTCGTATTACTGTCGATATTTACTCACCTAGATATTGTTCTTGCGTTACCGAGGACTCTCAAATATGCAAATATTCATGATCGAACAGAAGCATTGAGGGAGGAATATGATTATGTTATCATCGGGGGTGGTACTGCTGGATGTACGGTGGCAGATCGGTTGACAGCTGATGGAAAGTGTAAGTCAATTATAGTCGGATGAGGGTATAGAAGTCTAACTTCGAGATAGATACTGTGCTAGTAATAGAATATGGATACCTAGGTAAGTGCATATTGCCTTCATCAGTCAAATCCGAAGTTAACACACAATAAAGTCTCCGATGAGGTCTCCCGCGCAGGGAATGGTCGCGATTTCAACGACCCCGGTATCCGATATAATATCACGTCCGTTCCCCAAGCAGATATGAATAATCGCACGCAAGCGGTTGTGATAGGATGTTCTGTTGGGGGTAGCTCAGCTATTAATGGGATGATTTTAGTGAGGGGAACGAGGAGTGAGTATGATGGATGGAAAGAGTTGGGAGGCCCGGGAAGTAGCTGGGGTTGGGAGGGGGTTGTGCCTTATTTTAGAAAGGTGAGTGGGTTTTTTTTCGTGGGTTTTTTTGGCTTTTGGATCGTTAAAGATTCGAAATTGGAAAACTGATGAGCCCCCCCAAAAAGGCGGTCCATTTCAATTCTCCCAACGAGCAACTCGCAAAACAGTTCAATATCACATGGAATCCCGACAGTTGGGATGGAGAAGCAGATACACATATCCAAGCCACCTTTCCAACATACCAAAACCCCGCAATGAGTAAGTAAACCCCCAACTTTCATAAATTCCTCCTCGCTAAATAAATTTCAGTCCCAATGTACGAAGCCATGACCCAAATGCCCGGAGTCAAAACCCCCCTTGATGGTGCAAACGGCGACAACGGACTCTTCTGGTTCCCAACATCCATGGATCCGACAACCTTCTGGCGTTCCTACGCAAGAACTGGACATTATGATAATATCACCCGACCAAACTATGAAGTCATCACTCGTCATAAGGTTAATAAGATTTTGTTTGAAGGGAATGTTGCGATAGGTGTGGAATTCATATCCCGAGATGGTGGGGCAACGAAAAGAGTGCTTGCAAAGAAAGAGGTTATTTTAAGTGCTGGAACGATCCATACACCCCAAGTCTTACAATTGAGTGGGATAGGAGATAGAAGGTTGCTTGACGAGGCGGGTATTGAGATAGTGGTCGACTTACCAGGTGTGGGACAGAATTTCCAGGATCATGCTTTGTTGAATGTTCCTTATCGATGTGAGTTTTTTGCTCTACTCAGCTCCCTTACGGATGTCTGGGAAAAGAGGAAATATGGAATTGAAATCCCGGCTAATGATGAAAATAGGGAATAAGAAAGCTCCTCCTATACCGACCGTAATCGGCAATGGAGATCCGAAAACGGTTTATGGTCCTAATCTTGGGGCTTGGGTTGGGCTTCCTGTTATGACTGATGATTATGAGAGTATTGCTGCCAAGGTCAGTCTAAAGTTCCACTTGTTTTTGAATCCTCTCACTTCCAAGACTTTACTCCTAAACCTTTTCAGGAGGATTAGCACCAGTGAGACTTATCCAAACACCATAATTATCAGTTTGCTAAAATTCGACACGCGAAATCTTCCCTTTTCCAAACCACTTCGCTAAACAAGCCCAACAGTATGAAGCTCAGCCGCCAGAGAAATACCTACCATCCAATTCTCACCCCGCGATAATCGCCGGCTACGCAGCCTTCCAAAAACTCCACGCCAAACTCCTCCGCTCTAGCAATACAAACGTTGTCTGGCTCGACATAAAAGGGCCCCCCGGAGGCATAGTAACAAGCATGCACATTCTCTCCCACGGAACGATCTTGATCAATTCCTCTTCACCCCATTCCGAACCCATAGTCGACTATCGAGCTCTCTCGAACCCCATAGATCTCGACCTCATGGTAGAAAATATAAAATTCATGCGCAAATATATGGCTTCTCCCTACTTTGCACCTTACGAACCTATCGAGATCGCGCCAGGGATTAATGTTAATGGCGAAGCGCTGAGGGAGTGGGTAAGGGGACAGTACATTCCCAGTGAGTTTCATCCGATTGCTACAGCGAGTAAGAAACCGAGGGAGTTAGGGGGTGTGGTAGGGGAAGATTTGAGCGTTCATGGGACGGAGAGGTTGTTTATTATTGATGCTAGTATTATGCCAATGTTACCGGGAGCCAATACGCAGCAAAGCACCTATATGATTGCTGAGAAGGTGTGTTTTTGTTGTATTTTCTGTTTCCTTTTCCTTTGAACGTATACTTGTTGGAACTCGATGCTAATTTCTTGTCACAGGCCGTAGATATGATCAAAGCACGACAGTAATCTACTTTTCCAAGATTGGCAACTGATGTTCATAATTCCAGAGAATATATAAGGTTATCGCAAAATCCTAAATCTAGAATTCTTCATCTCTCTCTCTACAAATCCATTTCTCTTTCCCCCCCTCCTTTCCAAAAGCTTCAATGTTCAAGCTAGTTTTCTACCTGCAATCTTATTATAAATTACTTATGGGTGACCAGGACAGCTGGTTCCAATACAACATCTAACCACGCCACTCCAGCAAATGTTGTTAGCGTTCGCTCCAGGATCACGAGGCACGGTAAATGCTTGGTGAGCGCAAGGAGCAAAGAATGGATCTGGCACAGCACCATCGAAATCTGCGCCTCTTTGAGGGTTTCTTTCAAGTTCAAGTTAGTACTAAAGTCCGGAAAATTAAGTTTGGTGGCAAATACATACCTGCAAGATCCAACACGGTTATCGTTGGGACAGGTGTGGAGACCCCAAAGGTTCTTGTTGCATCCAGTAACAACATGTCCAACTTCATCGCAAGAGCAAACGATGGGGACAGAGAATCCAGAGACATATGAAACATCAACATCAATAATAGCTCCAGACCCGAGGCCGGCTTGGACAACAAAAGATCCCTCAATCAACGACTCATCACCCACGATAGCTCGTCCGTCACCATTCTGAACAACGGCAATGTTTCCCGCCCAACCTGTTGGAACTGCGAAGGCAGCAGAGGCGCCGTTTGGCAAAACTCCATCAGCTACATTACCGGAGATTGCTCCGGGACCGCCGGCATTCTGAGTTCAAGTTAGATTTGCAAAAAGAGTGGACATGGAATCATTTACGTGCGCGTGTCTCGTATACACATCTTTTCCAAACTTGTTTATGACTTCAATAACGAGCTGAGAAGCAGCTCGACGTTGAGGTGCTGCAGTGGGGGTCGGGGCAAGGTCCGAGCTGGCAACCGCAACCGCAACCGCCCCTTGTTTGTGTGGGTATTCAGCTAAGTCGATAGCGTGTTCTTCTCCAACAAGAGGACCCAAGAATGGAACTGGGACGCTTGTTTGTTGGGGCAAGGCAGCGATGGATGAGGCGACGGCCACGAGGGTGACGAGACTAAGTTTGGAAAACATCTTGTACCGAGAAGATTGATTGTAAACGATTGATACAAATTTGAAACGAGTGTTACCCAAGATAAAGTGCAAAGTACAAATGAATGACTATAGCTGCAAGTTGGTCGTGGCTGATGAGCTGTTGAACTGCTGTCCTGTGAGATGCCTCTAAAAAAGCTGTCTATTGAGAGGGAAGTCGTTACCTTTATACAATATTGAACCCATCCCTCTACAGAACTTGAAAGAATCTTAATAACGCATTGATACAGCAACGATACGGTCTGTAAAGGCTTACTTTGGAGTAAGCTTAATTCTGAGTTCCACATCCGTCTCGCAATGTTACAGTAAAATCGATAATCTCAGGGTTGAATGCTGGCTCTGTCCAATTGAGAATCGGTTTGTACGAAAATATGGAAGTAATGATGCACTGTGCCGATATAAGTTCCTACGAGAATGAAAGTTTTACTGGGTTGAGCCTCGTGGTAGACCCTAGAACGCATCCTCCCAAGCCACAAGAATCTCTTCTTGGCTTACGACCGAGGATGTTATCAAGGGTCATCTACCATTTGGTCGCATCTAGAACAAATACAGACTGCCCCCAATTTTAATTTCCTCACCGAGCTCTAGCTTGCGCTATGTTCAACTCAGCCTTTGGTATTTCAACAATGAGGTGCGGCAAAGCAGGAGGTGGGGTGATTTAACTCAATATGAATGTTGAAGGATAGAAGTAGAGAGAAAGATCCAAAGAACGCTAAGGAAAAAGAGAGAATTTGAAGCAAGCATTTGCAGAGAGATAAACAAATCAAATAAAACCCTGAAGCTCAACATCGTGGGGAAAAGATTCATACAAAAGTTGGCTTTAGGCATACTCGTCCTCATAAGGCTACTGAATATTATGAATGCTTTATTCTTTGCGGCTCAATGCTCACTCATGGTTCAAAGCTTTCTCAGCCTTACTGTATTTGGATCGACTGAGTATCTGCCGAATTGCTTACCGGTTTCGTAAGATGCCATGTCGTCTTTGAGAAAACGGTAAAGCACCGCAGGCGTTGACGCTACCAGAAATCCCACAATAAATGCGTTTTAAAAGCACGAGGCACTTCGGGCACGCATGGGTTTGAGAGGCGCAATGAAAATCTGGGTAATGACCACGATTGCCGGGCTTCCAATGCTTGACAACTTGAAAACGTTGATTTTGCCTCCACGGACTTGAAACTATCGAAAGTTTTCGTGCAAGTCTAAAGGGAAGGATACGTCCCGAGTTGGGTACGGGACACGACAGAAGTTATTCAGATGCAAGTTGATGGCCAACAATAAAACTCGCTTCAGACCTACGAAAACCTTGATTAGTACATGTGTTTTCCAAAAGGAACAATACGGAAATTGGACAAACCTTTAACGGATAGAGTAGCCTGTCACTTAGATACCTAGAACGCTGTTAAGCCAGCGGCGGCGTAGCTTTTGATCCTTCCTTAATGCTTAACATCCAACCGTTAAGGATACGAGCTCGGCATCCCCGCAGCTCAAGCTCATAACCTAAGGTGCATAACCCACCTATCTCTTAGTGCGTAGAATGAGACTGTAGCTTCTTGTTGCGCCACGATTCCACGGAAGAATTCATAAACCTAGAGCTTGAGGGCTCCTGGGGTTGGGATGTTGGTTGCGAAGGACGGATGCCGCCGAAGTCGGCCCTCTTTGGGTTATATCACGTGTCCTTAAGAAATGGCACATTTCCTTTTTTACCTGGGAAAAATATGGACCTTGATATACTTGATGTTAACAACCCTTTTTCCATCGAGTCGGAACGGATATCTACACGGGTCTCGAACGGTTGTAAGCCGGGTGGCTCCCAACTTTACCTACGTACCTCACGATAGATAGAACGGTATACACAGAAAACCAATCAAAGCTTTCACTGATGATGGTATATGAGGACTCAGCGGACATACTCTCAATTAGTAGCTATACCCAGACATTTTGGCGATTAGGGTGGTTTTTCGTGAGTCACTTCGGTCACACTTTCTCATACAATTACCCCCACTTCCTTTCACTATAAAAGCGACCTCAGAGTAAGAAACTTATTCTTGTAATGAAGATATAATCTTAACCCAAAAACACAAACCCCATTCCAAACTTAAACAAATCAACTCAACCCTGAAAATGGCTCCCTCGTTAGACCATATCCTCATCCTCCTCCCCTACGAAACACTCACCTCCCTCCCCACTTATCTTACCGATAACTTTACCATCTCACCAGGAGGAGCTCACTCCGATGGTCTAACCGAAAACAAACTCATAATTTTCAGCGACGGGTCTTACATAGAATTGGTAGCCTTCACGCCTTTTGCACACGAATCAGGCGGTCGATCAACTCATTGGTGGGGTAACAAAAAGGAAGGAGGGTTCATCGATTTCGCATTCATTACCTACTCTAGGGTAACTGACTATTGGCAAAATTTCGAGGGTGTTAATTCAAGACTCGGCTCTAAATCCGGACTTCAATATTCGGAACCGAGGGCTGGAGCGAGAATCAGACCTGATGGCCAAAGAATCGAATGGTTCGTGACTTTTCCGAAGATTGGAGGGGAAGATGGATTGCCTCAAACTGGGATTCTTCCTTTCTTCTGTCATGATGTTACGGATAGGGGTTTGAGGGTCCCGCTTGAGGAGGGGAATGTTACGCATCCTTGTGGTGCACTTGGTGTTAAATCATTCAGTGTTTTTGTTAATGAGAAGGAGGTTACTGGGCTGCGAGACAAATATAGTAAGGTCCTTGGTGTAAAGGACTTAGGGGAGGGGAGCTTTGAGACGCCAGGTTTGAAGGGTGAGGGTGGTTCGGCTACGATTCAGGTCAAGGCAGTGGGAGAGGGAGATGATCTTTTGAAGAAAGATTTGGAAAAGAGGGGGGGATTGGTTTTGGGTGATTTGGTCTTATTTGGCAAAGATAAAGCGGGAGACAATGCAAGCAAGAAGATTGTTTATCCTGGAGAGGGAGGAGAGATCCGTCTTGGGGGTATCTCTTTGGAACTCATTTAGAAAAAATAACAGGCGAGCTGAGGGGAAGTGCACTCGATCTTTTTCCTCATAGTCACAGAAGGCAAATAGAAGGATGCGAAAACAAATTAGAATTATTAAAACATAACAGTCATAGAATTGAAAACGTATTGCTGGGAAACCAGGCTAAGGATTCACCTATTCCATCCAAATAATTGAACCTCTTGGAAGTCAGTATATGCCTATTTAACCAAGTTCGATATGCTTATGACCAGAATTAACAGCTTGAGACTATTTGCTGCCGCAGTTTGCTAAATGTTTATGTATCAAAAGCTCAAGGCTATTGACTCACGCCGTTCACATCATCTCGGAAGAGTGAGGTACTTGTCAGAAATTCGGAATATAATTCAAGCGAACTTGTCTTCAAGATACTCCTTTTGCGTATCGGTTTAGCTCTAACCACCTTCGTCTTGGCATTTCAGACACAATGCCTGCCAACGCACGCAAAGAGAAAGAGGCAGATTCTAAAAAAGTGAACGAAATCAACTTTGATAAATACATTCTCACTGGATGCCTAAAGGAAGATCCCAAAGTCCGGGTTTCTGCAAGTGCATGGATTGACACGAAGAAAAAACTTAAACTCAGCCACGGTGTACATCTTCCTGATGAACCGAGTCCATGGCGGGATGCTGGTCTGAAATATTTGGCCAAAATTCACAAGGAGTGTAGAAGAAGAGTTACAACCAAGCGAGGTGGTTTTGCACCCAATGAAGTTTTGGAAATACATTGGAAACTTGAGTAAGCTGGGAGACGCGGAGAAAAATCACTTGGTCTATCGTTTTCTTGCGGAACAGTATCTGTTGAGAGCGCAACACCTAGATACCAAAGAAGGTAACCCTAACCTATCACGTTAAAGTAGGTAAGCAATCGCTAACATTTCAATCTGCTGAAGAAAAATCCGAAAAGGTAAAATGATAACAATCCACTCCCCCCATATTTGGGAAGAAATATTGTGCAGCAATGAACATACTGATAATTGAAGCTATCTACTCGCTAAACATCTGTTATGGAGTACGGAATTTAGCGGGTCCTTCCGCTACCAGAAAAGTCAAACAAATGGGACGAAGAGACGTGGAGGTCCCAATTTTCTATTGCACTTGCAGTACTGCAACAACGGATCTAGAGTTTAGAAGTGGTCGAGGTGCAAAGGATGTGATCCAAAAAGACGAAGAAACACTTGAGAGGCTCAGGAAGAAGCTTGCAGTTAGAAGCTCTTAATAGAAAGATAGGAACGCTTCTATTGTTTGGGTATTTGTCGAAAGCAATGGGTTGGGCAAATATGTATAGCACTTATTCAGCTGACATGATATGGAGCTCGCAGGGAATATGACAAGCAGTGAGAATACAAAATATCATAACTGCCATCAGATCAAGAATCTACCCAGGTAAAAACAAGCAAGTTTACCACACAGTTGATATTTTATATTTGTCACGGCAAATCAATAAATTCTTTGACTTACATACTCATGTCGTATCTGGTATGCCTTATTCACCAATTATGCCTAGACATACTCTAAATTCGCTAGATTCAACCTCTAATGTTACTCGCATAAGTACCTAATACTCTGTAATTTTAGATCCTTCGACACTTTAATTAATTGATTTAATTCTTCTAAAGTTCTCAAACAATATAATTTAATAATTTAGCTTACTAGACTTACTACATAATACAATAAAGTAGCAAACGTGATTAGTCAATTCTGTAATTGGTGAATAAAGCATATCAAGTATATGTCATATCAAACGAACCTTGAGAGCTAAATGATATTTGCTAAATTTCTACCGTGACTTTGCGAAATGTTTCCACACCATCATTCGCCGTTTTACCAACTGGCTCGTCATCCGATATTTGTTCCACGTTACAGAGAGTGATTATATATGACGCACTCTTTCCCCTTTAAGCTCTCCAAACCTTTCTTTTACTCTTCATTAGTGCTCTCAGTCATCGAAAAAACACTCTGTTCTCACAAGTCAAAACATAATGGCTGAAAAGGCAACTCACGGAAAGGTCAAGGCAAAACTGGAGAAGATGCCTAAAGCTCATTTTGTGGGCTGGCTAAAAATGCCTATTGATGCAAGACTGGAGGGAGAAAAGGGAAGGAAGTCAAACACGTGGTAGATATGGAAGTCGAAGACAACGTGCCACTTGAAGAACGACGTGACTTTATGTTGAAGCAAGGCAAAGATGGCATCGATTCAAATATGGTGTTTCTGTGCCCAGTTGTGTTCCGCGACGCTTACAATCAATGGGGAGGTGACTACCTTGAAATAAATAACAGATGTAAAGACAGGATTGTCCACCGTTATATTCAAGGCGAGGCTCCATTAGAACTGCGAGCGAAAACCCCCCGAGAATCCGAGGGGCCAGATGGTAATCATCGAAGTGTTCAATATGTAAACAGAACCAAGCTGACAGATAAAAGATAGCCGTACCCTTTCGGTGGGATCTCTATCTCGTTCAAGAAACCCATCCACTTCCCAAACCACCAGAAGTTCCCTTTCAGTCAACTCGAGTCAATATACAAAAATTGGTCGAACTCAAACGAATGTGCGACGAAGAGAAGGGGGAAGAGTAAGGAAGAGAGGGCCCCAAACTCACAAGGCGCCGGAAGAACGATTTAGAATTTCATTATTCATGCTTGGATGGTGTTAAAATAGATTAATTAATTTCCAAACTCATCTCATAAAATAGGAAAATACCCAATTTCTCTCGAATAATTAAACAAAGAAGAAGCAGGAACCGAATTTCATTATTATCTCAGGCAATGGCTATGAGTTTATGATAATATGCGAAGTAAGAATAGAGGAATGTAGAGCAATGGCCAAACCTCTTCCGTAAACTTATTCAGTTAACTTAATTATTCGAAATTTCTCAAATAACAAAATTATTTGACTGACAATTGGTTCTCGAAAGTGACCGTTGATGCAGCAGTTGTGTTTGATAACTTAAGCCTTAACTGTTATGATCTCCGAATACAACGTGAAAGGGGAGACCTTGCATGTCAATATTGACGAAGCCCGTTAGAGCCCTTTCGTAACACTACCTAGCTGTTTTGCCTCACTTGTTACAGTCGGCAGTCCTCTTTTACGACATACCTAACCTTGCCACCACCCGACTTCTTCAATTGAAGGCTTTGAGGTGACCCTGGTCAAGGCTAGAAGTCAAAAGATGCTCCACCGCTCTTCGAGCAAGGGCAAGTCAGAAACAGGATAATCACTCGAATATCCCCAGAGTATAAGAACAGAAAGCAAAATAGAAAACAGTAGCAAACGAAAGCAACGCTATTTAGTAGCATTTTTGTACTGTATTAAAGTATCTCATGTCCGGGTATATTCCTCGAATATAAGATCCACCCGACTTGGCATTTTTGTTGCTACATGTCCAAGGGATGAGTAGTATCAGCCTCAGCCTAAAGGCTGATCCAAGCCCCTTCTTTCCAACCCCCCAAAAGTCGGGGCTTGAATAATATATATTTCAGGTCCGTACCGACCACAACAATACTAGGCATCTGGGCCATTCGAATGCCATAGTAGCCTCTTTCCCTTGACGCGGGACGTAGTTCAAAATCTTCATTTCGATAAAAGGCTCTCAAACAACCTTCTCAAAAGTCTTCTGGATCGGTTTCGCAGCCTATTCAAAGTGAGTAACCAGTACATATCCCAACTCTCGAGAAGTAAAAGAAACCTACATCAATAAACTTCTCCAGATCCTTGTCCAAATTCGCCAAATCATCCTTTCTCTTCTTATTATCGGCAATAAGCCCCTGCTTCTTTTTCAACAACCCTTGTCTCTGTTCCTCCAACGCCATTCGTATTGCATGTTCGTGGTCAATCCTCGCAATCGTCAACGCAACCTCATCAGCCTCACTATGTTCCGGGTGTTCGGCGAGGAATTCTTCGACTGAGATTAGAGGTAATTGTAGGTATTTGTGACTAGGAAGAGGTTAGTAAAATTTCCGCAGTATAAACAGCTGATATGGTGAGAGACATACTCGTAAGATTCGCAAGCAGAAATTTCCCCTTGAAGATATCGTTGTTCATAGTACAAGTTCTGAAGCTGGAGATGTAATCGATCAACCTCTTGTCGCGCCTCAGCCGTCAAAGCCTTTGTTTCCCTTGCTCCAACATGCGCATCTCGATGTGATCCCCGTAATTGCGCCAAATACGCCAGTAATATCTTTTGTTGTTTGGAGATCCGGAGCTGGATTTCTCGCGTTGGGTCGGTGGAGGAGGAATGGCTGGAGGAGAAGTCGAGAAGGGCGATGGCTTGTTCGCGTGCCTGTTTTGAGGTTTCCAGCGCCATCTTCAAGGAAGGGTCTGTGACAATCGTTTCAACGGTCATTTTGTATAGCGGTAAGCTTGCGATTAGGGTATTGAGGAAGATGTGGTGGTGTTGCTAGCAGGAGGCTTTCCTTTTGACATCGGAACGCTCCGCCGAGGATCTTCCTGCTAGCGCGCATGGTGAATGCATGGATGACACGGACCAGCGCGGGGAAACTATTTTATTTTGGATTCATCTTCCAAACCCCCACCAACACCATCTACTTTTCGACATTCACACCTACACCTTCCAAAAACTTATCTGGTTACCATGGCTAAAGACCCGCCAACCACCAGGGCAACAGTCCTGATCTCAGGTGAAGGATCCAACCTCCAAGCCCTCATCGATGCGACTGGCAACTTGATGCCCTACCTCAAGATTGTCCGAGTTATCAGCAACAAGAAGGATGCCAATGGACTCAATCGCGCAAAGGCCGCCTCAATCCCAACCGAATATCACAATCTCTTTTCAGGAGAAAAATACCTCAAAAAAGGAGAGAAGGACCAGAGTGTTAAGCAAGCCGCCCGAGAGAAATACGACGCAGACTTGGCAGATTTGATTTTGAAGGACGAACCGGACATTGTCATCTGTGCTGGTAGGAACCCCTCACTTTCTTCTTAGAGTTTGCTAAATATTTAACAGGTTGGATGCACATTCTCACCCCCAAATTTCTGGATCCTTTGGAAAAGCGAGAACCCAAGATTCCTGTAATCAATTTACACCCTGCCTTGCCTGGAGCCTACGATGGTGCGAATGCGATCGAACGAGCTTACAAAGATTACCAAGAGGGAAGGCTGGAAAACGATACTACTGGCATTATGATACACTATGTGATCAGCGAGGTGGATCGCGGCGAGCCTATTGTCGTCAGACAGCTCAAGTGCAAGCCATCAGAAACTTTGAAGGACTTGCAGACGAGGATCCATGCGGAAGAGCACCAGCTGATTTTGGAGGGATCACAAATGGCAATTCACAAGCTCTGGGAGCAAAGGTCCAAGACTACTTAATAAAATGGCCTTGGTATGGAAGCAAATAAATGCCTGCCCGATTTTGATATACATGACTTCGTAATGCTAATATGAGAAAAAGGTGGTGGTACAAACTGGCCTCGCGATTAACGAACTGGTGCCGTGGGCAATACCTTGTTCTTTGAATCTGCCCTCTTCATCGATGGTTTATCTCCTTTTGGAACTGGAGTTGGAGTCTTCTCCTTAGGCCCATTGGACTCGCCCACCGTCCTTCTTTGTGAGGTAATCCACGACATAAAAAACTCAACGTCCTTCGCAATCGCTGAAGGTACTGCCATATTCTGCATCCACTGAGGAAGAACGCCTTTGGCATTCGATGCTGTCGCCATAATCCATTCAACATCGGAGTTTGTTGGGAGAACTCGAATACGTTCGACGCTGGTATATGCTGCAACCACTAAACTTGTATCCTTCGCAAATTCCGAATAGGGTGATTTTTCAAAATCGCTCAGCGGGATGGAGATGACGAGAAACTCCTGTGTTCCAACCAACTCGGCCGTAATTTGGACGACAGGAAAAGTTCGGTTCTTGAGGGGTTTAGGTTCAATTCGATGCTTCATCTCCTCCACCACCACTGTTATATTATTCCATTTTTCGCCGGAAGCTTCGACTTCTATGCCGCTTGTATCCCACTTCATCGCCTGCCTCGATGCTATAACTGTTGGCGTGAAGGCTTTCTCGGATTCCGCATGATTGTCTTTGAAGTTGTGTCTGAATTCCTCCCATGCCGCCGTACCATCCTCCGAGACGTTCTGATGCACTGATCTCCTACAGCACCAAAACTCATCACACCTATCCGCACTGAATTGGCTCATTCCCTCCACTTGATCCAACTCTTTTCCAGGCACTGTCCATTCGTATAAGTGAATGGGCGCAGATGACGATGGAAATGTCCTTGGCGTTCCCTTGACTTTCCATGTTGTCGCACTTCCTGATTTTGGCGCAACACCATCAATAAAGCCTATGGATTCCGAGAGTACCGATTTGACGAAGGATTCGATAGATGGAGCTTGAGCTGGCCCTGAACCACCTCGAGAGCTTTGCGCCGATGAGGTTGAATTTGGTATACCCTTTGCGCCCGGTGGCAATTGCTCGATAGAAATCCCCTCCAGTCGAACCCATGGGCCTAGCTTATACGACATGCTGAATCGTTTGGCAGTTGCCAGTTTCCTCACGAGGGGTATATATTTTTCGTCTTGTGATCTTGCGAAGACGCGCTGGGAGAGACAGTGATTTTATCTGGAAAAGTAGTTTCTGTCGCAAAGAAAAAGGTTGCGCAAAGTATTACGGCAATTATGATCTGTGACGGAGTCAAAACATGACAATCCTTGTATGCTCCCGGTCTTACCTAGCTTGTACTCGTACTGCCTCTCGAGCCCTCACGTACCATCGAGCTTCAGCTCGCAAGTCCAACGGTAAGTTCGTATGTTTTTTCTGACGGGGATTTTCCATCCGATGGTGCAGATATTGAAACGGTTTGCTTGCCCTTGGCAGCCTTGATTGTTCGTCGAAAGAGAAAACGCGAAAGGGGGCCAAAGCAGCGGAACTATTTTGGAAAGAAATGGTTTGGACTGGCCAACCAGATGGAGATATGATGCGAGGGTGAAGCCAAAACGGCTCGCGCGTCGTTGCAAGTCTCCTCTCAGACTGCATTAGCTTCAAGCTTATTTTGGTTAAGAGAGGGAGGACAGGATGTGACATATGACAAGCTGTAGAAAACAGGTGTAATTTTGTTGCGGAAAAGAGACCCAATTGGTGAGGTTGACCTACCTAGATACCACGTAGAATTATCAATTGATTTTGAAGTTCAATTGAGAAAAGGGAAGGAGGAAAGATGTCCAAGTTGTCGCAAGGGAAGTTCCGATCCCTTCAAGGCACAGACCGAAGAGCGAACTTGACACTGATCGACCGACAGGCGGGTGGGTACTTGTAGCACTGAGCCCGGCGGGGTCGGTATCTTTCAATTACAAACAACACCACCGCCAAAAAGTCCTACAGCAAACAAATATCTACGAAAATGGCAGCTATCAAAGGCCCTGGAGAAGCACAGCAGCATGATGGCAGTGAGCTGCGAATTGGTATCGTTCATGCTCGTTGGAATACCAGTATGTATTTCCCCAATTATCCTGCTCTGGCTTCAAGTGAGAGAAGGTATCTTGAAGAAGAGGCATTATTACAATTATCAGCTTGAGATATTGGCGTGAATACCATCTTCAGCTTTCTTTCGTACCATCCAATATCTCTACACAGTTACCTAGAACTCCAAAAACACAACCAGCCCAAGAGAGTATACAAACAGCTAGCTGACGAATATCTACCCCTCCATAGCAATCATCGACCCCCTCCTCGCCGGTACGAAAGCCAAACTCCTCGCCTCCGGTGTCAAGGAATCAAATATAATCGTCCAATCTGTACCCGGCTCTTGGGAATTACCCATTGCGTGTTCCAAGTAAGATTCTTTTTCCGACGTACATCTCTTGCTACACTCTTCATACACACTTTCGACACCATCTACCCCACCACGTCACCCCTTCTCTTCACTTCCACCTCTCTCTTCTTCCCTATCTCTCACCCAGGCCACCCTTCAATTCCCTCTACCTCCTCCAGCTAACACCTCCCCTCACAGACTCTTCTCCGCCTCCCAAATCCAATCCTCCCACTCCTCCCCCCTCAGCGCAACCGACCTCCTAGGCTCAACATCCGCCCTAGACCTCTCCTCCCCCCCAGCAGAAACAAAAGCCACCGCCCCCTTCGATGCCATAATCGCAATAGGCGTCCTCATAAAAGGAGAAACCATGCACTTCGAATACATAGCCGACAGCGTATCGCAGGGTCTAATGAGAGTCCAACTTGACACCGGTTGTCCCCTCATCTTTGGATTATTGACTGTGCTGGATGAGGGTCAAGCAAAAGCGAGAGCGGGTATCACGAGTGGGAGTCACAATCATGGGGAGGATTGGGGTTTGGCCGCTGTGGAGTTGGGGGTTAAGAGACGGGAGTGGGCTGCTGGGAAGATGTCTTGAGAGGTTCTTTTGTTTTGGTAGGACTTCTCTCCTTTTTTGGACTGGATTGAAGTTCTCTTCATGATTCTTATTATCCTTTCAATGGTGAAAACTTTTGTGATCAAAACTTTTATGGAGTGCAAGGGGAACTGGAAGTGTTAGACAAAAAAATCAAGCTGAAATCAAACCATAACCAATTTGAAAGACAAGACAGAACCAATTTCTCACTTGAAACAAAAGGCGATTATAACCAGAAAATCACAAAATGTGAATTCTGGGGCTTCCATTATATTACTATACAAGTCATAGCTGTATTGTTTTTCCAAAAAAGAAAAAAAAAAAACGCTGGAGGCATGATCCAATTCCGATCCAAAGTTTCTTAAACGCCAATAATGCCATGCCTATTAAACACATCGTCTCTTCTTCTTACTAAAAGTCTAATCCCACGTAGGTTTGCTTGTCAATTCATCATGGTGTATAACCTAACATTTCCTTCAAGCCATTAGCGTCTTTCTTGCTTCGCCATTTTGACTTCTTTTCTTTCTTCTTTTTCGCCATTTCTTCCCATCCCTCTTCTTCATCTTCCTCGTCAAGGTGGGACTTCTGGACAGTCTTGATCGTGGTCCTGTTCTCCCACCCTCCCCCAAGGGCACCAGACATGGTCGAAGTCCTGGATTTGTTGTCTGCCCCCGGCATTTGCGATACTGGTCGATATCTCCCAGGGAGCCCAACATTACTTCGTTCTGAAGGAGCTATTGAGGGTGCGTAGCCTTGACCTTGAGCATGAACCGACGGAGCATACATAGAGTTGTGTTGTTGCATCCATGGAGCTGCGTTTACATCCATCATCGTCATTGCTCTTTGGTGCTGTTGAGAACTTCCGGGGCGCATCGCGGGACTGCTGGGTCGAGGTACAGATAATGATTGTTGCGACATGTGCCCATTCATTGGAGGCAGTTGTGGAGCCCCCTGCCCAGGCTGTTGTTGTTGTTGCCCACCCGCAGTCATCATTTGCATAAACTGCATTTGCATCTGCATGAACTGTGACATTTGTTGAGACATCTGGATTTGAGCCTGATCTCCTGGAGTCATCATTGGCATCATGGGCATTTGCATTCCTGGTGGCATCTGCATTCCGGGAGGCATCATCATGCCCGGTGGCATCATACCTGGAGGCATACCATTTGCCATACTGCCAGGTCCAGCTGCCATTCCCATAAAACCTCCAGGTGGTACGGCGGGGTAATCTCCTTGGGGATTTGGGCTACCTCTTCTGAGTGCTCGAGATCTTTCTTCGGACGCAATCACACCAACCAATCCTCCAGGTGGTGGCATACCCCTAGCAGGACTAGCCGCTCCGCCGTGAATCGATGGGGCGCCGCCATTGAAAGAAAGGGATTCTCGTGGTGCGTGGTTGACAATACCGGCTCCAAAGTATGGGTCTTCTGGCAAGTTTCGCGCAAAAACAGGGAGTCTTGGATCAACGACTCCGCCAGCGGCAGCCTGAGCTGATCCTCGTAAGTTAGGGTTCGATCCCACCCGTGGAGGTTTGTTCTTGTTTGGAAATCCATGGGCTTGTAAAATCGCCAATGGGATCTCCTCGTCCTCCTCCTCGCCATCTTCGGGTCTCCCTAAAGTAGAGGCCAGATCTGGGCTGCTTTGAGTTGCGAAAACACTCGCACGAACAGGCGGAGTGGAGGCAGAAGGTCCAGAGCTGGATTCACCCGTCACCTTCATCATCTGCTGTCTGTATACTGCCATGTGTGCCTCCTGTTTCCGACGTTGTTTGGCCAGCTGTCGGTTCTTCTCCGTCTCATCTTCATCATCATCGTAATTCAATTCCTCCTCGTCATCATCCTGATCTGCACTCGAAAGTCCTCCGACACTTTTTAATCGTTCCTGATCTTGTCTGTATCTTTCGAATTGTGCCGGAGTCATAACCTTGCTCTGAGGTGGACCAGTTTTCTGAGTAGGGGGTGAGAGCGACTTTTCCGTAAATCGTTGGACAAGGGAGGCAGACGCGAGGATGTTGTTGTCAAACAACTCCTCATTATCCCTTGGGTCGGCCTTCATGGCTTTGGGTGTTGTCTCAACTGAGCCAGATCGCCAGCTTTGGTTGACAGAGTCATCAATTTGATGAGGAGCTGAGGATGGATTCGTCCAGCTGTCCCTAGCTCGGGTGTTATACGCGGGATCGTTCATTCGCCGGCTCGCGTTCACCGACTCTCGCATAAGCCGAGCATCCTCATCAATAACCTCGCCATATTCAAGAGTCGATTGTCTTTTTGCTGAATATCCACTGTTTCTCCTTAATCCTTCAGTTAGTGCTCCCGACTTTTGAGGTCTGTTATACGACATCGTGTTGTGTTGTGGGACTGGAGGCGGACTGGTGTTGCCCATTAACCCGTCGTTGGAATGCTGACTGTATGGAGAAGCGATAGGTGGGTACACCTCCTTTTGTCTGTCGATATCTAAGTTGGAAGGTGGGTTGTTGAATCGTTCCTACATTTTATTAGTCCACGATCTTGAATTTTACGTGAATGGTACGTACTGGACTTTGGGAGTTATTGGCTTCCAGCACTTGACTTCTTCGTCTGCCGAATCCAGAGAACATATCCGAAAAGTCCCCTCCAAGACTCAACCCCAAATCCTTCTCCGCAGCGATCTTTGGGGGAGTTGCGGTGCTTGCATAACTGGATGCCGTTACAGCTCGAGCACGGCCAACAGGTTCCTCCTCAATTGTCACGGGAGAACTGGCCTCCTTAGGGGGAGATGGTGTTGGTGCATTCTTGTGTCGTCCCCAAGACAATGATCGACCCGCATTCTTTAGCGAAAGTTTCGAAGCTGATTTTGGTATAGGTGGTAAAGGTACGTCACCATGGGCTCTGTCGTGGGGAGATCGCCACTCGTCTCGTCCGGATACATCTGTAGATGAAGGAGCTGTGGATGCTGCGCTGAGTCTGGAAGAATTGTCGGTCGTGGAAGCAGTATTGGTATTAGAGGCTCCACTACCACTTCAAATAGTCCGTCAGCAATGTTTAGGCAGATTGGGAGATGGACACTCTGCGGTCTTCATTCACCAAGGGGTAACTCACCGATTCTTGCCCAGGTTCTCGAACATGTTGCCTTCCACTAGATGAGAGGAAGTTTTCGGACGGGCTTGAGGTCCATTCACAGCCTTGCCAAATTTGAGCCCTCCGTCAAACGACTTTCCTCTGGTATTGTCGGGGCGCTCGAAGACCTTGAATGTCGACTCTGTTGGTGGAGCTTCCGCGGCCTCCTCTAATGGATTGACAGCCGATTTTCGTCTCCCGAATCCTCTGGGAAATTTAGGCATGTAGAAAGTATGCGAAGTTGAGATGGTCCGATTACTCCGACCAGCTCAAGAGAGAAAAGGGCCAGCAAGTGTCGAAATCATGTAATTGAAGAATGCAATGCAAAAAGTGAGGGTGAAGTGTTCGATCTTGGCTGGTAGGTGTAGGCAATGGTGCTATTCGTTGGAGTGGAAGGATGAAATTAAGGCTTGTCTGGTGGATTGATACTTCGTAAGGAGGGGAACGGTCTGCTGGGCACACAAAAGGAAAGAGTCAGCACAGCACGATTGAATCTCCAATGCAGGTATCCGATATCTGGGGCTGGGCGGCAGTGTGCGTGTGGTCCCAATGGTAGAATCGTGGCCAGTTGCATGCAATCCGATGCACGATATCTTTCGTCCTCGGACAATTTGGGCGTCTCCGCAGGGGGCGGGAGATGATGGTTGGGATGGTGATGGGAGGGCCACTGGGCGGGCGCGCGAACGACTCGAGGCGGCAGCTAGCACGATGAGGCAATTCAGAGGTGAATTGCCGTCTGCTGTCAAGGTTAGGTGAAGGCTGGGACGACGTCTAGCTCGAGTCGAGGCTGATGAGGCGGCTGAGCGAGGAGGGAGAGCAGGTGGTGGTTTGTTGATGTCGCGATCCAAATATAGAAAAGTCGCTCCTCTAGCCCAACCAGAGCAAGGCCAGCACCACCGCAGGTCCGCCTGTTGGGATGGACCACAAAAGGAGATTGGGAGTTCTGTCTTGCTTACCAGTTTGGACCACAACGTATGCTGCAAAGAAAACCCAATAGTCGGGACGGGGAGGAGCACCAGAAGTTGATAATGTTGGAGTAGTGAGCGAGCGAGGTCGATTGGGAATAGAATGTAAATGGAAAGAAGTTGTTGGAGATTGACCTCGTGTTTTTCTTCGACGTCTGTGGACAAGCGCAAGCCTGGCAAGCCTGGCAAGCCTGATTTTACCTAGCAAGAAGGTTCCGTGCAGAGCAGCAGCAGGCAAGCAGGGTCGAACCTTGAGACGCTAATCTGGATTGAGGAGCCTCCCTGGACGCACTTTCCATTTATACACAGATGTGCAATTTTAATCACATTTCGAACCCGGATTTTTTATTTATTTATACTGAGAGTCTCTGATTGGGTGCTGAGTGGGGTAGAGAGTGAATATATTGTTTACAACCAATCACAACTCGAGTAGCACGTGGCTAAGTTACCATTACTCACGACCTACGATAGGAGTATACGTTCAAATTAGCGAGGCTCAGTTCTATTGTCCGGCAAACAAAGTAAAGAATCTCACAGCCCTGCTCCAGTGACGAAGGGGCTCCTGTGCTATCAGGCACTGTTCCTGGATTTTGGGTGATCGCCTCACCTACTCATCACCATCCTGGCCGCAGATTTTCGCCATCGGACGGGACAAAGGTTGGATTAGGAAATTGATAGACGCTATTGATGCTTGTTATATCAACTTCCCCCGTGCCCAACAACCTAAATTCGGACTTTCCGGCTTCTGCTTTGATTCCGCTTTTATTTACATCAACATCTCCCGAACTAATTCATCAGCGTGGCAGTTGGTAGAACTATTCTGTACATGATCTAAATACCGAGGCTCTTCCCGTTTGTACTCCCTTCCTCTTCAACCATCCGAACGCAAGGCAGTGGCACCTCGCAAAGTCCAGATTGACACGCTGTCGAAGCTTAAAGAAACGAGACCAGGTCTCGGGGCCTCGGGTCCGCCTTCATTTTAGTTTCGAGAAGGACTTGCCGAAAACGACTCATCGAGGAATTCCGAAGATATTCAACACGAAACCTGCCTCTAATCTCTCCAGCAAACTGAATCTCAAAATTAATCGCAAGAACCACGGCGAGAAAGAAATGGAGTTCATCTGGAACCAATCCGAAGCGATGTTTCATTTATAATTCAAGTCTCACAGAACCACAGTTCAATTTGCAAAAATAGAAATGAGGCACCAAAAAACCCGTTCGATAAATCCCTATTCCTCAGCCCAAGAACAGGCCAAGCCCACAATTCATGACGTTCTAATCGATACTTCCCATCCAGCACTGACCATGCCCATCCATTTAAAAATCGGAAACCACAAGCAAACCCTTGAAAGAACAATCCATCAATACGAACCCCTGAGCCCCTATTTCCATACATACACTCCTGCTCCCCTCTCCGCCACCAAGAAAAATCGATTCAAGATAAAGAGAACCCAACGTCCGGATCGCGTGAAGAAAAAGGAAGCCGCAGATCAAATAAACAATACACCTGGCAGCGCTACACCCAATCCAGACCCCCTACACTCCAAGCACCCTGAACAGCTGGATCTCACTGACCACACCCATCTGCACAAAACCAAATCCAGCCATTGACCCCGAAAAATTTCACAACCGTTAACTCCGCTATAGAACCAACCAGCCAGCATTTCCCCTCCCCTGTTCATCCCAAAACATCATATGAAAACTCTAAAAGAATGGACCAAACCAATTCATAGCCTAAAAATACTGCAAACAAAACCCCATCATGAACCTTTTGATTTTGAGAGAGCCCTAAAAATCAAAAGAATGACTTGCAGCGGAAGTACTCGAGAAAAACCCTAATGCACCATTCTACGCCTCCATCTCACATCCGAGATTAAAAAAGAGGAGCAACTTTCAGCCACCAAACATCATACCACCGTGTCGATTTTGTGACTTGTGATTGGTTCAAGACTCATTTTTAGGCGTATTTACTTAACACATCCAATCCATCATAAATTTGCATACTTACTAGAAGTTCGTGAAATCTAGTGTCCCAGCCTCCTTTCCACATGTCAACATTTCAATCTCTAGCTACCGGCAGTTAAAGCCCGCCGTTCAGCTGCCGATGTTAAAGATAGGAGGTTGGTAAAAACTAATTTGGATAGTAAAGAGCTAAAGAAATCCGGCTACATCTGTCAAGAAATTAGTTATTCAGAGGTTGGTAGACTAGTAGTGATAGTGCTCAACCAAAACTTAGGCCATCACCGGTAGAGTGTACGCCTACTGCTATCCCGATATTAATTCTAGCTACTTCAGTAGAGCCGGTATATGAACAGACCTAGACATACAACCCGCTGCAGGAAAAATTGAAATGATACACAGAAATGGAGACAGAGAAGTAGAGGACCTAGAAAATCCAATTTGTCGCTCAATTACCTACCTATGCACCGTGTACTTTTTCCAAAACCCCAAAGAAAACAAGCTAATAATACTGTTTATTAATTTAAAACCAGCCCTCATGTCTGGCTACCTAACCAAATGCAAGTATTGGTGTCGCTGGGCGGGGATAATCTAACCTACTAGTACAAACAAGATAAAAAGAAGTAAAGAGAAAAAGGATCAACAGCATCCTCACCGCCCTTCATCCCAAGCCAAGCTAGATAACAAGCCCTTCGACGCCGTGTTTCCATCCCAAACATGACATTTCCGGAAACCTCCCGAGTATGCATATGCATTCAAGAAACTACCCCACACCTCCCCCGCCATCCCAATTATCAGCAGGCAATGGAACCGACCAACCTTCCACGGCATATGTATCAAAACCCAGCTTTCATTCGGCCTGTTGAGCCATGTGAGTAGGTAGGTTCCAGCTGGCGTAATCCGAGTGGACGAATGCGCGATCGACAAAGGGTACGGATTCCAGAACGTATTGCAAGGACTCCCCAAGATCGTGACTATCTCTCAAATTCATGTTCTCGTCCAACACAATGTCGACCTCCACGTTGAGCTTGTCACCGGCGTGATAGGCTTGCAGTCCTTGGATTTGTCTGATGGTTCGGGCGAAGCGCATGGTGAGATACAGCAGGATGTTTCGCTCGTCAGCTGTCGCAGCTGCACCTGACAAATTGCGGATGTGGCCTGCAGAAGTATCTGCCCAGTTGATGATGACGAAAAGAGATAGGAGAAGACCCCCGAGTGCATCAAGCCACCATAACTTGGCATAGAAGCCGACTAGGAGATTATTAGCGGTTGCAAAGAAGGTACAGTAGGCTTGTATTCCCCCGGGAAGTTTGGGAACCCAAACGAGGCAAAGTAGTCTAGTAAAACGGGAAAGCAAGAATTCATACCGAGGGGAAAGATAATACTGAAAATATTAAAAACGACATCTGTCATAGCGTCCTGCGCCAGTGCCTGAACACTGGAGTTCTTAATGAGCCTACACCAAAGCCAGCATAGAGCCTTGATCAAAACAGTGGTTGACATGATAACAATTGCCGGGAGAGTTAATTCAATAATTTCGTGATCCCCAGAGTTCAGACGACTGATACACTCCAATCCGACTTGGCAGAAGGAAGTTATCATAATAACAGAAAACACAAGAACCCCAATTGGCTCCAAACGTCTCCGCCCGACTGGGTACTTGTACTGATCCTGTCTCTCGATCATTTTGGTCGTCGTCCAGACAATTGCTGTACTTAGAAAATCCAAAGCAGCATCTACCAAGCTTGCGAGGACCGAAAGAGAGCTGGTAAGAACAATGACAGCAATTTTCCCCGCCAGGAGAACCGCGTTTGCAATCAGGTTCATATATATCGCAACTTGCACGATTCTGTCACCACTCTCCACGCTATCATCCTCTATTCCGGGGATATCAGGCTTGGGAACATCGGGTTCTTCGTCATCCTCCACAGCCTGTGATAATAATGGCGTTTCCTCCGTAGAGACTTTGTATATCTCCCGAGGGGTACGCTTAACCTTCTTGGTCAAACTCTGGGAGCTGTTCGTTTGCGAAATGCCACTCGAGGGCTCGGAACTGGGCGTATTGGGCTCATCCAGCTCCTTGATAGTCGGTGGAACCTCTACTTCATGTAATCCCGAACCGTTGGGCCCCGCATGTGGTTGTGCGCCGCTCGGAGTATCGTTGTACTCATTGAGGAGATCATGCGGAAGAGAGCTATCGAGAAGCCTATCGATGTAGATATATTGCTGCAGCAGGTTGTTTGTACGCTCGTAATACTCTCGTCTAAACGTCATTAGCCAATGGCGGCGTGTGAGACCATAGAGGACGGTGGTTGTAATACATACATGGGTTTCTTCATACCCTTCAACTCTTCCTCCGTCTTCCAATACTTCTCCCACATATAACGTGGATTCGAGTTTCCAATGAGTCTTTGACTTCGCATTTGTGGCCCATGAAGAATCTGGCTCAACCGTCTCTCATCACTCAAGCTTCGTCGGAAATCCTCGCCATCGATGTTATCCTGGGAATGTCGTCGGACCCTGCTCCCCAGACCTAGTTCCTCGTCATTCGGCGTATCTCGACCACGAATAGACGTCCCTCTTCGATCCATTGTGTGTATGGAAGCACTAGAATGGGATTTCAAAAGACTACTCAGAGTTCCCTTCCCATGCGTTGCCATTGGGCTCGCGTCGTCGGCTGCGAGAGGTAGAAATCCAGAGAGCCTGGCAACTCGGCCATGTTTGGGAGGGGAGCCAGCAAGCTCGTTGGACGTCATGTTGGCAAGGTGCAAACGGGTACAAGTACGGGTAAGAAATAACAGAGGCTACCTGCATAAATAGACGATGCCCTCAATTGATCGGTGAGAAGGAATGCACATGTTGCTAATCAGCGCGTACTCCTGTCCTAGTAAATGAAGTTTGTTAGTCGCCAAGCTACAAGCACTGTCTGCTCTGCTCTGCCCTCCGGACGGATAGATCGCGGAAAGTTTCAAGCCCCGCCTTCACCCCCGCTATACTGGGCCGCTGCCTGTAAAATCGCATAAAACGGCAACTTCAGACGATACTTGACTAAAAGTTACCCAGCGTCATTGGACCCTACATTGAAAAGAGGAGCATGTCTCGCGGTGGACAGAAAAGCGGCAGTAAATATCTCTTGTTGTTGCTCCAACTTTCTAGTGCAATTTCAACAACATTTCAAATCTTTAGAACAAATCTTTAGAACTATAAAACTTAATTGTTCTAAACATGAAGAGTAATACTTTCAATTGTTCCACGTATCTAGGGCAATTACTCGGAATTACCCAAGCAAGCCGGAACAACGGCTAGGTAGGCAGGTACGATTCACGAATCTGATACTTAGTGCCGCTTTAACTCGAGCACGTTTATTGTGCCTCTTTCGTTCAAGGAATAAAACTAATAGAAGCTTCAATGCGGAGACAAAAGACAACTGAAGCGACAACCCCATACAAATATCAAGCCAAGAAAGAACAAGTGAGAAATAGTCGCTTGGCGAGGGATTTATTTTTGACGGTTCATTATAGAAGTATTGGATCCATCCATCCGTAAACCACCTCTCATAGAAAGAACCCATTTTGTAAACTCAAGAGAAGACGACGACGCCAATTCCCGCCCAGGGTATCTATCCCGACCATATGAACCTCCAGAACGCCAGCCAGGAAAACTATCGTATATGCACTTCAATAGACACAACCTCATCGTCCTCATCCAAATCCGCGTCCCCTACCACTGAATTCGGATCAAGCAACTCCCCATCCAAGTGAAGAGAGATCGCTATTTGCTCTGGAAGACTTTTATCCCGACGGAATGACTCGATGAGTTTCACAATTGGTGTGGTCAGCCTTGCTTTAAGCTTGTGCTCCCCATGCTCTCTGGATTTCAAAATCAACCTCATTCTCTTCTCTGCCACTTCTGGTTCGGGTTTCTCCTCCTCAATTCCCTCCTTCTCCTGCTTAAGTCTCTTCGCCTCTCGCTTTTGGTAAATATCATATGTCTCTTCAGTCCAAGCCTCTAGGTGCACCTTGCCCTCAAACGTGCCAGGACCTTCTTCTACCTGACCCTCTGCATCAAGTTTGAAACCGAGAGAATGACAACTAGTCGCATCGAACAATCGCTTTTTCTTGTAAGTAAGAAAGACCTCGTCTTTAGCCTCAGCACTTGAGAACACCTTAACGTCATTGATTACCTGTCTGTCACACCAGCTGGATTTGACTTCTTTAAGTCGAGCCAGTAACCTTCTTTTGACCATTAGTGCTTTTGAACCTTCGATCTCACTGCTTATAAACACCTCCACAATCGGATTCTCGAGCTTAGGGGCTGTGTCAAAGAAGTCATCGTCGTCCAGATAGTTCTGCTGCGTCAGGGCTTGGCTGGTTTGTAGCTTCGCAGCCTCCTTCATTCTCGCGCGTTCTTTGGCTGCCTTTATTAATTCGGGGTACTGTTCCTCTTCAGACATCAAATCCTCCTCCTCGGGTACAGGTACAGGTCTAGGTGGTGCAGCAGCGTATAAATCGTCATCTGATCCAGCCTTATCAAAGTCCTCGTCGCTATCACTCAATGTGATAATGGCGTTGTTGTGGGTAGGTCCATTGTTATTTTGTTGCCGTAAATCCTGACTATAGCTGCTCGACAAGTTGGTTGGAGAGGTTTGTGCGATCTCTGCATCTGGACTCGCATGCGATATGCGGCTACCCGGAGTCGAGTGAGTCGATTCCCTGTTTAGATTAGTAGAATGTAGATAGAATATTGAAATAGAGTCGCATACTTTCGAGTTCGATTATTGTCTTCGTCCGAGCTATACAAGCTCTTGGACATCCGCCGCTTCTTTTCTGGGGTAGCTTGTTTCTCTGCATTCTCTGCGCTGGCCGATGATCTCTTGCGCTCGAGTTTCGCAGCATTTTTCTGCCTCGTCTTCTCCTCGTCTGCTAATCGCTGGTGGAAAAGTTCGTCTGCTCTGCTGAAAAATTCAACAGCCTCACCTCCGGACTTTTTGGGCGGCGGGGGTTTTGCTTTCGACTTGAATAAAGAACGCTTGGGAGGGGGTGGAGCAGGTTTCTCGGGCGCATCCCTGAAAGGATCGGATCCCAGGGCCGCCATGGTGTCGATACAGTACAGTATTCTTGATATGGAGATGTTGAGGGTAAAAGATGGTGTGTGACGCGTGGAAGGGATGGACGTGAGTGCTCAGCACGAAGTCACGCTAGCGTGGTTTGTTAACAAAGTGCCCGCTTCTGGACGTCGTGAGGCTGGCGATGCCCTGCGAACAACAATCTACCCCACCAAAAATAATACGCGCCAATCTTCGAGAAACGCCTGCTCCGACCTCGAAATATCGACCTAAATCGGAACCCTCATATTAATAATGGAGAATGGAAATGCAACCCAGGGCGAGGGCAGAGATCCCTCCGGTTTCCTGAGCGAGATCATCGGTAGCTCCGTTACCGTGAAGCTAAACAGTGGCGTGGTCTACAAAGGTAAGAGTGGCTCCTTATGCGAAATAGTCTGGTCTAGGATAATCAAAAGTAATTGTTCGAGAAGTTTAAAAGAATGAGAGTGGATTTCTTGATTCTCCTAAATGCGCTCGAACAGTACTTTTCATTGCTCTAGGCGTTTCGCACAATTAAAGCAAAACGGGCAGATGTACCCAGAGTAAAGACCAGGTCTCTTACCATATTCTAGAGCTTGCTTGCCAGAAGTGTGCATGCTGATTTCGAACTTCTAGGAGAGCTTCAATCCGTCGACGGTTACATGAACATTGCCTTGGAGAAGACGGAGGAACATGTTAATGGCGCGAAGAAGAGAAGCTATGGGGATGCATTTGTTCGAGGAAACAATGGTGAGATATACTTGTGGATATAACTGCTAAGGGATTATTGCTAACCTTTTATTCTTACAGTTATGTACATCTCCGCGGATTGATCGCAAAATACGATACGGGCACAAGGGGGCACGAAGGCATTTGGAAGGGAGTCATGGAGTATTATAGGCATTTACTACGGCGTTACAAATCCATGCGGAACTGATTGCTGGACAATGGGCGAGGAAATAAGGACACAAAATACCCGATTGAGGCAGATGGTCTCTGAATCTAGTCTATTGATATGGTAGTGCCCAACGTTGGAGCCACTCAAATCCGCGAGGTCCAAGCCAAATGCGTACGACCATGGACAGCCACTTCACCAGCCTCGTTCCGTTCAACGTTGTCCTCCTTAAGAGCTTCGAAAACTACTCTCTTCACCTCTTCGAGCTTCTCCCCTTTTAGATTGGCAATCTGACTCAAGGTGTGAAACCTCTCCCATAGAGCCTCATCCTTCAAATACACAACCCATTCCACATCTTCAGAACCCAACGGTAGAGAAAAGTCAGGTGTGTTATGAGTGAAAGTATCTTTCAAAGCATGTAGCGGAGATTTTTCGGGCTGGTTGTCAAAAACCTTCTGCCACTCGAGATCCCTAAACCTGGGGTGTCCATCTTCAAGGGGACGGATGATATCTTTGAGTTTCTGAGCCCATTTACTTCTTGGTTTCCATGACGTGGGTGCATTATCTGCTTCTCATCAGTGTACAGTCTTCGTTTTCCAGATAGCAAAACTTACAATCTTCGACATTCCAAATCATTCCCAAAGCACCACCTGGTTTCAACACTCGATGGATCTCTTTCAAAGTCTCCCTATTAGCAAACCAATGAAAAGCCTACACATCATATATTAGCATCCATCGCCATCCATTTCCCCAATACAAGAGTTCAACAAACCTGCCCTGCAACAATCCCATCAGCCCAATCCTCCTCCAACTTAATAGCCTCTGCATTTCCCTCCCCAACCCTAACACCCTTCAATCCCTTCCGCTTCAATTTTCCTCTCATCTCCTCATGCGGTTCAATAGCAAGGATCTCATACCTCTCATCCCTCGCTGATAAAGCTTCAGTGAGTTTTCCCGTTCCACTACCCAGATCGATAATCTTTGCTCCTTGAATGCCAGAGAGATTTATGTGAGCAAGGAGTTTTTCCACGGCATCTTGGGGGTAGGTTGGTCGGTGAGTGTCATAGGATGAGGCATCCGAGAAGCCTGTTGAGGCGCGGGGGTCTAGTGCGAAGGGTTGTGTCATTTCTGTATTATTTAGAGGTTGATGGTGTAAGATGAGTTTGAAATTGAGGTTTGAAGTTGAGGTAATTTACACCTTTGTGATTTGAGACAATTTTGGAAGTTGCGATGGGAGGTACAGAAGTACGTCAGACTTCCTCCATTCGCGAAAGCGGGGCTTGACTTCAGGTCATCTCATTGGGCAATTGAAAACCGTGAATATGAATTAGTGCGCTTTTGTCGCAGGAAAAGAGTTGTGCTCGTTGATTTGATTGCTTTGGTAGCACCTTGCACCTGGTTGCACCTGGTTTAACCTCAAAACCGAGATGACCTGACTGAATTGGAGAGTTGTTGATTCTTTATCGAGTAATGAGGTAGTGACAGAGCAATAACCACCGAGTACCCTGCCTCTGAGTATCACAGAGCCGACTTGCGGGGAGGAAAATCAGCTTGAGAAAAGGGACTTTCGCACACTTCGTTGATTTTCATCGACTTTTATATTAGACCGCTAAGGCATCATGGAACTTCTGCATATCTACATGCCATTCTAGATACATTCCCTCAAACCACTCACTTTCCACCCCTCCGCTCAATAAGGAATTCCATTCGTCAAAAGCTGGAACTGATCATAAACCCCAGTCGAATAACTCGACTGACTTCTCTTAATCAAACCTCTCATAAAATCCGCCGCCTCTCTTTCGCTCTTATCCGGCACAAATCTCTCCTTGAAATGCTGAATGGTCTCTGGTTTGAAACAAGGGAGACCCGAATCCATCATCAACAAGACGAGCTGGGAGAGTTTTTCTGTGTACTGTCGGGAAGCGAGGAAAGCTTTGACACACAGCTCTTCAAACCATTTGTATGACTGATGATCAGTGCTTCCTCCCATGACAGCGACCATTTCTGTTGTAAGCTTGAAGGGCGCTCTTTCAAATTTCACTCCACCAGGAGCAATATCGAAGCAGAAACCAAAATCGATATGTAAGATGTGACCCGCGTCATCGATCATAATGTTTCCGTTATGACGATCTTTGAATTGCAACAAGAATGAGATGATTGAGTAAGCAGCCATACTTTTGACGAAGTTGCTTCGAGCCTCTTGGAAGCGAAGCGAGTCCTCATTACCGTATTTCGAGACGAAATAGTCGTACAGACCATTGACAGCTTCTCGACCAACCATATCTCGAGAAATGGAATTTGGAAGAACATCAATGACACCACATCCAGGGGCAGTGGCTGTGACACGATACGGGAACACATAAACGTCAAGGCCAACGTTGTTGAAAATTCCCCTGAAGGCGGCAATCATTTGAAGAGCCAACACATCCTGACGACAATCATCTCCGACTTTGAAAATGGCAGATTGCCATATCTCAATGGTGTTATCGTGTGGCACTGCACCCCCATTCTTGTTCGTTTCTTCGAGCATGTCATCAGTACCTTCCATGTCGCCTTTGTTTTTCTTGATTCTGAATGTTGCCATGTAAGGTGCTTTTGCGTGACTTTGTAGTGGTTTGCCGGATTTTCGGTCGATACCAATGACTACTCCATCTGGATTACTTGGCAAGTAAACCCCCACTTCGACCTTGATTTTTCGAAGTTCTTCTTCGATCTTTTGCTTCTTTTCGGGCTTGGGACGCTTGATGTAAGGTTTAAGTTTACCAGATATGCTTGTTACTTCATCAAAGAAGGAAAATTCTCGTTCGTAGAAAGCTTTGTCAACGGCGGAAAATTCAGCAATCATTCTATTCATGACGTGGTCGAGCGTAGGCTTGACAGCGTCGGGCTATGGATCAAATTAGTATTTAGTTCCGAGGGGGGTTAAGGTAAACTTACAATTAGCGAATCTTCATCTTTGAAGGCATTCGCTTTCATATTCCAAATAATTTGGTGTGCAAAAAGCTGGGAGAACTTTGCAGTCTCAATTATGTATCGTTCTACATATCCCAAGGCATCATATCGAAGAGTTTGCACAATCTGGGGAACAAAGAAGAAAGTAACATCGACTGAGTGGCTTTCGAGAGCTCGCATAGCATATTGCAAAATGAAGGGATGGTTACGATACGCTGGGAGAAATAGCGTAGCAGCAGTAATTGCATTGACTGGCGCCCAGTAAAGGAGATACTACTAAAATTAGCCCTTTCCAGAATCACTCCGGTGTTATAACTTACTTTCAATTGAAAAGAGACATCAGATGGCAAGGAGTCACCAAGAAGTATTTGGACAGCTTCTGGTTCAGAAATAGCTTTGTCGGGAAAGTTGAGCAATAGCCATCTGATTTGTTGGTGAAGTCTAGCGGATGGAAATCTTGTTACTAATTGAATTGCCAAAGACGGGTTCTCGTTCCAGGCTGTTCTAATGAGACCAAGGAGGGAAGCCTAAATATATTAGCAATAGGAATCATATGTATAATCAATTAAAGATATTCAAACATACCTCAGTCGGCCCCTTCAACTGAACAGGAGCATGGATATCTCGCGGCTCACCCAGAGGGTATAACCAAACATTAAGTCTAACATGTTCGGTTTCCATTAAGACCTGAAGCAAACTCTCCTTGGCCTGAATAAGTTTCAGAAGAGGTGTATGTGCCTGGGTGACCATTTGCACATTCTTCAATGCCACTGAAACATCAGCCATCAACCGAGTTTCGGCTTTCAACTGTACTCTGTTTCCACCAAATGACCACTGAGGTGGGAAACTAAACCAGGTGAGAGCAGCTGACAGAATCTTATCTTTTAGTTGACATCTGGACTTGAAGTCAAGTGCTGTAACGTGTCTCATAACCTTGAGCCCGAATAAGACGATGTGGAATCTGATCTCTCTGGAAAGTGGGTGCCCAGTGGATTGTTTAAGAGCGTCCAGCGTAACATTCAAAAGCCGGATAAAGGCTTTTTCGGCATGTGGATTTCCTAGACGAGTGGCATTAAAGTGACTGCCTAGAAATTGCAATAAACGCATATGAGGTTGGAGAAGGTTATGGGCTATGTGCTGTCGTTTCGACAAGGTTGCTCTATCACTAGGAGCGAATTCCCCTTTTACGTAGAAAGGATCGGGGTGACTTCTCGAGTTAGTAAACTTTATTAGCGGTTATACGTTGGAACTTACAGAAAATGGGAGTTGAATACTCCAATTCCCCGATGAATAGTCGATTCCCATTGCTGAGCAACTTCCATCAAAATTCTCGGCTCCATTCGAGGATTCTCGTTGATCACACCAAGCCAAAGGGATATTCCAAGCTGAATGGACTGTTTCGTGAAAACGCCAAATGGTATAGCCACGAGATGATGAACGATGGCACATTCGTCTTTCTTACTGCGACATAGTAATGCTGCTGCTCTGCGAAGAATATCCCGAAGTTCATTGATTGGTATCAGCTTTCGCTTCAATGTCCGTTGTTCAATGTGAGCCAAAACTGTCACGGCGTCTTCGCCATTTTTACCTGGCGCTTGACTAATCGATCCGCGTCGCTTCCCAAGATGCATAACGTGAAGCCATTCGGCGTCATGGTCAGGAAGCGCTTCTGCATACCGGTACTCTTGTCTGGTTGTATATTGAGCAACGAAGTCAGATGCGGTGTTGATGTTGATATCTCTGTGGTGGTCAATTGCATTGAGTCTTTGATCGGTGCTCGGAATGAGCGCTCCCATTTCATTTGCGAAAGAACGCCCCAAAGATATATGTCCATATGCTCCATCATCATCGTACTCGGATAGATATGTTTGTAAAAGACCCTTTACATCCAATGGAGCAATGCTGATGACAGAGGTTACCCATATTTTGGCCTTTCTGTAAAGATTATTTAGGGTGCGTCGACGAAGAGCGTAATCATCAGACAATTCAATCGCAACCTTTCCTCGGACAGATGTAAATGCCGATTTCCACTCATATTCATCAGTCTCAGCGTCCAAGCAGCTCGACCACATAAGAGAGAGCAATTCTATCAGTGCAAATAGTGAAGACTTTTGGCAAAGGGCGGAAGGAACCTCATGGATGACACGATCAGCACATGCCAAGGCGGCCTGCTGAACTCGTTCGATACGGTAACAACAACCGTTGAAGATAAGCGCAAGCTGCTTCGCAACATATGGCGCGGAAAAGGTCGGATTTGTGCCAGTCAAAGACTTTGTGAAGTAAGAATCCATGACCGCGGTAGTGATTCCTTCCATAGTGCTACTCATATCGCCTTTCCGCATACTAGGCTCCATGAAATAAGTCAATGCCTTAGAACAATCCCCAGAGCCAGCTCGCAATGTTTCGACAAGATATGCTGCTTGTAGGAATATGACCTTTCGGTAACTCAAGCTTCGAATGTCTGATGTCTTCGCAGGGAGGAGCGCACAAAGCCGCTTTTTCTGAGCAGCCTCATGGTCGTTACTCATTCCACGGCGGAGAACAGAGTTCAATTCTATATCGCTTTCGATTTGTTCACCCTTCTGTTCCCCAACGAGGGGTCTAGAATGAATAGCCATGATCCGCAATTCATTGAGATATTTCTTACCCCTTTCTGTGTTTGTAGCAAATCCATGAACAGCAATGTTGAACCACGCATCTCGGAACAGAGAAAGTGTTTCTTCACCAATACTTTCATCCGATATGAAATTATTGGTTGACATCAAGATCGCCAAGGGTTGCAAAAGTTGGCCAATATCTCGGGCAGCCATTTCCACGTCCGCTTCGCGAGTACTTTGGGCTTGGTGCACATCTCCTTTACTGATTATGGCCTCGAGAATATCCTCAAGGTAAATGTCATACAACGGCGTGTCTTTGCGCAATGTTGACGACAGAAAGTTGAGAGCTTTCATCACCTAAAAATGCATTAGCATTATAACAAACTAATTTCGGTTTATCACTAACAGCATCGAGCAGTATCTCATCATTATGAAGCACACTTTCCTGGCTAATCCTGGTGTAGAGTTTTAGTAGAGTTCGGAATTCGAGTGGCCCTCCACTTAAAGCGAGCCCAGCAGATTGCTTGATAATCCGAGCATCTGTGGATTTGTTGACTTTCCCGATTTTTTGCAAGAGCATCGATTGAGCTAGGGCAGTGATTTTTGGATCATCACAGGTACTGGCAATGCCGCAAACAGCCTGCACAACATTGCTATAGACAAAAGAGGTTTCTTCTTCGCCGCTTGTTGGCAATGAGATACTGCTACCAGTAGACAGCTTCCCGTTGTAGAAAGAAGAACTGACTGTTCCATCCATAGGGGTATCGCCATTGGCACCTCCAACCTGGCGATCTGCGCTTGAGCTAGAACTTAAAACGTTTCCAAAGGTGTACAATGTAGTGATGATAGCATCCTGCGATAGGAGCCGCAGAACGAAAGCTAGACACTTTGATGCTAGGGGAATAGTGTTGCCTCGTGGGTTGCCTTGCACGATGAATCGTGGTAGCAATCGACTGACGTTGGGAGCAAAATTAGGAGAAATCTTTGATAGCAAGGCCATAGAGCGTAGTGTAACGCTTGCAAGAGTCTCGTCGGTCATTTGTGCAGGATCCGCAAGGGTACTCTCGAGCCATGGCATGAGAGCTTCAGGCTCAGCAGCATCCTGGTTGAGTAACACGCAATTCAAGTAGGTAGTAATTGCACCCGCTTTCACGGAAAAGGCGAGTCGTTGCTGCCATGTAGATCCCAGCCGAAGATAGTCTGCTCCGTCTTCAAGGAGGCCCATCTCATCAGAAGCCATGTCAGCCATTGTCTCAATTGTATCAAAGTCGACTTCCTCAGTGTAACTGGAGCCCGGAATAAGGCCAACTTTCCTCGACATGTGTATGTCTAGAATATCATTGTTTCGAAGTTGTTTTACATCAGATACCAATAATGAAGATGATGCAACAAGAAGCCACATAAAGCTTTGTTGGAGAAGCATAGCTCCAAGAGGACGCCCGATAGCTGCGTAATGACGAACGTATCTCTTCCATTCCTTGGTATGGCTATGCGCAGTTGAAGAATTACGAATTGTCGAAAAGGCAGTCTCAACTGCCACCAGAAATTCCTCAGAAAGAAGCAATTTCACACGTTGAACCAAGAGAAGTCGTTCTTCGGCTGTCCAAAAATGTGCATAGGTCGCGGCAGCATCGAGAAATCCTAGAACCGTGATGGTAATTGTAGCAACATTAACAGCGTCTTCCACTTCAGTAACACTTCCATCATCAGAAACCGGGGCTGACGCTGGGGAAGCTGCTTTGGCTGCATCAACACAATGCCGTAGATAGGCCCATAATCTCTCTGAAATCGGTTTTCTTAAATGCTCATGATTTATACCCAACGTGAGAAGTGCGGTTGTGAGGTTGTTGCTCAAAGCTTCAATAGGCGACGGTTCAATATCGCGGAAATAAGGGGATGGGTCGAAGACTTGGGTATGGGCCTCCAGGATATATGGAGAAAGCTGTTCCATTAATTTTTCTGCGTTTTGGAAACTTTGTAATAGCGGTGCTGCCTTGCATAGTGCCAGTAGGACTTCGAATTCCCGTATGCTCTGTTCCTAATCAGTTCCCCGCCGTCCTAGATTCGAATATGTATGTGTGGTCGTACCATAGGAGAGCTGGCCAAAGAGCCCCCATCTCGTCCTCTTGAATTCCCATTGACATTTCCTTGGCCCGGACAGCCTCTAGCAAGTCGCTGCAAGTCGGAATTCTCAAAGGAAGTTGTAGATGACGTAGCAGATAGCGCTGCGATTTTCTGCAGTGCCTTCCGGCGGATGTTTCGTGAAGCGCTGTGTATTAATTAGTATTTAGTATATAATTTATTGGAAGGAGAAGGTGTACTTGTCCATTGCTGTCACGGAAACTCCCCCTTGCTGGCGAAGTGAACTGCGCTCGTTGCTAAATATGATACTGTTGCGGCCCAGGCCGAGACCATATCTTGGGGTTGAAGTGAAGCTACCCCTGTCAAACTGATGGCGCTAGTGTTCTTTACTGCGAGGCAGCGACGAGGCGCGTTCAACCTCAAGACATCTTGAACCTCACGGAGCTCTAGAATACAACCACCATTACCCAACCCACCTCGACTGCAACTCCACAAAATCCACCTCACTTCCGCACCCCAGATCACATTTCAAGATGTCGGCGATGTTTAGCCAAAACCCATTGATGAATGGTCCAAATTACTCCTTCAACCAAGCTCCCTCAACAGCATCAGGCGGAAACACGGAGCACTCATTCTACCCGTAAGTATTCGTTGAAGTTCTATTTGGCCTTAAGTAACATCTGCGTAGATACACCGATAATGGTGGTTCAACCCTCGCCATCTCCGGTAACGACTTCACAATCATCGCAGGCGACACCAGATCAACGTCCGGCTACAACATCAATACTCGATATAGCCCTAAAGTCTTCAAAATCGGCGGTACCACCTCCTCCCAAGACGATGCCAACCTTGTATTATCCGTTGTAGGATTCGCCGCAGACGGAGAGGCATTGAAGGAGCGTTTGGACGCAATCGTCAAGATGTACCGATACCAACACGGCAAGCCCATGTCTGTCAAGGCATGCGCGCAACGACTATCCACAATCCTGTACGGAAAGCGATTCTTCCCATACTACGTTACCGCTATTTTGGGTGGGCTGGACGAGCAAGGAAAGGGGGCTGTTTACTCTTACGATCCTGTTGGTAGTTACGAGAGAGAACAGTGCAGAGCGGCGGGTGCAGCTGCAAGTTTGATCATGCCGTTCTTAGATAACCAGGTCAACTTCAAGAACCAATATATCCCAGGCAGCGGAGAGGGCCATGCGTTACAAGAGCGAGAGAAGATCCCTTTACCGAAGAATGAGGTTGAGGATTTGGTGAAGGATGCGTTTGACAGTGCGGTGGAGAGACATATCGAGGTCGGTGATGGGCTTCAGATGTTGATTATCACGAAATCCGGTATTGAGGAGAAGTACTTGCCACTCAAGAAAGATTAGAGAGTTGTGGGATAGCTCGCATGATTGTAATACTAGACCAGAGCGCAATGTATTGAAGCTGGTAGCTTGGTTTCTAACATCCAAGATCTCACAACATCACTTTCTCTCCATCATGAACCAAGTGGCTCATGGAGATCCTTCCATCCTTGATCTTTTAACAGAACGCTTGCTCATACATACCCAACATGTGACTCTTTTCACGTGTTTTCCTTTCCCAAAACCACAACCTGGAAAGATTCTTGGCAACCAGTGATGGAGAAAAAGACGTCATAGTAACACAAAGTAAGTAAATCCCTAGGTCCTTACCCTACATGATCAGCATATTACTAACCCATCATATTAAATCTTGATCGGAAATCGGAACACGTTTTTCTAAATCAAGATCATTATGACGTTGCTGGGGGCCAAGAGAAGTGTGTGGGTATGTAATGGCTTGTGGATAAGAATAGGAAGGGGCAAATGTATAAGTTTGATTCCCTTGTCGGGTTTTCTTGTCATAACCAATAATTATATTTTCTCATAGTCCATAAATGCGTCATTTTATTTATAAGAGTACAACTATATAACAAGGACATTTAGGCGTCTAGAGAAGTAATTTGATATATAAGCGGAGTTTCCATTTTTCGTACTCGCCTCACCAACAAAGAGCCCCGGAGTGGATAGCAAACGGTTGCGAAGTCAAATCAACGCGTTGTCGCCTAATTGGCCAAACGCTTATATTCTCTCGAACTGGCCTTCAAGAAGATTTAAAAGAATGAAAGTGAATTATAGGTTAATGGTTTAAAATGTTCCAAGTTCTTGAGATAATCACTTGCAACCTCTGGAACAACGCGAGCCACAAACAGAATATCTGCAGGTATTTACTGTCACTTGTATTGTCCATCGCGAGCCATCAAACCAGAAAGCAAAATCGAAAGAGGATACTATTGTACCAATGCAAGATACAGCGCAACGGCCACGAGCTAAGGGAGCTGTAAGTCTCTAGAATATGCACACTTAAGATATTCTTAGCTCCCCCTTAAGTCAGTCTCTTGTTCCTGTCGCGCTTTTATGAAACACCTGAAAGCAAAGACAGACGTGTGTGCTGAATACATTGGTGGAGCCCCCATCTCAGCCTCTGAATCTGGTGTTGAAGTTCGTGACCTCTCTTGTGATGTGGCTCTTGAAAGAAAGTTCTTGTCCGAGCCCCCCCCCCCTTTCCCCACCCCTTTTGCATAATGTACATCCAGACACCCTAAATCGCAGGCTGTGAGCTTAGCGACAGGCTTAGGATATCCCCATCAACTTGGCCGACGGTATTGGAGGCAATTCGAGGTTGTGGGCGGAGTATTATGGAGTATGCGATGAAGTTTGAATTGTTGGATATGTGTCGATATGCCGTGCTTGCTGTCCTCCAGAATGGGAGGTATACGATCTAGCAGTGTTGAAGAGGGGTTGAGGAATTCGATAGGGTTGTTATTCTAAGGCTTTTCAGTTAGCAGGGCTTGTTTACGAATACTCTAGCGAGGGCATACTTCTCTCAGGTTGTTTCACTTGGAGCAAAGGTATCCAGATCCATGAGTGCCGGCTTTCAGTCGACAGAGGGTTGTTGTTTGTGGCGCGAAGCTCGGCTTGCTGGCTTTCAGGAGATCAAAAAGTGAACAATAGAGAGGCACAAATGGTGCTGTGACATGGACACGGAAGTTAACGGGGGAAGAAAGTATTGTGGAAGAACAAGCCTGCTGTTCAAATTGCTGATAAATCATGGGGAATTCATAATGCACAGAGAACGGTTCGGGGGTTTTCGAACGGGTTTTTCCAGGAGGCAAGCCACACTTGGGCAGTGTGGGTGAGAAACAGGAGGGACATGGTCTCGAGAAATTCATGATTGGTCTCGGCTGCTTGCTTTTGTAATTGTCTCGCGAGTCCCCTGTGGGTTGATCTGGGCCTCCAGGGAAGCCAGTATGTTTTCGGTCATTACCTCCGTATTAGGTGGGCGCTTGTCGCAGATTGGCCATCTCTGCTACATGCCAATTGAAAGTTGCATTGAATAACGGTGCAGAAGCTCCGAGAATTATTGGCCATGAATCCTTGCAAGAAAATATAGGAAATATTCCATAGTATTTGAAGTCATCAATAGGCAAGGAAGGAAATTGAAGTTTGACGGATTTGGCAATGGTATTTCAAATTTCAAATTGATATAGGGAGAAGGCTGGGAAACATACATTAAATACAGAGCACAAATTTTCCTCGCATGCAGAAGATATTGGTTCGTGTAGCTCTTCTCCAAGAAATCCGTGGCTAAACACGAATATGGCAGCCAGTCAGCGACGGAGCGCATAATTAGGTAACTCAAGCCGTTACCGGGAGTGACGCTTCTGACCTTTGGCTGTGTATCTTATCAGCCACGATACCCTTGCTGATCTGTGAAATAGGCCACAGTCTAGAACCGCACTAGATTCTTCCTTCGTGGCAGCTCTTCCACTGCTGGTGAAGTGCCGGTACTTGTCATAGGGTTTAGATTGTGGAAGACAAAGCGGCTGTGCTTGGCTCAACGCTCATTTCAAGTGTCTCTTCCGAATATAAGCGTACGGGCAACAAGCAGGAGGTTTGTTCTTGAAAGAGAAAACCCAGCCGCGAAACTTATCAATAGCCTCGAGGCTCTCATGACGCTCTTTCTATAATAACAAGCCGTTGTTATAACTTGAATCAATAAATCAAGTAGAAGTCAAAACCAGACATCAGATATTAACACTCCGCAGCAATCTATTAAAAGCTAGGAATCGCAACGAGCGCAATGAACAACAACTGGGGTACATGAAGAAGAGACCCCTCGCAGCACCTCAAAACATGCCACCTTTAAAGCAGCATTGAGTGGCAAAGGCTTTGAACATTTTTGAGGGGCTCTGCAGTCTGCAACCACCAGCAACCTCAAAATCGAAGCCTTGGGTGCGGGTATCCCCACACAGAGATGAAGTGTGACAGAAGGACCCTTTTTCTGCATATACTGTAACCTGAAACATCCAAAAGATTGACAGTAGGATACACCACTGATTGTCAGAAATAGCAGCCTAGCTGGGTATACTAGTATACTGGATAAGCAGGACGCGTAGGTTGGGGTCGATCACGAGGTGTCGTATTAAAGCCAATGAATGGATGTACTTCATGGGGCAGAGTATGAAGGGCCTTCCGGGAAGTCAGTCCACCTGGGAGGAAATTTCTCAAAAGAGATAGATAAGAGATGATCTTTTAGCAAAGAAGATTGTTTGGGTGATCTCTGGTGCTGACATCTCATGTTTGGATTTCGAAGTCGCTTTTGCCTCTGTGCCAAGGCTCGCTTGCATGGTCAAGCCACAATCAAAAACCGTGCACTCGCCACATCAAAGATACACACTTTTTTTCTGCACGACTACCTGATTTACGGAGTACAAGTAAAGAGAACCTTGGCACTACAGGACAAGTTCCACGAGTTCCACCTGTGCATATGGTACGCCGCTCATTCGGAGGTTGTCGATGCTCCGAAGTAGTACAAGTAATCGAAGTTTCTCCCTTGCTCGCTGCTGACGGCGGCCCCATACAGCAGCCCGTCCCGGAGTTGCGCAATGAAAAGGCATGGCTTCATTTGTCTCCTTCCTTGCCTACTCGTACAAGTACAGTATGGATTTTCACCTAGGGTCACCAGATTGAGTTTGAGAATTCGAGATGTGCAAAGTTCAAACGGGTCGGCAGATGTGGCTGGTGACTCGAGACCAAAATTGCCACCCTGAAATGGTTCCTGGATTTCCTGATCCTGACGGGCACTTCCCGGCTTTGGAACGTCATCTTAACATCACGTCACCCAGAATTGATACCGAAAATTCTGGTTTGGTTTGGCTGGGCTCGCCTTTTTCTTCCTCTTCAAAGTGAAGTATTCAAGAGTGTTATTCGCTGATGATCGTATGCCGTACCAGCCGGCTGGGAAGACTAGCTACTCACCCGCGAGACTGCGTCACCACTAGAGGTGTCGAATTTTGCCGAGCTCTCCTAGAGCTAGCGCTAGAGCTAGAGCTAGAGCTAGAGCTAGAGCTAGAGTCCAATCGAATAAGCTAATCGATTGGACGTTTCTCCGTCGGCAGAATTCCTGTAAGCTTCCAGTGAGAATAGTTCGTAACCAAATTAAGCTACAATTGAACGGGGAGGGGATATTTTGGCCTATTTTGACCTATTTTGGCCTATTTCATTTCTTCTTTCTCTTCAAAAAACCCATAAATTGAAAGGCGAGGGCAAAACATATTACTCTACTATTTGGCTAACATGATAATAGAATAGTGGCTATTGTAGCAGCTAACTGTGGTAGGCAATCCTGTACTGAACCCGCTTGTCTAGGCCCTGTTGGAACTCTCCCCTGGCGTTTTGCCACCACAACCAGGATGGGATGGGACCAACTTCTCTCTTCTCCTCTCCTCCCCGACGCCACACTCTGCTCGTCCCTTCTTCAAGGATCCCCGGGCGTGGCAAAAAATGATAAGCGGGGGAAATCGACTTTCTGAAAATCCCATTGTGGGCTGCCCTGCAAAAGAGCCACAGGCTGGAGATTCCCATGTCCGCATCGTGAGGCTGTGCTGCCTCTACTGCCGTCTCGAGCGTTCACAACAGTACACACAAATGCCCTGGCTTCGTCGAGCCGATGGCGCCTTGTGGAGTCGTGGACCCGATAAACCATGCTCTGATATCTCTTTGGGCTTCTTCCACACAGGGGGAGAAGCTACGTCCTCACCAATAGCTGCCGAGTTTGGCCAGGCCCCAAGCACTTTTCTTCTACACTTACAACCTGCCCTGCTCAGACTCCTACACACCCCCCATTTTCACCAATTATCCTGCTCTTAGAAACCTACTCTTCTACCATCATCCTCCATCCTCGTGCCTGGCGCGTATCTCTTCTCTTGTTTGAGAAAGTCTCCGAATTATAGGTCACCGGGTCCTCAGTCCACAATTTTCTCCTCTCCTCTTCCTGCATAACCTAGCCCATTCTCCTTCCAGAAGAACTTGAGAAGTCTCCCGTGCCAGCCCGGTCAGTTCTTTCCTACTATAAACCATTCGCGTTGTCCGTTGTATCTCTTGCCTGCGTGCAAATTTTTTATCTAGCCAGCTCTTCTTCTTAAGTGTCAAACTGGCCGCTGGTCCAATTACCTCCCTTCCACGCGATTGCTCGAGAGGCAAATGAGGCACTGACAGCGGAAGCCCTAAACTTAACAAGGATTGTCGAAAAGCTACGGGTCAACTGTTCCCCCAGCACTCAGTACCACGTCCTGCACCTGCTCCTCGGTTCTGTCATAGCACGTTGTCCTGATCAGGGCCTCTTGCTGATCGTTTCTGGATGCTTGAGTCGAGGTTGAGTATTGACAACATCTGACTTTACTGGACAGTTATTTCTCGTACCTCCATCAGCCCTGCCGTACGCCAAACCTCACCTGCGCCTCCTCCACAATCATTTACCGTTCTGGAAAACACTGCCCTCGCGCTCCCGGCTTTCGATCATTCCTTTCTTTCTTTAGAACATCTTCTTATCTCTACCGATTCGGATTGCCACCGCATTTTCCTACAGTTTCCAGAATACAAAGCTCCACCACGAGAAACTAGAGAAGTTGCCCAAAAAAAGGTCCGGTCATCAACCTTCTCTTTTCAGTCAATCTTCTTTCGACTTTCGTTTGGAGTGTTGTGTTCTCACATCTCTCCGCATCCCATTGTACACATTCGTTTTCTTCCGCGCAAATATTATTTTACTTATTAGTAGGCAAATGCTAACATGTCCTTTATTCTTGTGCAGCTTTGGGCGCCATCAACCGGTCCGAACGAGAGATTCATGGGAGACTCAACACCCGTACCGGTTCCAATAGGCAATAATTTCACCCCGTCACCAGACATGAGACCGGGTGTGCCAAATCCAGCATCAAATCCTTCATTGGATCAGGATTCCAGAGCGGCGCAACAAGAAAAACCACAACAAAATTCCCCCTCGAACACCAATTATCCCCAATATCCTACGTTTCCTCCTCAGAATGTCTCACAACACCGAACAGACGCTTTCAATATGGCCAATATCGGAGGCGCGTTGCCAGATATGCAATATCAAAATTATAATAATATGATTCAGCAAAGACAAATACCCGGTCATTCGCCCTCATACCCGATACAGGGAATGTCGCAATTTCCAACTTCGCAGGCTTCCAGTCCATCGATGATAGCATATGGCGTTCCGTATCAAGGCCAGTACAACACAATGTATCCCGCACACCATGTCTCTTCATCGCACCAAATGCAAGCGCCAACAACCAACAATCAATTCTTTTCGGGTCAGGGTTATTCAGGGCAGTCGCAGCAAATCGGATCTCCATTCTATTTACAATCTAGCCAATATGGACCCCAGGCCCATATGTTTTCAACACCCTCTCCTCAATACCCATCCAAAGCTCCGTATTCTGGTGAAATTAGACAGCAAACTCAGCAAGGAGTTGATCATCATCTCAGTACAGGGGCTAGTGGAGGGGGAAGATCGAACAGTATAGGTATATCAAACTTCTCTTGAAAACTCAAAAACTCAACTGCTTACAATCACGATAGCTTCTAGTGCAGGGAAGTCTTCTGTAGTAAGAGGTCCGCCAAGGAAACCACGACAAACTGGTGAGTGAAAACATGGAGAACATGGGGTTTTGTGGCAACGAACTGACTTTTCTCATTTAGGTTATGCTATTTGGATCGGCAATTTGCCCCCTCAAACGGAATTGATGAGTCTTGTACACCATGTTTGCAAAGAGACGTCAGGACTAGAATCTCTCTTTCTGATATCCAAGAGTAATTGTGCTTTTGCCAATTTTAAGGATGAGGCAACTTTTACAGTGGCACAAGCGAAAATACACGATTCTAGATTTCAAAGCGTTAGGCTAGTCAGTCGCTTGCGCAGGAACCCGGCCGCAGCGGGGGCTGGTATTGATGCACCGACTGGACCAGCTGCTCTGACGCCACCTTCAAGCAACGTGGTTGCTCGTACACCATCTCCGGAGGAAAACGAAGAAGCAGCAAAGGAACTTGCCAAGCAGAATGTGGACGGTGAAAACAAACTTGAAGAAGGAATTGCCAAGGACAAGTTTTTTGTTGTCAAGAGTCTCACTGTTGAGGATCTAGAACTAAGTGTACGGAATGGTATTTGGGCCACTCAATCGCATAATGAGCAAGCTCTGAATAAAGCATATGAAGTAAGTGCAAGGTTTATTTCACCTGTAAGAACCCCTGGACTGACTTGATTCCTAGACTGCAGACAATGTATACCTTGTTTTCTCCGCCAACAAATCTGGCGAGTATTTTGGCTATGCTCGAATGATTTCTCCTATCAATGATGACCCAGCCGCCGCTATCGAATTTGCACCAAAACCACAATCGGTTGAAGATCCCGATCTTCCAAAGGCAATACCAACTTCTGCTACTGAATTCGCACCGAAAGGACGAATCATCGACGACTCTGCTCGTGGGACAATATTCTGGGAAGTAGAGAGGGGTGAAGCTGACATAGAGGAGGAGGAGGAGGAGCAGAGCGATAAGAGCGACCAAGAAGGCGACACACCAAACTCGAAAGCCTGGGGAAAACCCTTCAAAATTGAGTGGGTATCAACGATGCGACTTCCGTTCTATAGAACTCGAGGACTGCGAAACCCCTGGAATTCGAATCGCGAAGTCAAAATTGCTCGAGATGGGACGGAGCTAGAGACTTCGATCGGACGACGTCTTCTAGGATTATTTCATCGAGTACCGAGTCCTACGGTCCCACAGATGTAAGGTAACTCTCTGCCTACGGGAGGGTATCCTCAAATACCCTCGTTCCAGTAATTGCACCTCGTGTAATAACAACACAAAAACGGTCTACATTTTCCCAACCTTGCAGGTCATCAAGGTGGGATCCGAAGAGTTCAAGTTTTTTCTTTTCTCCGGCTGCATAATGGAAGCATGTAATAGCCTTTGAGTTTGAGTAATGATTTACGAGCATCGGAAATACGAGAATGATGAGCATTTTGAAGCCATGATTGGTTTTCTAGGGAGTGGGTTCAAGCATAGATTTGTGTGAAGATGACTTTTGATGAGTCCTTTGACTATACTGCTTTAATAGTTCAAACTGTTTTTATTTGCCACATACAACACCAAGCGATACAGAGCTTTTTTCCTGCATGAGTGGTCTTTGCCAACTTTTATGCACCTTTTTTGATGAACTTTTCTGCTACGAGTCAGTCAATGGCAGTGGAGAGGATCTAGGATATACTCCAAATGATTTTAGCTAGATGTTTGAGAGTTGAGCTGACTCGGTAGACTTCGTCGATCTGCCCCTATCTAAGCGATGTCACCGAATATAAGCCGACTATCCGGGTTGTGGAGGATGGTGCGGTGGCGACATCTTGCACAGTTGAGCATACGATATACTCCTTCTCAAGATTCGACATGGAAAGCAGTCTTGGTCACACCTTTTCATCTTCACTATCTCAGCATTTGGTTATGTTTTTCTGATATTTGTGATTATTTCATGCTGTCACGTGGCGGTCACTTGCTCCCGTGGGTCTCTTTGCTGGCATTGATATTCCTATTCGTCAACGAGAGGATATTATTGAAAAGCAAGTTAAGTTCCGGCACCTACAAATCACCAAATCGGTTCTATATGCCGCGATATACCAACAATTGCTCATCTCGTTATGTCTCATCAACTAGCAACTGCGTGGGAACGAAGTTGAATTGCCCCCTAAACCCGAACCCACCATTTGCTAATATTAAAGAAAAAAATACCCTCCAGATATCCCTGCCCTCTCTTACGAACTTCAAACCAACTACCTTACAAGTCATACTTCAACCCTACCCCGACTGTGTCCCGGCATAAACAGCAAAATAATTTACCTCCATTCCAACGCCGTCACCTAAATCGGGGTCAATTGAATTTTTTGAGAAAGAATCAAGAGTTGTCTAAAGAGTAAAGGATGGTCTTTAGGACTTACCAGAAGCTGTTTTGTCATTTGGAGCACCAGGAAATCCACCACCAACTGCAACATTGAACAAGGCATAAACAGGCGAGTGTGCAAGTGTCACCCACTCATCAAAATCTCCAACATCCGACCCTTTGATAGTTTGGTAGTTCTTATTATCGATCCACCATTTCATTGTCTGCTCCTTCCAGTTGTCTGGTTGACGGTTGACCTCAAGGGTAAATTTATGAAATTGCGAGCGATCGAAAGTTTCCAAGTTGTCTCCGTTGCCCTTGCTTTTTTCGTTTCCATCCTTGCCCCAGTGGAGAGTCGCGAAGTTTTTGTCGTTCCCGTTTCTAACTTCCATAATGCTATTACTTGTTAGCAACTGCAATGCGATAAAGTTTTTGAGGAATTCTGAGTGATTTTTCGGGGATGAAACGTTTTCTCTGCCATTGAGAACCCAATTTCAGTAGGTGGGGGTGGAGACGCGATTACTTACTCCCACTCGCCACATTTAGGCCATGGTTTCCCTCCATAAATAGAGCTCCCAAGAGTCCAAAAGGCTGGCCAGATACCCATTTGATTCGGATCACCCCCCAACTTGATCTCTGCCTCGATGGCCATCTTATGGTCCTTCTCGCAAGTAAAAGTTCTCCAGGTAGCGATACGACCCGACGTCCATTTCCCGTCGCGAGATTTCTGGGGAGTAATCTTGAGACTTCCTTTTCCGGTAAGACTGGCTGTGGATGGGGAATTTATGTATTCTTGGATTTCACCATTGTTGTGGTGACCCTCGTTGGATTCGTGGTTCCATTCTTTGGCATCGATGTCTTTGCCATTGAAATCGTCGGCCCAGACGACTTTGTAGCCATTTTTGTTGGGGATTTCCGCGATGGCTCCGCTGAAGAAGAGAGCTAGGAAGGAAAGCTTGAGGAGAGAATGCATTTTGAAAAGAATAATTATTGACTTAAGTGAGTGAAATATAATTGAAATGGAAACAAATAGAAAGAAATGATGAAAGAAACCTAGGAAAGAAGAAGTTGAAGCTGTGGTGCTGGAAGGTAGAACCAGAGGGAGAATCAGCTGTTTTATATACTTGGTTTGTCTCCCGCTCAGCCATATTCTAGGCATGACCATAACCTCAGAATTCCCAATTCCTCCACCAAAAATATTTAAAGTGCGCCCGTAAGCTCACGTATACCTCACAAGGAGGGACTTCATCTCAAGCCTGGCCAAAACCCATGTTGAACATAGGAAGGAGGTGTTTAACTCAACTTCAAATCTAGGCTGTACAGTTGAAAAGTTTCCGAGAGTCACACAACACGATCGGACCTATCATGAGCAAATCAGACGAAAAACATGTAATCAAGAGTAGTCCAATTATTTCGCTTTGCATAGGTAAATTACAAGCGCAGCTGTCACTATTTCTTGGCAATATAAAAACAGCACCTTCCAGATGGTGCGTAGTATACGAAGCCTAATTAGAGTAATTACATCCCCCTTGTGAGCCTCACTGAGCCTCACTAAGTGTGCCTCCCCCCTCCCCACCCCTTGTAAAACAAGCGAGGCTTGGTGATAAGCTTCGTACACAAGACAGCCTATCAGCGTTAGGCGACATGTTAGGCAATTTAAACATTATACGTCAAGAGCTTATGTCAGACAAATAATGAAACAGAAAATCTTACGATGGGACGAATGATGATGAAGTTGAGCCACGCCCTCTATAGATTCGCGTCCACGGAAATTTTCCTACAATCCCTCCTCGTTTGCTTTCGCTAAAGTAAAATAAGAGAAGCATACGTACCCGCGGAGAGTGGGGACTCCGATTTCCGACTCCTTGGTGATAAAATATCAATGAACTGCTTATGTAACTTAGAACCTTGAAAATAACAGCTGGTATGCTGTCTTCACCAATTATACATTTATGTCTAGACATGTACTGTCTATAATAAAACAAAGACCTCATATTTTAATTAACTTAATTAATCGAACCACTCTCGAATATTCATAGCTGTAAGTTTTACTTACATAAGTACTTATTGTGCCTCAGATGTTCTCGAACAATGTAATTGTTGGCATGACTTGGTAGTCATAAAGTGTGATGCAATAAGTGGTTGTATTCCTATATCTTTATTGCATGAAGAGTAAAGGTAAAGAGGGGTCGGATCCTGTGAGCTTAAGTATGTGAGTAGCAAGCCACTCACATGAGCCGAAGCACGTGGGTCAACTGAGCTGTCGTGGAAGGTGCTATTCACCAAGAATATGTAACGACAGTAATCTGATAGTCGAAATTACTAGACTCACTTGTAAATAGTCCAAGATAGCAACATAATCGGCCAATTCTATAATTGGCGAATAGAGTACAACAAAGCTTGGACTGTTGGCACACAGAATTGGAACTCATTTGACCAATTAAATTACTTAAATGTGCAACTCACTTCGCACTAATTCTAAAGAAGTTCAGCCTGAGTATCCCGTTTTGATTCCCCCACATCCACAATTTTTGGCTATTAGACTTTTTTTTAGTAAATCGTTTTGCATCATCAGCCTCGAAAGGGGCTATTTTGATCACGTGTAGCGCTAGCAAGCAATACCTAACATCATGCATGCCGAAAAAGGACAAAACAGGAACTAAATTTGTCGAATTCGTCTCTCTTGACCAATTGGTAAGTACCTGACATCTCTTTTGCGCTTCCTAAATACCATCCTCTACCTGCTGGCATCCTATAGAAGTGAGAGCTTTGCATCAAGGTTATTCGCGTTTGAAAATAAATTGTCCGTGCAAGACATGAGTTGGTAACTTAACAGTAGATCAAGATTATCACCCTTTCCAACCACACTCTTCAATTTTCTTGCAATACAAAACTTCCTCGACGACAAGGGATGCTTGTTTTGACCTTCATTCAATTAGGTCAACCAGCAACTGATATAATCACAGTCGTAATCTCATCGACGAATAGCATTCACTCAACTTCTCCACTTCACCTTTGGCGCAACCCAGAACCTCAACCAAGCTACACAATACAAACTTTCTAACAAGATCGCCATAACCTGGTACAGAGCCTCCGCAAAATGGCGACAGCTCCAGTCTACAGTCCACGCTTCGACGTCAAAGAGAACGCAACCAATTATGAACTTCACGGCGAGCTCCCAGGAATCGACCAAAAAGACATCGATATCGAATTCTCTGACTCTTCCACTCTCACCATCAAAGGCAGAACCGACCGTTACTACGAGCGCGACGCCCGATTTCCCAACCTATCTCTCGCAACTGCAATTGCTCTATCCAACTCTCCTCCCAAATCACCCGATACTCCCGTCGACGAAACAAAGAAAGCTGTTGAAGTTGAGAAGACTCCACAAGAGGTGGCTCAAGAATCCGAGGCGCAAATTAAGAATGGTGGGAAGTACTGGGTTGCCGAACGCGTGGTTGGAGAATTCGTCAGGACCTTTAGCTTTCCGGTCGAAATTGAAATGGAAGAGGTAAAGGCAGGAATGAAAAACGGGGTGTTGACTATTCTCGCGCCAAAGGCTAGGGCGAGAGGAGGACGGAAGGTTGTTATTTGAAAGTCATATGGGCCTACCGCGATCGACATTTTGATACAAGCAACTGGCAGGTGTGGCGTTGATACAGGGTGGTGGATGAATGTGAGAGAGGTGAAGGGTGCTGCTTAATGCGGTTCAATAGAGTTGAGCCAAATCACCTTGATAGTTTGGAGAAATTAGTTTAGGAAGCTTGCGTTGCTTATTTTAACAAGGAGAGCCGTGGTCAAGTTTTCAATACTCCATCAACTTTACTACTGAGAGCTTTAGCTCTAGGCTCTTCTTCTGCCAACTCGAGAGCCGAGACCAATTTACATAGTGTACCTGGTGAAAGAATGCAAACATAATTAAGCCACAAATCATTTTTGTGAAAAGTTATGTGTTCTTCGCAACTTCAAATAACTTAAGAGGGGTAGCTAAACCCACTTCAAAGCTCCCACTTCAAAGTTGATCAAGCAAATACCCCTGTCACAACATACTAAGTGATACTAGCCCCAGGTTTTAATTAAGCTTCTCGGTCAGGATCGTTACCTCACACTCCAAGAACCCACTTGGCTAGTTTAAGAGATGCGACTTGCAACAAAAATCTTCAAGATTTCCGTAACTGGCGGCCTTCGTTCGTGCTTCAAAGACATTTCCTGCGTAACTCGCTGAAGGCTTGACCCGCTATCGCTTGTATTCAGCATATCAGCTTAGCCAAGTGCTTGAAGTAGCTTTAAAGTCTCGACTACATCATTATACACGGTCGGCGAGGTGCCAAACAGCTATGTGTATCGAGAATTAATAGCAGAACTCAAGAAATCCGACCGCGGTGTACGAAAACCATCGCGTTAGTAGTGAATTAAGCGAAACCACTTTCCACTCCCCCTCGAACTTTTCTCAACCATTCACTCAACCACCGCAACCCCTGCACCAAAAACCACACTAGCAACTCAAGCCATCTCCAAAACACCAAAGCTCCCGTCCGAGCTCTTACGCTAAGAACCACCCGCATATTTCGTTGCACATCGCAAACAAAAAAAAAAAAAGTTGATTAGCCACTCGCTTAAGACCCTCCAGGCGCATTCAAATAGCACCTCCCACACAGCCTCTATTCCAAAAATAAATTTATTAATTTGGCCAAGAGACTCCGGGCTAACTCTACATGCTATTCTGGAGGAATTTGAAAGTGGTGCGTTTTTGGTGGTGGTGCTAACAAATTTTTAGGAGTCTGTCGAAGTTGCAAGGGAGTAAAGCGGCGGATTTGAAAGGACAGGGGGACGGATTAGGAAATTTTAAGGTTTGGAGGGGGACGGATGTGGCGCTTTTTAGCGTGGTTGAGTTTGGAGGTGGTGGGTGAATTGCTTTTGAGGGTTGGCGAATTGGCGAGAGCTTTGGTATTTGCTCTAGGTGGCACATCTGCTTCACTTTAACGTGCGAAACTCTCTAGAAACATTCCTCGGGGGGTTTGAAGAAGGAACGATTTGAAATTTCGATTCAACTAATTGCTCTTGAGCAATGCGGGTACTTGTTTGAGATCTATTTTGAGTAATATATACGAATCAAGAACCGAATACCTTGCACCTCATCTTTTTGTAATCAAGACTCGCTCTCTTTTCTTATTACTCTCGTTTTGCGCCTTGCAAGATTGCACCTTCACTGCATTCCATTGTTTTGACCAGCTTATTAGCTTTTGGCTGGCTTACTAGCTTCCTCGTTAAGCTTGATCATATTTAAACATTAAGAAGTTAATCAGATATTCCTGTAGATGGAGGAAACCTTGTATACGTTCAGATCAGAGAAATGTAATAAGTGTTGTTAGAACTTGGACAAAGCAGCGTAGCATGAAGTTTCAAGGACATTCAAACTACTCTGACACCTCGCTTAGACATTCCAATTTTACCGCAAAAATATAGCGAGTTCTGCTGTTGCTTACACAACTTCATGAGATCAGACTGACGAAGTTGATTTGACTTGTTTTTGAATCCTGAAATTGTATTATGCTCTTTCATGGCGAGTGCCACCAATGTTACCCCGTTTAGACTATAGTAATATGCACATTGGAGGGGACTCGGGGGAATCATAGTATATATATTGTCAAGAAAGGGGCAAGGACGAGACGATAGGATAGGGGATATATTTCTCTTTGTTTTGGTTAAGCAAATAAAAAAGCAATAAGTTTTCAGTTTAAGAATTATCAGGAACAGCTTGATTTTTGCAACTGTAAATTTCGTTCCTTGGATATTCGAAAATTTCTTCATTTCCTCTCAGATCATCTTATATAATGTGCCAATCATAAAGCGTGATTTAGTAATTTTCCCACCCTCTGTACTCCAGAGACGACCAAAATTACGCCTCCCAAACGCCATTTCATGCAGTTTTTATGCCCTATCCTAGCACTTTTTAAAATCTCTCCTTCATTCTTGAAGCCACCGTTCTCAAATTACCATACACCTTCCCTGGCGGACTTCCCAAAATCAAACTGACGATTGCTTCTCTCGCAATATGGATATTTTTGAATCCTCCCAGAATGTGAATTTTCGAGTCCGCAAGTACCACTCTCGTCCGGCTAGCATTTTCGATTGCAAACTTGGTCTTTCCGTCCTTTCCTGCAATACGTCCGATAGCTCTTCCCAAATGCTCTCCTTGCAAAGTCTTGACATCCTTAATTTCGAAAGTCTCGATATAGAGATCATCCAATCGTAGGAGGGCAATAGCATCGTCGACGTCGAAACCCAGACTGAATGCCTTGACGAAATCCTCGCCCTTTTGCAATGCTCCGCTGTCGGTGGTGTGCTTTGATGTTCGGAGTTCGACGGCTCGGTTCTTGACGTTCATTCTGACTTGGAGTTTGAGATGCTCGACGAGGGGGGGGTAGATTTTGGGCCATGAGGCTTTGAGGGGTGACATTCGGTGGGGTGGAATTGGGACCTTTCGGCTTTCGACTCGTACAGGGCCGTCCTGATTTTGTTAGCACAAGCTATAATTTTTTCGAGGTATTTCGGCATACAATATTCTTCGCAGGCGCAAAACGTGGTCGGCCCTCTTCGTCAATGTGCATCTCGGTATCGGCGTCGCCAGTAATTAACTGAACAGCGTTGGCGTTGGCGTTCATATCTGGAGCATCGAGTAATAATTCATCGTCTGCGCCTAGATTTTGTCAACTTGATTCAACTGACTAGGGGCCATTCATCCTACTCTCTGTGGGTAATGGAACGGCCGCGGCCAATTCTTCTGGGCGCCTCGACAGCGCGGTTGGAGCAGGCATTTTGTTGTCGATAACCTTGCGTGAAAATGAGTCACTGAGCCCTGCCTATTGTTTACTTGTATAGCTGGGCCGGGGAGAGGTGTTGTTGATGCGATACGTGGCGGGGGGAACAATTTCAATTGTTTTATGCTGCCGCTTCGAGTGGGGAGGGAAAAATGTTTATCTAGATCGGCGATAAGAAGTTTGGGTTAGCGCCTTGTGGTCGATCTTCGAAGAGCGGCCGCTTCTTGATTTTGGGCAACCTGTAGTTTGGAGGATGAAACTTCTTAAACTATAGCTAATGTATCTCTAAACATATTCCAGAATTATTTGCAGAGAAAAGGCACAATATAAAAAATACAAAACGAGCCAACAGCTTCACTGATTTTCTCTGATCACCTAATCCCTGCACTTTCATGCGCCAAAAAGGTGCGGCAGCGGTCCAGCCTCGCGAAGGGAACAAGAAAATGCCTGAGTCTCGTCATCGCGCTTGCAGCACCTCCTCATTCTTTCTTCCAACGCCAAAACACCGCTCTTTTGCACCCGATAAGTTATTTACGGCTTCGAATAGTTGGTAAATACTCACAATGACCACCCGGATATGAGTACAATCATAAAGAGTCGGCTGTGGTCCCGACTATGGGATCCCGGCAGTCAATTATTGGCATCAAGGAGTTGCAGATCAAATAGCTTCGAGAAGGTCTGGAGACCTGACTCCATACCCTCGCACACGACACGGCGATCGTTTTTCTCGAGTCGACCGCGGATACCTTTGAACGATACGCCACGGAATATATGTGCTACTGGGAAAAGTTTTGCTTCTTGCGGACTTTTTCTCTGCAATGCCGGCCCCAGCGCGAGCACATCGCCTGCCATCGCGGCTTCAGTCGAAAAATCTTTATATTCGACTTCAACCTTCCCCAGACGATCGATTAGTGCCTTCATAAATCAATACTCATGGCGGAGAGAGATACACTCTACTGGCAGAAGGCGGAGGGGCGTGGTTTCGCGGAGGAATAAGAGTTCTGCATCGAGCGGACAAAACGGAAATAAGAACCTTCAGAACGGGAATGGCAACAAAAACGCAAAGGTGCCGCCACCTATCCCATCAGCAAAGAAAGCAGAAGCCCCTACACGGAAAGTCGACCATGCAGAGCCACACAGCTATCTCCATCTTCCACAACTGCCTCACATGCCGCATCGTCCAACAAGGGAGGAACTTCTGGCTGCAGCAACAGGGTTTTGGTCAAGATTAAAAGTCCGATTCAAGTGGTTCTCCATTAGAAGTGCTCGCCCATGGAATGTTGACGATTGGAGTGCTTTCGTCTCATGGTTTGTCTTGGGGAATATCGTCTGGATTTTAGTTGGGACTACCACATTCTTTTCTCTTATCATCTTCTCGATAAATACTGTTTTTGCGCAAGGTAACCGAATTCCCCCCAACTCTTTACACCAAATACTAACTATAAACAGAAACATTGGCAAGATGGATTGGAGACTATCTCACTCATTCAGCTGGTATCAAGGTTGTCTTCGAATCTGCAGTTGTACCAAAATGGAAGAATGGAGTTATCACATTTCACAACGTCTTTGTTTCGAGAAGACCAGGACAAGAGAAGGCTAAAGTGAAGAAAGGGTCATCCATCAGTGCAGCAGCCGCCGCCGCAGCAGAGAGACAGGCAGAGTCCGAAGGACGAGTTGCAAAAGAGGAGGAAGAAGACACCAACTACACCCAGTTTGATGTCACAATAAATACTGTCAATGTGACACTATCCTTCGTCAAGTGGTGGAATGGAAAGGGACTTCTTCGAGATGTTGAGGTTAAAGGGGTTCGAGGTGTTGTGGACCGGACTTCCGTTCATTGGCCTGCCGAATATATCGACCCTAGGACATATCGCCACGAGCACCAACTTGGAGATTTCGAAATCGATTCTTTCAAAATGGAAGATTTACTAATAACCATACATCAACCTAATGGCTTTCGGCCATTTTCAGTCAGCATTTTCAATTGTGAACTACCTCAACTCCGCAAGCAATGGCTCTTTTACGACTTCTTGTCAGCAAACAATATGTCAGGAGCATACGATGGATCTCTTTTTACTATTCATCCACGCCAGATGCATTCATATGCAGGAGAACGCTCTGAAGACGATAAAGAATCGAACCCATGGAAGAAGCACAGTAGACTTCGGATAGACGGCCTCAAAATCGATCACCTAAATCGTGGTGTAGACGGACCATTTGGTTGGATACACGAAGGAAATGTCGATATCGTTGCAGATGTGATGTTCCCAGCGGAAACCGACGACAGCATTGCAAAAGTAATGTCTGATTTCTACGATCGCATGGAAGCGACAGTCACCTCGAATAGATACATGCACATCCTAGAAAATCATCCTAGGACGGCGGATCTCAATACACCGGAAAATAGAGCTGCTATGGAAAGCAGACTTCGAAAAGACGACGACAAGCGATTTCTTGTTATGGACCTCCGTGTTCACCTCAATGATGTCAAGGCCGCTGTACCCCTATTTACACGAGATCTCTCTTACACCAACCAAGCTCTCATTCGACCAATTGTTGCGTACATAAACTCGCAAAAGACATTTATACCCATCAACTGCCGAATTGTGAAACGCGCAAGCGAATTCGATGGTAGCTGGACGATCTTTGATAGCGGACTCATGGAGGATCTGTCGGCGGAAACATATGAAGCTTTTGCAAAAGACGTGGTGGATACCCAGCAGAGAATGAGGAGATTGAAGAAAGTGGGATTCTGGTCTATTTCCTTGATGGTGCAGGCCCTTTTTATGGGCATGGCTGGGAACATTGCTTGAGCCTCTTGTTGGGGCTGGATTTATACTCGTGACTCTTTTCCACTCAATTACGAAAACAACTTTTCTTGGCTGTATAAAAAGTTTTGGGATGGGGTTTGTAGAGTATGGGATTGATGATACACGGCTGGGGACATTATGGCGCTGGGTTCTCGATTTTTTTATGGGAACTATTGGACGGGTATCTTTGTTTATACGATACCGTTTTTGGAGTTTTGGGTGTCTCTTTTTTTGGGAAGGGGCGAATTGTAAAAACGCACATATGTATTTTTGAGAGGGGGATTTAGAAGTTGCATACAAGTATACAATGAATATCTAGTAATGTTTTTTTGAGGAATATTTCTGTTTTGGTTCTAGGTAGGGTGTGACCTATGGTGTAACATGAAAGTGCCGTTGTAATTTGGGCCTTAGTTAGGTGTAGGTGTCTAATAACTAACTAATATCTATAAAAAAACCCTTCTCAACTTTTTTAGACTCTCGGGCTTGTATTGTCCGTCGACTTATTTCCTACTATCGCTCTTTCACAACTATTAACAAGTTAGGAGATACTGCTATCCATGGGCTACGTAGGAATAGAAAAGTCGTGCTAATGGTAGGTGACCTACCAACAGTCACCAAGAAATGTCGTGCTATTTTGATCTTATATCTCCCTTTTTCTTTCTTACTAGTCTAGATTGGTTGTTTGATCTAATAAATATAAAGTACTACAAGTCAAGGTTGTTGCTATTCCTAGGTTTTTACTATCTCTGGGTAACTCAAAGAATACTCGTACCTAGAAAGTCGCGCTATTTGCAGGTGACCTACCAATAGCCACGAAGACAATTAGTTCCTATTTTTATTAGTTCTCTGTTATTTTACTTTAATGGTTTTGTTTATCTGGTAGAGTAGATTAATAGAATTAAAAAAGTTAAATTACAGGAGAGCCTGCTATTTGTAGGTGACCTACCAACAGCCACGAAAAATGTTAGTACTATTTCCATATTATTCTCAGTATAATATGTATAGTTTGAGGATACGATGTTATTTAATAACACTTTCTGTTGGTACGACTTGGTTGTGATAACTGTCGTATATCGTACGTCTTGTAAAGAGGTTTTATTGATTCATTGTTGTGCTTAAAGAGGGGAAGTTGAAGCTCAAAAGCAAACATCCATAGGTGCAGAATGGTTACGTGTATAACGCAACCAGCCCAGTCAGGGTTGTAGCAACACTTTCTCTTTGGTGGTTAGAAGGAAAGTGTGAGGTACCTATTGTCACTTATTTTTGGCGGTCACGTCGATTTTTTACTGTGGTCACTTTGGTTAGATTGCTCTTTGGTTTAAGTATCGAGGGTTAAATGTCCAGATTCGAGAGTACGGCATCAACACTCCTCTTACGGATATTTGGCCCTGCTCTGTATATGTACTGAAGTCAATTCAATCATGTAATATGTGGTGAAACCCAACTAGGTTGGACTAGCAATAATCGATTTCTTCAAAAGTCCTATTGTCCCACGCCCATCCTTCCTAGATCAAAAACCCCAAACGCCAAACCCATTTCAGTCGTATGCCCAAGATTCATTATGTACTTCCCACCCAAGCTCAACTCTTTAAAGCCTGCAGCCGCCCACGCATCTGATCCAGCATCGCCTCGGCATCTTCTTCGTCCTCTTCCTCGGCCACGGGAGCGGCTTGTACAGGTGGTGTAGGTAGGTTTGGCGTCTTCCCAGCTTTGCCCATACGATCTGATAGGATCTCCCCAAGCACCTTATCAACCTCCGACTCGGCTTCCTCTTCCTCATCCTCTTCAATCTCATCTGGCATCGAATCGCCCACCATCTCCTCGATAATGCCCGCTTTGACGAGTTCTTGACTTAACTCCCTCATCGTACCCATCAACTCTGGTAATCGCACCAGACTATTGACATCCTTCATGATCCCCACACTCGCCCTTATGCTCCCTTCTATCTTTCGAACTGCAAAGGCTTCTGTGACTTGCATAGAGACACTGTTAAGTTGGGCCTTGGAAGTCACTAATCTGGTGGATTGTTTTCTGATACGGATGAGTTCGCGGGCGAAGATTCGGGTTTCCTGGGCGGCTTGTTTGGCTTGGGAGGGGTTGCGTTGGGCTCGTCGGTTGGCTTGGATGATGCTCGTTCGGGCTTTATTTTCGACCATTTTTAACTGGGCGATATCGCGATCGAGTTTTCGTATGTTGGCTCGCATTAGTTGGTTGCATTTTCGCACCTGGAGGGAGGGTTAGTTGGGTGTTGCACTGGGCCACGAGGCTGGTGGAGCGGGGTGCGGTGGGATACTTACTTGGGCTTGGGGGTCGGGGCCGAAGAAGACTGCTTTGAGGGATTCCATCTTGGGGTTGGAGGTTGAGATTACGGATTACTTGGTATGGAGGGTAGAAGGCACTCTGCAGCAGAATGCGCTGCTGGAGACTCTATCGCCAGAGGGACGTGGTTGTTGGTAGTAGAGGTGGTGAAATGTGATAGCGCTGCGATGTGACGGATTGAGAGTTCCAGAGCCGGGGGTTTAGGTGGTGCCCGCAAGGAAAGGACCAGTGACGTCTCAGCCTCCAGGCCGCCATTTCTGAGGTAAAAATTCCGGCGGCTCAACGGCCTCCAAAACGATTATCTGATCGTTGTTGCTCAACTAGAACAACCCTTTGCGAGGAATAGAGAATCCAGTCCAGATAGAATAATGACACTTAATTAGCATAGAAATGATGGTATCGTGATTTGGAGGAGAAATAATATTCAGCCTCAGCTTCTAGCAGGGTTGAATTGGCGGTTCCCTTTCCATGACCTTCCATGGCAGCCTCGCGCTGCACCGCACCGCTTCTCTAGAGGCAAACAGCCAGCTCCATCTTCATCAACTAAATTCTCTCTCGCAATTGAATTTGTCTGCCTCCACGCAACCTCCGCCCAACCCTCTCAACGACCACTCCCCACGCGGTATTGCATTGCAAGCTCTCCCTTAGCGAACTATTTGACACGCTCTATCACACTACTCCTACTCCCCCAAGATGGCTGCGACTCCCGAAGGTAAGCTTTGGTCGCTCTACAACAAGAGTTCTCCGAGCCTGTTAACCTCCATGCTGAAGACTCTCTCTTCTGCAAAGGCGGGAGCGAGAAGGTCGAGAAAGCATTGCTCAACGGCTTCAGACTCTTCCTCTCACCGTCCAAGAACCTAGCTAATCACCCTCTTCAACCCCGCAGTCCTCTGGGCTCAACGATCTTCTGCCACCGAAGCCGAGAAGAACTACCTCTACGTCACCATCACCGTCCCAGATGTCCAACCTGCAAACCTCAAGCTGGACATCACCTCCAACGCCCTAAAATTCGCGGCCCACTCCGACTCTCTCAAGCGGGACTACGCCGTCGAACTCGACTTCTACGGTGAGCTCGACACCTCCGCCACCAAGATCAACCATACGTCCAAGAATGTCCAGCTCGTTCTACGAAAGAAGGAGTTGAAGGAGGAGTTCTGGCCACGCTTGTTGAAGGAGGCAAAGAAACTCCACTTCTTGAAGACCGACTTCGACAAATGGGTTGATGAGGATGAGCAGGATGAGGCTCCAGAGGAGGACCTAGGTATGTTATGAACCACCTCCAAACCACGAACGAGGCTGATCAAGGGAGCCGCAGGTGCTGGTGGTATGGGTGGAATGGGTGGCATGCCAGGAATGGGCGACATGAGCTCGATGATGGGTGGTGCCGGTGGAGACTTTGGCGGTATCGATTTCTCCAAGCTTGGCGGTGCAGGAATGGGTGGTGAGGAAGAGGAGGGCGACGAGGAAGATGATGACGACGAGATGCCCGAGCTTGAGGAGGATGATGCTGCCAAACCTGCTGCTTCTTCTTCCAAGATTGAGGAAGTGAACTAGATTTTGTATTTGGCTTACAAGATGGTTTGCGCTTCTTTCTTCTTCCTTTGGCATATTTGTTTTCAAGCGTCAAGTCAGCAGGTCAATGTCCCTTGATCACATTTACTCGTCCAAATGGCTCATATTATCCACGCCATTAGTGGTTCGTTGTTGACATGAATATCATAGGTGTTGGTAGGAAAAATTCAACAGAAAAGCAAATTGATCCATACTTTGGTTGGGTGTATTTTTGAATTTTTTGAATCTTCTAGTTCTCATTGCCCCTCCAAGTACGAGTACATGCACTCGAGTCGACTTCCTGGTGAAACATTTGGCAAGTATATGAGCTCATAACTTTATTTCTAGTTGCGCAAGCATTCTCAGAATAACCAAGCATTAATTTTGGTTTGCTGCTTCAGAGCCTGGAAGCCTCATGCACTATGTGGAGTCATGCCTCCATAAGCAAAAAAATATTCTATAAAGAGAAAATTGCTCGCAGAGTGTATCTATGTCGACTATGATAATGGCTCCAAAAAAGAACAAGAACGCTGCCCCTTCGCCTTGTACGTAACCGAAGTCCCCACCGCCCTCTTTAATGTCTCTCGAGCCCTTGAAACTTGAAAGCAAGTCACCGAGGTCGCTCCATAATTTTTTCTCGTGTTACCTGAACTCTTTTCTGTTGAAGCTGTTTTGCTGTCGAAAGTTACTCTGCTGTGGAATTATTTTGTTGCGTTAGATTAAGTTTGATGGATTATCACCAGCGTATTCACAAATTACTCGATTACTCAGAGTAACTAAGAGTTACTCAAGAGTAGAGTAGAGTTAAGTAGAGTAGTAAAACAATCGGGTTGAGTAGAGTAGGGTAGAGCAATAGATTTCAATTACTCAGAGTAACTCATTCTAGCTAAAAAGGGCAATATATCTGCATCTTAAGCTAGGAATACAGATAGTTTACATTGTTCCGACCTGGATAAGTGCTCCTATCTCACTCCGGACATTCGGCCCGTATCGGTCCGTATCGGCTTGAGTTACTCTAAGTTACTCTAAGTTACTCTAAGTTACTCTGAGTAACTCAAAGCTAAGTAGAGTAGAGTAGAGTAGCACTCAGAATTGGTTGAGTAGAGTAGAATAACAAGTTATTACCCTACTCTACTCTACTCATTTATTACGCTGATTATCACTCTATCTCTTTGAAACAACGCAAGATGTAAAGATCCAATGCGTAGCGAGCGAGTTAAACTTCCAAATAATCAATCCCAGAACGCATCCTTAGTAGTACTCACAACAGATTAACCTCCAAAGTTCAAGCATTTAGTATTGGTTATATACTTGTGCAATCGATCTATGTGGTGTCGACGAATTTCACTTTCATAACCCCTATGACTTTTCACTCTCCACACTTATTAAGTTCTCGGCTCTTCGCCTTTACTCTTCCTCTTACTTAAACTACTTAGGGTTGCTATATATACTTGCCCTGATTCGTTGAATTAGGACGTAGTAGAGTAACTCTTACATCTAGATAGTGCTAGAGCTAAAGAACCGGCCCATTTATGTTGTTCACTAGGCACAAAAATTGTTCTATCTATAAAGAGCTATCTATAAGAGTTTATGTCGAGCATCATCAGACGTGATAGCTGCACGCAAAGCGGCGATTACCCCTGCGCTTCATAGTAAACAAAATCTCCGCCCCCTGCCATAATGACATCTCTCAAGTCCTCGCAAGACTAAGCCGGGTTCTTTGTGATTATTCTAGGGTGATCTAAACTTTTTCCCATTGGAGCTGTTTTGCTGTCGAGAGTTACTTTACTGTCGAATGATTTTGATAGTTCCTAAGACGTTTATATCCAATGCGTCGTGAGAGACTTCAACATCGGATTGATTAAACTTTGGAGAAGGTCCTTGGTGACACACAAAAGCGAAAGGGCCTCTGAAGTCCGATTGACCAGCGGTTATTGCGATTACGACACTGAAATCCAAGGTATCTCCACGGTATAAAGTATTGGAGGCACGTCCTAATCTATATATGTGGAGTCGACAATTTCACTTCAACAGATTCTCATAGTTATTCATTCTCTGTACTTATCAAGTGCTTAATTTTTCGCTTTTACTTGAACTTGAATTCCTTGGGGTTTCTGTATATACTTCTTCTGGTACATTGATGTATTACTATCAATGCGAATTCTTAAAGGGCAATGGGAAGGCTTTTACGTTGTAGAGAATAGCGCTAATCTTCTGTTCTATTTGTTTAGATATCTAGAAAGACTAATAATCTACCTAAGTGTAGGCTCGAGACTGAGTCGGGGTTTTTAAGGATCATTTTGCTTATCTGAATATTAACATTTCTTTGTTGTAGAAAGCTAGTTTGCCGTGGAATTATACGTATATTCAGATGAGTGGTTTTGGTGGTGCTTCAGTTGTAAACGCATCTTCTTCCTCTTCCTCCTCCAACTCTTCTTCTTGCCATCATCATTCTTAAGATAGTCGAAATCATTGACAACTCGACACTAATTCTCTCTGTGGAATACTGAGTATATTGACTTCACCGCTTCTGGTTCATATATGAATTTTAGAATATGGTTGTGCAACTCGTGATGGGTGTTTCTCTTTCTAAAAATGAATCGCCGTACCAACAGTTCGTTCTTTCCTGTTAACTGTGTGTTGTTATTTGACTTGCAAGCTTCTGAGAAGAGGGTTATATTTCCACGATAAAAAACAATCAAATTAAAGCTAGTACAAGAATCAAAGGTCACCATGTGATTGCTTTGTTGAAGAAAGTATGTATTCTCTCTCTTGAAAGGTATTTACAAGCTCTTTGATATAAACAAGCTGTTGCTGAGAATTACTAGGGTTTCAACATCAACCATTGAAGAGGAGTACAAAATAGTTTGTGGACTCGCAGTTTCCAATCGATTGTCAACGTCAAGCTCAACAAACTACTTATTCGAGAATGCCAATTACCTGCCTGAGTTGAAGGAAACTGATCCATGACAAAGCATACACTTCAACTTCGCAGACCTCGAGAAGAAAAACTTGTTTCGACAGTGGAAAATGTTTCAAAAATAGAAGTTATTCGACACTTTGAAAGCTGTCTGATGAAAAGATGATATTGGACTCAAATTTGGGCGAGCGGGAAAAACTGTACTCACCTCTAGAAAAGTGAACCTTGACGTAGAATTGAAACACTCATACTATTGACCACTCTTCCGCATCGTTTATTTGAAGACTTGCTTCGGTTACATACGTTGCATTCGAAGTAACAAGAAGGTTTATATTCTGTTCTAAAAGTGCTCACGTATGTGAAATGACTTTGCCATCTAGGAAATGTGCTTAGCTACTCTGTTGGACTAAAAAGATAAGGGAGAAAAGTTACTCTCTCTACTTTCTCGTCCTCTTATCTAACGATTGAGCTAAGCATCCAGCGCTAATTTGATTCGATGGCCACTTGGCACTTGAGTATAGGTGTTTTTATATAGCTTGTAAAGTCTTTTTTAGAGCTCTATATAATACTACTAATCGATTATTCTAGAGATATTAGTGTGAGACGGAGAAAAAGAATATGATTGTTAGAAAACTTCTTGATTAATTATATCTGTTGGTACGACTTGGTTTGTGATAACTGTTGTATATCGTACGTCTTGTAAAGAGGTTTTATTGATTCATCCTTGTTCTAAAAGAGGGAGAGTTGAAGCCGAAAAGCAAACATCCATAGGCGCAGAGTGGTCACGTGAATAACACAACCGACCCAATAAGGTGGTAGCAACAATATCAAATAATACTATACAGTTATATTAAGTACCTATATATAGTACTAGTTATTTTTAAAATCCAACTACTTTATATAACTAACTCAGTTGACTTAAATATTTCAGAATAATACAATTTGAGAGTTAAAGCTACGCCACCTAATAGTCTAAAGTCTTAACACAATCAGTCATTTCCATGATTAGTGAATAAAGTATACCTGATTCTAGCAGAACTACCCGTATACTCTCGGTTATCTATAAGTGATAGAAGATTTATGAGCTAGATTACTAACTGATATTATGATAGAAGTCAAAGCAAAGTAATTTAATGAGTTTGAAGATGTTAATGGGAAGCAATTCATTCTTGCATTTGATGTAAATTACCCCAACTCAGCAATACGAAAAATTATCTAATGAGTTGACATACTCTTGTTACATCCAAGAGTGGGTCAAGGTCATCCCAACCATCGTAGGGAACCTCTGTGTCAGGGTAACGAAAGTTCAAAACCAGTACCAAGATTTTAATATGTCGGAATCTGGGTAAAGTTGGAAGACTCTCAGGTGCAAAATCCCCCTCATACTCCTCTTTCCGTCTCTTCGTTCCCACAGCAATGACCTTGCTGGAAGTATTAATGAAATACCAACTTGCATCCGTGCTGCATTTGGTAGCCAGAACAATGGTATTTGTTGGCTCCTTCGGAAACCAATCGGCAAGGTAGTTTATTAAGAGGTAGCGATCGTTGGGGAAACAATGAGGGAGAGCATGATGGATCGTCTTGGCTATCGATTTTGTCAACAGGGAGGTAGGCGAGTTGTGGAATGCTCGGTGTATTTTGTAGAAATATTTGCACGTTAAGCTGAGTAGCATCGAGGTTCCTTCATCGAGGGTTTCGAAAATTGCAAGGTGGCTCTCCGGTGTAGTTTGAAGAAGAGGAGAGTTGGTTGTTGGGGGCGTATGGTCTGGTGTAGAGATCAAAACCTTATTCTTATCAAGAGAGGCCATTTTATGGCAGACTTCACAAGAGTGTTTGCAGGATGTTGCCAGAGGAGCAGGGGAAGCTGATGAGGGTTGTTGAGGATGTGAAAGGGACGAAGATGTTCAGAATCATGTCCATCTTGCTATGCTACTAAATAGACTGCTAGTGTTATCGTTATTTCGGTCCAACCTCTTTTGGACTAATGCAGCTTACTCTAATGAGACTGTTAACCTTTCAACGCAGAGGTGAATGCTGAAGTCCATAAATTAGTATCATAAAGAAACCATTTCAAGCTCTAAAGAATTTCTTGCAGTAAATCAAAACCTCTCTCTATACTACAGAAGATGGGCGTTTGTTTAAATTTCTTTTTATAACAGCAGTTATAGTCATACAGGGCCTCAAATAAACAGATGAATTCCCATCTTCTATTCAAGATTTTGCTAGTATAAACTTGAGAGGTTCAAGTTAAATTGAATGTTTTATTGGTATCAGAGTACTGAATAAGAAGACCCTGAGGTGCGAACAAATGAAACTCAAGTTTCCCAACACCCATTGCTTTAAACAGCTCTAAAGTTCAAATTATCGTATTAATGCAAGCTGGTACTGAAATAGCAGCTCTAAGCCCTTTCACAATTTCTTGCAATGGTCAATTTAGAATGTCTTCAATCTCTCACCACTTAGTTGAGAAAAGTAGACAGCAGCCGAATTTGGAGGCTACTCTCATGGCTCTCTATATCAGAAAGATATGCAACACTCAGGTTTGACAAATGAGAACTGTGTCAGGCTATAGGCAAGTTTACTGAAAACAAGCTAGTCCACATTGGGTGACTCACCACTGAACTCAAGAAGACTACTGGTGTACCTCCATGGAAAAGGCTCAATGCATTTCGCGCTCTGGACGTCTGCTATCGAGACTTAGGGCAAGGAGCAAGGTGTGAAGCGCAGAAGTCTTGTCAAGATTTCAAGGTCGCAATGCAGCCGGAGGGTAAGCGCCAGGGAGATGGTTGCTCCTTCCTCCCCTCCCACTGACTGACGATACCGCAACACCTCAACATGTTGATGGCTTGCTCCTTCCCTCTCGATTCCCAAACCCAGACAGAATCAAGACCCACTATTATTCTACGACCAAAAGAAGGTTAGCTCCGAGTATAACCCAACCCCCCCCCCTTTCGGATTGACCTTTTCCCCAAAAAAATCTTGCCAAGTGCGCAATGCAAGGAACGGATCGTCACCACAGTATACTGAAAGAAGCAAAGGTAACCCATTTTTTGACTTGCGCCGAAATCCGACGAGGAATTTGTTGTAGTTGAGAGGTAGCGCGCCTTGGTGACGGCTACTAATAGCGGCTTGGTGGTAGGGCTGGGGTTCCGATTCTACATCACAAGGTGCAACTTGTAACTGTTTGTTCCTATCTATAATTTATTGAAGGAAGTCTTCTTTCATAATTTGAATTGCTGATCAACTGGACGTTTGAATTGATATATGTACGCCTTCCTTCGTTTTCATTTGTTAGGCGTCCCAGCTCAGCATGAATGACGTGGGAGCTGGTTTTCATATGGTCACTATGATTATCCCCCATTCATTTAGTTCAAGATTAGTGATGCTTATATCACAGGTGCGTATGTCGCATTCAATAAAGTCTCTCTATCCATCAACATGTGATAACAAATGGTAAACATGACAATTAATACATCGAAGCCCGCATTCTCTTCCAACTGGAAAGAATGGGACAAATTCCTTGAATTGATCGAGCATGGCACTATTTGGAACCATGCCCTTGTCCCCAAAGAAAATATTTCAATTTTTCTAGGATGCGACATATGTTCCGACCAGTCTTGCCCGAGGGAAAAGACTCATCTTCCACAGTTTGATGATCCCTTTATCGGGCTGAAGAATATTCTCAAAGGTAGGGCAGTTCCTTCTTCCTGTCGTATAGTACTGAACCCCCCAACAGATGATCCTCTGAATGGTCTCAAATTCTCCAAAATCCTCGCATGGAGATTCGAATTGTGTCGCATCGCCTTTAAAGCCGATAAATTCGCCTTGCAGCTGAAAAAAACGAGAGACGAGCTTGTAGATCTTGTTGGCAAACATTACGACTTTGGACGAAAGACAGCGGAAGCTCTTAGCGATCAGGCCAAGAGGAGGCCCGACACTGAATTGCGGACGACATTGCTACGGCAAAAGGAGAGAGGGAAACGTGTATTGAAATGGAATGAAACCTTGGTGCTATGCTGGCAGTCAAAGCTTGAACGATTCGAGAGGAGAAGAAAACATTTGGAGAACGCGATATATGAATTAACCAGGCTGGGCATGGATGGGAGGCTGATGAAATACCATACTGGGAACTGCAAGATTGGGATTGACCGTGAGTTTCGTATATATGTCCCGTCTTTTCCGACATGAACAATATGCTAATATATTAGGGTTCCCAAAGTTCATGTATCTGTTTATTTTCGTTGGAGTTCTAGAAATCAAGAACAAAAGAGACGCCATTATACCCAGCAGCGAGAAGTTAACCTTCTCGGATCTTCCTGCTGAATTGAGAATAAAGATCTGGAAGTTCGCTGCTCCAGATCCACGAGTAATATTCCAAAATGCCGGGAACAATAATGGGTTACCGCTTCTGGGTGTCAACAGGGAGTCTCGAATTATTGCCAAGAAGCAGTATACACCTATCCACTTACCGTCTCCTAGATTGGCTCATTCTACATCAGAATACTTCGCATTCCTTTATGTTGATCTCAAACGAGATACCGTCGTCAGAGACATAAGCGAAAACATGAATCCACGGACATACACTGCTCGTACTGCATCTCAAAGGCACCCCCTTTTTCGCGAAATAGGGAGTGTGTTCACAGATAATTGTATCCGGCACTTCTGGGGTCTTGCACGAGTGGAAAACCTCACTCTTTCTTTCAACATGGAGCGGGACACATGGCGAATTTTGGAGCCAATGCTATATTGCTGCCCGTCACTCAAAATACTCAACATGGTTCCAGAATCGCAATTAGGACCTGGGAAGAAATATACGCCAGTTCCCCGAGACGGCTGCTTATTAAAGCTCCTACCAGTCGATCACCAACTCATGGATTACGTTGATCTCCGTGTGAGTTGGGTTTACCATCGAAAGATACGAATTAAAAAAGCATCACGAGCAGCGAGGCAGCTTTCAAAATTGCATTCCGCAGGAAAGGATCTGAGAGTTTCCGTGTTACCTTGGTTTATCAACGAACAAAACTGTGCCAGTTATTGGAACCCGGAAGTGCGGGTATGTATAGTTGCTAATTGGGTTCAACGTTCAGATGGAACCTACAGTGGTTGGCATTCACGGTATCTGTCAGGGGATTCTTACAGTAGAAGATATACAGGAGATGATGGACTGAAACACAACGGGTTTTTGGAGTCTTTGAAATTGATGGACGAGAATTTCCTCCTGAGAAATATATATGAGGGAGTGGCGTCTATGTTCGAGGAAGTTGAAGATTGATATTTGGTGTGTGATTTATTAGCATTGGACTTCTCGCATTGGGGTGAAGAATCGATTGTTAGTTTTTGTGGATTACTGGTTGAATATTTGGTAGCAAACTTTTGAAAACCTAAACACTGTCAATAACTGAAATTAAAATCCTCTCTCCTTCCAAACTCAAACTCTTCAAATTTCTCAGTCTACTATTGTTTCAATGCTCTGTAATTGTAGAACTCTTCCACGTGGAGACTATGGTTCAATAAACCCCGCCATGTTACACTTCTCTTCGCTTTACAATCCCTTAACCCACTCTTCCCTCAAAGGCTTGACAACCTTCCCACCCAACTCACTCACTAACTTCTCCAAATCTTCCCTACATCCATCCAACTTCTTCAAAGCTTCCGATCCCCAGATCCCAATCAAAGGTTGAACAGCCCCATTCCCATTCATGAAACAAGTGACAGGTTCCTCATACTCCAGAATAAGTTGTTGTAAAGCTGCCGGTCCCAAAGAGGGATATTCGCAGCTGGTGACCAGGAATTTTGAATTCGGGAATTGGAGATGGACTGCTTGTAATGCTGTAATGACCGAGTTATTGTCTTCGTTCTTACCGTGGAGGATGAATTGCAAGTCTGGGAATTTTGGAGGGGCGTGATCGTGATCGTGATGGGATGGGTCGACCTTGGATTGGTGTCGTAGGTTATCGGTTATGATTGCTTGTTTCTGTGATTCTGAATTGATAGAGACGTATATGATTTTGGCACGTGGTAAGGCTTTGTGTAGGTTTTGAAGCGAGTGTTCGTATGCGAGTTTGCCGTTGGGAAGGGAGAGTAGTTCTCTTCGGGTTCCCTCTTGTGTTAAATCTCCTCCTACGATGAGAAGGGGTTTGAGAATTGGACCATCAACGTTGTATTCCATTTCTAGGGATGTAAGTGTGAGTTAGTTGGGATAGAGAAAGATGCAAACTAGAGAAGATGGGGTTGACAGGGGTAGTTCTGAGCTGACTAATAAGTGTCCGAGGATTGGATGGCACGACCGGAAACTTAATTCCAAGTTATTTGTAAGTGAAAGTGTCACAGAGAATACAGAAAGTTGACTTGAAAAGACGCTTTTATTTATACGCCATCATCTCGCTAATGCGCAAGATTCTATCTTTGAATAATATACAAAAGAACTTAAAAGGGTACTCAAAGAGTCAAAGAAGTGCAAAATGCACAGATATATACAAAGAGAAGCAAAAACACAACTATCATGAATCCAAATTCATATCCGTGTCAAAAGATTAACACCAGGTTCTGTGTTTCCAAAGTCAATACAAGCCGTCTCGTCAAGCTTTTAGTTTGACATGCGGAACCGTCCACCGAATCCACTTGGTTGAGCAGGTCCAGCAGCGAAAGAGTTGGTTGGCTTTGCGCTTCCCTTGGAGAAAGATCCAGTTGCCTTAGCGAATCCAGCAGAGGCGACACCGGTACCGTGGCCGTGGTGACCGTGGTGTTTTCCGGTCTCTTGAGCAGATCCAGATTGGACTCCAGTTCCCTTGACCTTTCTAACCTCAAGGGCGTCACCAGATGGCTTTGCGTTACCCTTGGAGAATGAGCCAGTTGGGCGTGGGAAGGCCGAGCCAGTTCTGTGACCGTGGTGGTGGCCAGTAGCTTGAGCCTTGCCGGAATGAACTCCAGTTCCCTTAACTCTGTTTTGTCTACCGAAAAGAGCACCAGTTGGCTCAGCAGCTCCCCCTTCTGGGGAGTCACTGAAAGATCCAGATTGCTTTGGGAATCCACTTGGGGCAGCAGCTCCCTTGGAGAATGAGCCCTTGGAGAAAGAACCGGTTGGTCTTGGGAAACCAGCAAAGTGAGCACCAGTTCCGTGAGCATGTCCATGACGACCTCCTGAAGGAGCAGCGAAGCCAGATGCGACAGCGAAACCACCCTCATGGTTACCTGAGACAACATCTCGAGCGTGTTGACGACGAGCGACGGTTGCTCCAGTGTACTCAGTCCCAGCGTGCTTGGTATAGAAAGAAGAAAGCCAAGACAAGAGAGTAGAGAGAGTGGTGCCCTCGGGAGCGCTGGTAGAACCAGATGCAGAAGAGGTGGAGGCGTTTGGAGAGGTGGAGGTGGACTCTCCAGAGGAAGCAGCCTTTGTTGAGGTAGCTTTGGTTGGGATGGTAACGGAAGTGGCTTGTTCCTCGACACTGGAAGAAACAGCGTTGATCTTAGCACCACCTGAGGCGACTGGAACGCTTCCGCTGGTCTTGACCTTGCATGCGGACTTGGACTTTTTGGTCTTTGAGAAAGTACCGTTAGAGTATGGAGATCCTGAGGCAATGGCACCTGCTGGGGCAGTGATGCCAGCTGCTAAGGATGACTTTGCGGAGGAAACAGACTATAAAAAGTGTTAGTTGAAGTTCTCTATATCGTCTCGTTCTAGACTCATCGCGAAAATCTTCAATGTTAAATACAAGAAAGAAGAAAACTTACAGTAGCCGTAGTAACAGCAGCGACAGATGAAGCAGCAGAAGCCTTGGTGGATGAAACAACTGCGCTTGAAACGACTGCGCTTGATGAGCCGCCTGAAGCACTGGAGTAAAGTGCTGGACCTGGGACAAGGTAGCTGGTAAGAGCGGTATAGATGTTGACCAAGATACCGGCATCAGTGGCGGTGTACAAGGCAGTTCCCAGAGTACCACTTGGGGCGGTAGTTCCAGAGCCGGTAATCTCAAGGTTGAAGCATTGTGGGTAGTTTTGAGCTCCGTTTGCCTCACCAGCACTGTGGAGGGCAATGATCTCGTGACGGAGAACGTAGCTTCCTGGAGCAATGTCGGATGGGATAGTAAGAGACCAGGTGTTGTTGTTGGCAATCAATTGATCAGAAGCCCAGTTTCCAGGGACAGTGGTGTCATCGATAAGACCCACTCCATCAATCTTGAAGAACTCCAAAGCAGTCTTGTCAACTGTCGTGCAGTCTCCATTGCAGTTGGCGAGGTAGTCAATAACCGGTCCGTGGTGGGACTCTGGCCATGTAGTCCATTGGAGATCAACAGTTCCTCCCGCAGCAACAGTAGCTGAGGCTCCTGCGTTGGTAGCTCCAAGATGGCAAATAATGTCAGCAGTGGCGTAAGCGTCTGGTGTAATTGGACCATTGCCTTGGTCTTCTGGTGTTGACCATCCAACAACGACTGGTGGGGAAGACATATATTGGAAGTTGGCGTTATATCCCTCGTAGCTATGGTAGGTTAGTAAAGAAACAAGCTTTGTTGAATCTAAGAACACTTACTAAACACCATCGGCAACAATACCGGTGACAGTTCCATGGGCAGCAACTTTACTTGCGAAGGCAAGCGCACCTGCAACGGTGGCAATCTTTGAGAAGGACATTTTGAAGGTAGGTAAATCAATTCTTCGCTCAGCGGTGATAGTGTTTGCTTCAAAAGAGAGGTGAAAGTCAAGAATATCTGCCGGCTTCAATCGATGAAGAGATATCCTATAGAAAAAGAGTGTGGGTGATCTGTAAAGAATGGGATCAAGAAAGAATGTGAGGATGGAGAGAGAAAGAGTAAATCATGCCGAGACTTGAGGTCTTATACATACTGAGCCCGTACCAAAACTGTCAACGGGGAAGTGAGAGTGGCTCTGGAAGCGGAAGTTTGCTGGGTGAGCGGGACCGTTATCAGATCCACAATGTATGACCTTGACAGCCTTGCTGCCATTCCACTGAACGAAATAGATGAAAAGCATGGACTCACAATTCCACCTGCACTCTGTTTGTCCGATTTCGATGTTGCTTGGTGGCGCTTCCACATGGGGCTCAGGGGGTAAAAGCAATCATCGTGAAGGACGAACCTGGTCATGGCGTTTTTGAAAGTGCTTATTTCACCAGACATAATATAAAATGGCAGATGAACCCATAAATTCCCCATGCCGTGTTTGAGAAGACATCATGGTGGAAGTGAACAGGAAATCAACACCTATGAAATTTAAGCGCGCTCCACAAATTCAATTTATTTCCTAGATGAGAAAAGGATGTTTCCCAGGGGAAGAAAGGAACATTACAAGGGTCTATCAAAACACATGCCCAATGTGCGGACGGAAAAACATTTTTCGAAACAGGGTGACGACGTACCTTCAATCTATTTCGTGCACACACGCAATCCGCCATTGGGCGAGAGATGAAAGTTAATCGAAGGATCCACGCTTACCGAGAGGCTCGACCTGGCTGGTGGATTATTCCGACTTCATGCCACTTCTGGAGGGTTCAGTTGATGGAGGCTCTGGAAAGCTTTTTTTGGGTGGGCGGAAAGTTCAGATGAAACATCGCAGCCTCACGCTCCCTCCGAAGTTCAGTCCGAACCCCGATGAGTGGGTGCGAAGAGGCTGGAAACATCTCGCAATTTAGGAGAACATGCAGGTTTTTGAATGATACAACGCGGCGCGGCATGTCTCTTTTTGAGGCATCTCAGAATAGGATGCGGACAATAAGAGTGTGATCAAGGCAACCAACCCCCTGTCTAAACCCTGGAACCATCCTCGGATAGAGCAGCCGAATGGCCGAGAGGCTTCCGAGAAATCGGAAATACAGACCATAACAATTCTAGAACAAATACAAAGTTGAGAGCACATGTCCCAAAAATCTGCGTCGCACCTTCCAATCTCAGCTGAAGTATCTGGAGAATTGTCTTCCATGAAGGAATTCAGATATATCTACTACGGAGGAATAACCACCATCGGATACAACTGTCGGCTAACTCAAAACAGAGTGTGAAAGAAGGAAATACCTTATGGTGGTAATTTTATAGTACTTGTCTCTCTGAAATTCTCGTGGACAGTCATCATTTGTTAGGAGATTTTCTCTAGTCAAAACGCCATCAAGAAAGGGGCACATCTCGCTTCTTTTTCACACCAAGTATTGCGCAAATTCACAGGAAACATGGAATTGAGCTCGAATATCATGGGTAGAAAAGCATTTACTATTCTATAACCCCCTCAAATAGGAACCCCCCAAATCTCCTGGCCGTACAATTCCTCAAGCATAGAATCAAGTTCATCGGCATAAAATTCGTTTGCACAGCTCTGTCGTTCCGCCTTGGAAAATACAGTCTCGATCAAGCTCAATAGTCTATAATAGTCAGGTTCAAACATCATCTTCTCAATCGTATCCTCGTCTATCGTAACCGTCTCGATAACCGTCCTACAATAAGGACATACGAACTCAGTCATTGGGCGAGGGATTGGCTGCCGGAAGTTCTCATCAAGCAATATGTTTTGCCAGTCAAGAAGACAAGAAAAACACATTTCGTGGCCACACGGCTTTACAACTATTTTCTCCCATTCCCATTTTCCGTAAGGATCGTGGCATATGGCGCATATATTTTCCCTGTTGTTGTGTGTCTTATGGATTTCTTCGTAGGTTGTCCAAAGTTCTTGGGCGTTCTCCCAAGTTCCATGATCTGTGTGGCATATCTCACAAATCTCTTCCTTTGGTACTGACCCGATGGTTAAGTTTTCGTTTTCCGTGGACTCTGTATGTTGAAGAAACGGCTAATATCTATGGGATGACGGGAGTGGGTTGATATTTTGGAAAAGCTTTGGATGAGAAGCAAATTGAAAGATGGAGGGCAAGGGAAGAAGACTGGACGCGCGAAAGATATATCAGCGTCCTAAGCGAGAAAGAGAATAAAGTACGTTTCAACTTCCTTTCAGCCCAGGCTGAGTGAAAACGGCTCACCCTTCGTCTTGTAGAAGTTCTTATTATAGGAACACTTAGCTTGTTACAAAGTTAGAGAGGAGGAGCAGAGATTAGTTCTGTACTGAATCTGATACTTGTTTACCCTCATATGAGATTCAATTTGACTTAATGCCTATTATCTACCTCACATGTTTACAGATAGCGCCACAGCCTATAGTAGTTTATAACATAATACTCTAAAAGGGTTCTCAAACTCTATTTTATACTAAATACTCCTTCAAAGACTAATCTACAATATCTCTATTATCCTAGAATAAGTACTAGGCCTCTAGAAAAACTAGCAAACACACTATTAATATTCGACTAGACTTATATAGCTGTGATATATGTAGGCCTTGTTGGTCATGTAACCTTTCGTCTGATTTAAGGAAGCCTTCATCTGCTATTATAAATCAATTAGGGATTGATTAATTCTAGTAGATGGAAATTACAGAGTTAACTGAGTTTATATAATATTAGGGTTTAGGAGCTTCTATAAAGCGAGGCTTCTCCTGCATCTCTAAGGAGGGGCAGAGATTAGTTCTGTACTGAATCTGATACTTGTTCACTCTTATATGAGATTTAATTTGACTTATTGCCTACTATCTATCTCACAATAGCTAATACTGCTACTCGGCAGAAACCTCTCGCCTCTTTGCTCCTACGCCTAAGTAAGAAAAGAGATATTAGACTCTTTAATAACAACTTCGAGCTTATACAACGCCTCCTCTTTAATAAAGTCTCTTAGGGAACAAGAAACATCTAATTTTCAGGGGAAAAGTCCTGGTTAAAGTTCTACCTTAATCAAAGAGTAGATCCCTGGCTAGCACTTGAATATTAACTTGTAGAGTAGCTTGCGATTAAAGCTATAGAGTCTATTTTACACTTAAAAGTTAAAAGTTTGATGCTAGAGATGTATTTGGCGGGTGTTAGGCTAGTATATATTAACTACTATATGCCTACAGAGGTCTTTGACTCCCTCTATTTAAAGACAATTCTTAAGAGAGCTAAAAAGGCTGGTTCCTGGCTTCCTCTAAAGTAGACTACATTTATTACTTTACAACTCCTCGAAACAGTAACGTTATTAATATCTACTTTGATTCTAGAGCTTTACTTTAATATAGCCTGTTAAGTAGCTTTTGCAGGGTTTTTACAACTAGGAGAGTTTACCTATAAGCTCGGAGAGAAGCCTGGTATTAAAATAAGGAGATTAGATAACGTATTTTCCATGTGAGCCGATCACCCGGGTGAGCCGATCACTTGAGCATAATATTATCACAACTTTGAATATATTAAAACACGATATGCGACCCTCTTTACTAGAGAGTTAGGCTTAATTTAGTGGTGGCATTTTATAGTTTAAGAGGAGCGTCGCGTTTTAGTGTTCTAGTGATCGGCTCACCTGGGAAATACGTTATACTCTTTGCCAAGGACTCCTCACACGTTGTTTTACGACTCTGCTAATCAAAAACGTCAAGTTAACTAGTAGATATTACACTAGCAGGAACAGTAACTTCTACCTACCCTGTTTAGGCTTTAAAGTCCCTCTTTTTCCTAGATCCTCAACCACTGTCGGCGCCTCTATTTAGGAGTGTTGACAAGCCTTTTACAAGACACTTCGTACTACAAACTTTACAATCAAAACTCTATTCAGTGGGTATCTTTTCCAAGTATACAAGCTATTCTTTTAGAAGGGGTGCGGCTCAGTACGTAATTAATAGTAGAATGTCCGAGGAAGAGGTAAAGGTACTTGGCAGATGGAAATCGGATGCTGTTAAGGCGTATTATGCTCTTACCATCAAGCAAAAGTATATCCTCAACCGAAGGTTTCAAACTCGGATTTCCACTTTATGACTATTTTCTTTATATTATATGGCGGCACAAGCTTTCTTCTTGTACTCAGCAGAGAATTAACCCTCCCTCGAATGAAACTCGATAGGAACCCTTTAATTCAAAGCTGGTTTGCCATATAATATATCTAAAAATAATCACATTTTATGCGTGTGACTAATGAGAAAACAAGGGTATTGATCTGCATGCTGAAGCGATGCGAATCATGTCCCAAGGCTTAGTAGAGATGAATGGTATTCTTTTCTCTGTGATTAAATTCTTCGACTTTGTAAGACTGCTCGTTATTTTATTTTGGAACCATAACAGACACTAGTCAATTTTTTCATAATATCTCGCTGGGAGGCTACATTCTAGAATTATAGACCCTCGCTCCCATTGCTTCATATCAATATCTCACCCAATGGAAACTCAATTCATCTTGATCCTAGATCACACTGTGGTACAACTTGACGGTTTTAACTGTCACTTAAACATCAAATAATGGACAGTCTTCAGTGGTTGGTCAGCCTATCACCAGAGATATAAAAGTCTCCTGTCCTCTCGAACAACAAAGTTCACACCACTTAAACACTGTTGGGTAGAAAAAGAATGAAATTTATTTAATATAAGACATAAGTGTAAAAAGATACTCAACAGTTCTATTCAACGTTGACGTCTCCGTTCCCGTCGTTCTTGCTCTGAGTTCAGTATTTCAGTAATTAAAGAAGAAATTTCATCGACAGCCGGATATCTCTGATTAAAAGAGAAAAGTAAAGAAGAAAGATCAAGATCAGTATTGGCATACCCCATAAGCAAACCCACAAATAAAGGACAAAGACCCAAATCAGTACTCGGGCGTCTCGCCTTCACCTTGAAGTAAGTTTCACCGACTTTCTCAAGCATAAGAGAGTAATCGGATAACTCGATCGAATTTTCAACTTTTTCTTCGTCAACCTTTAACTCCGGATACCTATTAGACAATAAGGACAAGCCAACGCCTGGTTATCTTCCCAACTTGTTTGTATCCAATCAAGAATACAAGTGAGACAGACTTCATGACTGCAGGGAGATAAAACTGTTTCTTTCCATTTCCACTCTTCGTAGGGATCATAACATATAGAACAAATTCTCTCAGTGTCATCGTGTTCTTTGTGAAGGAATTCGCAAGTCTTTCGAAGCTCCTCGTCGATTTCCCAGGTGCGATGACATACTTGACAGATGTTACAAGTCGCTTCTAATTCTGAAGAGATCGTGGAGATCTCTACATCCCCTAATGTTTCTGGTAGGCCAGAGCGGTTTGGATTTTCCGCAGAATTGACTCTTTCCAAACCCGCCGAATCTGAAGACGGCCCTTCATTGTCGGTCCGATTTACTCCATCAATGTTGCTTGATGTTCCCGTAGAATCCGGTGCATGTACACCTTCCAATGTTATAGTTCCAGAAGTGTTTGCAGAGACATCTCCATTTTCTATAGCCTCATCACTTGGTAGCGCGGAATCTACGATATTCACTCTGACAAAAGCAGGCCTTAAAAGAACATTTCCTGCTACGGTCACTAGCCGCTGGTGGTATCGGTGCTCGTGGGCGGTTGAAGGTATCGTCGAAAGATCTTTCAATATGACCCATCGCTGTGCTTGATAGTCCGTTCAATTAAGTGGTGATAGTGTTGTGATGTATGTTGTAAGCCGTGTTGGGTACGTTGGTTATCATCTACCATAAAACACGACGTGTTTGTAGGAGTTGAGTTGAGTTGTAATAGTTTCGAACGTTGAATAGATTGAGCGTTGGTTGTAAAGAAACTAAGAAGAGAAAATTGAAGCTCGAGCCGTATTTATGTTCGTTGTGAGTCTGTGAATCATGTAGCAAAGTGTTGAACTGAATGGTATTATTTGTTCTGTAACTTTTCCACTCCGTACAATCAGTACTTGAGTAGGTACAGAAGTTCCAATCAGGGAACCCAGGTCTGTGGCCCCGAATATATGGCAAGACAGTTGCGATGTGATTCTTGCCCACCCAACCAAAGCCAATGTAATTTCCACATGAACGTATTAGGCCCAGCCATACATATCGGTCATCAATTCGTAAAAGGCTTCCATATGCTTTGTCTCTTCGCGCGCCCAATCCCAAATTATATCCCATCCGTATCATCACTTCCTCGGTCAACAATTTGTTCTTCGTATATGGTGGGGAGAGTCGAAGGGAGCATCCCAAATCCAATACGCCAACACCGAAACAACCATAACCCAACATTTTCGTATCGACAATTTTATTTTTTCTCTTGGAAGGGCGAGTGAACAGCTCGAGGTCGCAGATGTTATCCCACCGCCATTATATCCTCATACCGCACCACCCTCCTCCACCCCTCACTTACCCTCCCCATAACTACTAGGCTCAGCAACAATCCCCTCAACAATCACATCCACCCCTACAATCTCCGTGAAGCCTTTCTCCTCTCCCACCTCATTTTTAGCCAACTCCGGTCTCAACTGCTGTTTAACATAATGTTCTCTCTTCAAATCCTCCCGGTCCCAACTCATTTTCCTGGCAGTACTTGGTCTCCATGTTTCATTCGGACTGTGCATATGCACACCAATGGAGTTTCGTCGTCGGTCGGGGATGGCGACGCAGACTGGTGTTTCTTTGACTTGGTCCGAGGGAGGAGAAGAGGAGAGGTCTGTGGTTTTCGTTTGTGTGGTCATTTGATTTTGTTTTGTTGTGTTTGTAGTTTTCTGAAGCAAAGATGGAATGTTAGTAAAGTACAAAATACCAAGGATACCGAGGGAAGAAAGAACTAACCTGTATTTGCATTCTCGAGCTGGTATGCAACCATCAGATATTGTAATACAAGCAATCTCTCATATACGCATTCCCTCTTCCCAAGGTGGCGAACAGAATGGAACATCAGACCATACCCCCGCCCCGGATCGATGGTAACACGAGAACAAAGGCCGAGAGCATTCCGTTGACGGCAAGAGATAACATGAGTTCGAATGTTAATTTGCCGGAACAGCAGATTATGACGAGAGGGTGAGGGGCCGCAGAATTTTGATTGGCAGCATTCGTGATGGTGGGATGGAAAACATGTAGTTGGCATCGATATCGGCTTTTCAGCCCGTGTTGACGCAAGGCTCCGGTTCCAGGCATTCTCGCTTAACCAGCTAACCCCTAAAAGTGCGGGGAAGTGAATGATTTACGTCAAGGGATCTCCTCATCCATGTAAGCAACTTATATTTAGAAAGCGATGCACGCTGTTGGAATTGAAAAAGATCTAATGGGAATTATTTGGCAACACAATTAGTGAGGATGGAGAGATTTTGAAATTTTCTTAGTATTTTTTTGCATTATTCAACAAGGAAATGCCGGGGCTCTAAAAAGTAGGCTGGGGATCTTTCATTCCAATTGAAGACCAAATTCTGACAGAAAGCTGAGTAGCACCCGGGAAGGTAGACAAATATGACGCCGCGCTATGCTGGGTATGACGAGTATAAACAACAAAAAGAGAAGGGATCGTGGTATGCTAAAAGCAACCAGATTGCGGTTGAAAAGGAAAAGAAGTTGTACAATGGATACATCACAAGATAGCCCGATGTGAGTGGGAGAGTTGGTGGTATGAGACGTGGAGAACAAATAAACAATCATTTCGTGCTTCAAGGGGTGCGAGGTCGCTTCCAGTAGTATTGCTATTTGCATGGTTAGCCTCGATTCAAGTAATGGAAACTGGGGTGTGTTTACCTTGTGTTGCTTGCGGCAATTTCTCAAACTTGGTTTTCTCAGGCCATCGACAACAGCTGCTCTTCGTTGCTCATCCATGTCCATGTCAGGAATGTAATAGTATTCGCTCTCCAATGGCTTCCCTGCTGCATCCTTTCCTTCTCGATGAATCTTTCCAATAGAAGGCGCAGCATCAAGAACCTTGCAAAGTTGGCCCTTGGTGAGGTCTTTGTCTGCATTCCCCCCTTTAAGATCTGCTGGAAGGTGATTCATAATCACAGACAATGGCGTGGAAGAGAGTCGTGAGAATGCGAGTTGGTTGACGACATGGTTGACGATTGGGACTGCTCTGGCTTCGTTGATGCTCTCGAGGGTCGAACTTGGTTTGGAAGTGTTGGTAGATTTTTTGGTTCGTGGCATTTCTGGTGATCCAGTCGCAGTAAAAGAGGCCATGCGAGAGGAGATATTAGCTCCGTAGGGTCCGAATGAGTGTACGATAGGATCATTCTCTTCGTCAGGGTCTTGTTCCTCTTCCTCCTCATCTTCGGGTTCACTGAGATCACTGGAGTGGCCATCTCCAAGAGGGGCTGGAAATGATGTTGCAGCTTGCGTAGATATCATTGAAGCTCCAGCATCGACTTCCGCGTCGTTTTGCGGGCAAGGGGAGGCCGAATCTTCATACACCTTGACCACACTTGGTTCTATATCATCCGAGAACAGGTTGGCTAAATTAGTTGCAGACATGCTCGGTCCAGCAGGAGTTGGAGAGACTGGCGACTCGAGACGAGCTTGTCCACGTTGTAACGGACTCGAATGAATCACTTGGCCGCGAGCACTAACTGCTGTAGCACGAGCTCTAGTTGGGGAGTTCTCATCGTCCCAAGAAGATTCGGCCCCAACTGATAATTCTTTACGATCAACGACACCTGGCCATGCGATCAACACACGCGCGTCTTGGACATCCAACATTATCTCAGCATACTCGGTCGCGGAGGTGAAAGTGTCGTCCTTGGCCAATTCCCATGTTCTTCCCTGGCAGTGTACTTTGACCCCATTCCACCCTTTGCATACTATCTCCACCTTGTTGGGTTCGAGGGGGACGGACGCGGGAATATATCTAGCTTCGACGTGGACGCGTGAAATGAGTCGATTGGCGGATAATTGGTAGTTGGAGGAGGTACTGGATCTGCCCATTCGCAAAGTGTCTCCATTCTCTGATAAGTGAACAGAGGGGACATCAGATAGTGGAGCTCTTTCCGAAATTGAAGAGTGGGCTCGATGCGAACTCGGTCTTCCTTGAGCGCGTGGAGGGGACGAGGAGAGGATTCCGGTAGTTGAGGTTGGAATTGGAGTTGGGTATTTGGTGTATACTGCTTCTCTTCGGGAAGGGGAGGGTTGAGCTCGTCTTTTGAAAGATCGAGGGAGTCCTGGGGAAGACGACAGCGGCTCGAAAGCGGGAAGTAATGATGGAGCGGGACGCTTTACTCCTGCTACTGGAGGAAAACTCGAGAGAGAATTCATCTTGCTTGGAGAGGAGTCCATCATGGCAGGCCACTGCTAGAGAGACAGTTTCCAACAGCAAGCACCTTTCTACGCGGTACGGAAAAAAGCGCGAGCTGGTAGAGAGGTCGCGTCGACTCGTATAATTGATATCGATTGAATTGGAAGTCGGATGGGCGGTTTCGAGGAGCACCAAGAACAAAGTTGGGATTGAAAAAATATTGGAAAAGGTGAAGAGTTGAAGGTCATGAAGAAGGTCGCCGGGCCATTAAGAGAGTGGATTGTCGCGCCTGGTGTTCCAGCGCGTTGAAAAATCGCTTAAGCTTGGGCAGGGCAGGGAATGACGTGCAGCGAACACCTTTTATACCTCCACAGCCAGCAAAAATTCCGTTTAAATTTGTGAGAATTGGTAAACTGATTTAAATGTTAAACTAAAATATTTAAATCATTTAGGTTTTTAGAAAAGTTGATCATTGGGCGGGTGGTAGAAAAGTCAACGCGTTGTTGGATCCCAATGAGGCATCTCGTCTTATCCCGACGGAGGCTGGGAAGTGGTAAAAACGCGAGCAAGTCCCGCTCTCTACACGCGCTGAGACAAGCACTCCGAACGTGCCATTTGTTCAGTACCTCATTGTTCTCGGCTTCTGACTCCATCACGCATCCACCGTGCGTGCATATCTTCTTCCAAGTTTTTTCTTCTGCAGAAAGAGGAGAAATGCTGCGCGGTGGGTGGTGATGGCTGGCCGAGGTGAAAGCGGTGTGAGCGAGTATAAAGTTATCCCCGCACTTGTGCAATTAGTATGCAACCATCACGTGCTCCTATTTCCGTCAAAAGAGATTGTTATGACTTTAAAAAATCAGTTCAAGACAGAAAATAAATACCTTTTCCTCCCTATGCATAGTTCAATAACAACGGCTACAAAGTTGTTGCAGTACCAGGCAAATCCAATGAGACTTCATTGGCCGAGGTGATGGAGGGGTATTTTGCTGAGTAATAGAGCGGGGCAAGCAAAAGACAAAAGAGGAAAGGTCTCGGATCGGGAAAACAGTTTTTCCTGTTAGAAAAAAATTAACCAAACGACTTTGCGGGCAGATAGACTCCACAGCTTGAACATTTCACGATTGCGCCAACCGCAACCAAACGACCCTCAACCTCACAACTGCAATCCACCATTGCGCAGATCAATACAATGGCGCCAACTTCGAAGCCATTGACCACCAAGGTCGAGAGCGGCTCGCCCTATCAGCTCAGTTCCGAGCAGGTATGAATTCTGAGCTTCCAGAGAAATCACCAAGTACTAACTTGCACCAGGTACTTAAAGCATCGAAAGCTCTCCTTAACCACATGGGAGCGGTAAAGAAGGAGACATCAAGTACAAATGAGAAGAAGAGCTTGATCGCGGACGAGGAGGACGATGAGACGGCCACCCCAGTTTGGCTCACTCTCTCCACCAAAAAGCACATCGTCGACAAGAAGCGCCTGAAGCCTAGCAAAATCGCAATTCCTCACTCTCTCAACTCCTCCGAGAACACAACTATATGCCTCATCACTGCCGATCCTCAACGCCAATACAAGGACATTGTCGCATCTCCCGCATTTCCATCTGCGCTCGGCGCTAGAATCACCAAGGTCGTGGGAATTGAGAAAATCAAGTCAAAATACAACCAATACGAGAACCAAAGAAAACTCAAGTCAGAGCACGACATTTTCTTGGCTGACGAGCGCATCGTTACCTATCTACCAAAACACCTAGGCAAGACTTTATATAAAGGCACAGCAAAAAGACCAATTCCAGTTTCACTCACTTCTGCCGTCTCAAGAACAAGCACCCGCACAAAAGGACCAGACAGTGTTGGAACCCCACAGAAGGTAGCGCAAGAGATCGAGAAAGCACTTGGAGGGACCTCCGTATATTTGTCGCCAACCGCATCTACATCCATTAGAATCGGTTACTCCAACTGGGATGCCCAAAAACTTGCAGAGAACATCGAGGCTGCCGCCAACGCCCTGATTGAGAAGCACGTTCCGCAAAAATGGAGAGGTGTTAAGGCTTTGCACGTCAAAGGCGAATCTACCGCTGCACTTCCAATCTGGCTGGCTGATGAGTTGTGGGTTGATGAGAAGGATATCTTGAACGAGGAACAAGCAGAGGAGGTCGCTAAGGCAAATGTTGGAAAGAAGCGCAAAGCAGTCGAGCAAGTGGATGCGGAAGTCGCGAAGACAGAGAAAGTTAAGACACCAAAGAAGCAAAAGATCCTTCCAGAAAGCAACGACGATACTCTAGACAAGGAAATCGCATTACGGAAGGAGAAGTTGAAGAAGCAAAAAGAGGAGGCAGCTAAGGATGTGGTAGATGATGTCCCCAAGGCATCGAAAAAGGCTAAGAAGAGCAAGAGGGTGTCTACTTGAGGAGTTCTCTTGGTGATGTTTAGATTGTCGATGCATTTATGGGCGTCTCGGAGTACGGAAGGAGATGGTATTTTATGGCTTTGTGGCGTTGGAAGAAAATGTATATTCTTTTTGAAATGTTTGCTACACATCAAAAAGTCAGGTATTCTTGGGGAAATGCGCAGTTGATAAATATACGGTGCCAATAATACAATTTGGTATTCAATTCAAAAACGCCCTATGCTACCCATAAAATATCACAAGTCCTGCTGCCAAGAATAGCTATACACCTTCTCATCCTCCGTATCAAACTTCCTTCCATAAGGGCCATAATACTTCTTGAAAACACTTTCCAGGAGTTTGTCGCTCAAGCTCATATGACCTCCTTCGGTAAGCTCAAACTTCAGAGCTCCCTTCTTATCTAGAGTCTTCAGTCCAATCCAATCCTCCTTGTAAATCTCCCTATCTCTCAAGAGAGTAGTCTCCGTCCCATTAACCTCAGCAAACCAACCAGTCTCCTTGGGAATAACAGTCTCATCGTCCTCAAACAAATACATCACAAACCTCTCTAACTTTTCCAAGTTCTCCTTGTAAGTCTGGTTCTTGAGGATGCGCTCGTTGTTGATATCGGCGAGGAAATTCGAGTAAAGGAGGTAATCCTCATACTGCAAAGGATCCCTAAAGTACTGCGCGGGTACTAATCGATTCTGCACAAAGCTCGACCAAGTATTCGACCGCAACAGTCCCTCTGCACCCCTACACAACCAGTCCGTGGTCCCACACTTCTGGAACTCCGCAATCCCATTATGTTGACTCCCAAACGTCACCAGACTTCGCACAGGCGGGAAATTACATCGCTCTATATAGCCTCTGAGAAGCTGTCCGCCTTGCGAGAAACCGAGGGCATCGACTGCGGGTGCGGTGGAGAGGATGGGATGGGCGGCTAGGTCGGCGCATACTTTTTCGATTTGGAGCGTTATGTTTCCGAAGAATGTTGCGGAGCGGTCGGCCGAGGGGTCTTCGTCCAGGCGGATTATGTAGGTTAGGGTTCCCGGGTTTGTATCTTCGGCGAGGGATGCTACGCTTTGGAGGCCTTCTGCTGCGTAGTTGTCGCCGAGGCCGTGCCAGATTACGAGGGGGAGGGGCGTGTCGTTGTCATCGTCGGAGAGGTTCTGTGGTTTGGAGGAGGTTGAGGGGAGTTGAATTATTGAGGATGTGGCGAGGGTAGATACTGTAAGTATGGAGAGTATTTTTGTGAGAGGCGCCATGTTTGTGGTTGGTTAATGAAGCTGTTGATGATGTTGTTGTTGAAGCTTGGGGGAGCTCCAAGGAGAGCTCAGCTGCAGCCTAGTGCATGTGCGTTTCATACTGGAATGCCTAACTAAGGCCGCAGTCGTGTAACCCCAGCCTCCCTTGAGGCCATCCGATTTCGCCCAAATACACTTCAGCGCCTTCCGCTTTTGATTCTCCTAGCGCATATGGTGTTTGATGGCACTTTCCCCCTCACCACTTTCCTCGATCAGCTATCGTATATTTGCTGCATAGGTAGTTACGGCAAAGCTGCGTAACATCCAGAAACGAAATCGAGCGATCGGTCTTGAACAATTTCTTGCACTTGTTTTGGTTCTGTCAGTTCGTTGTCTTCTTCCATAATTCCATTGCTCGGCTATCTCTATCTGGCGATCAACCCCGCTCCAGTGAAGCCTGGTATAAAACTATATTCATCTACCAGATGAGACACAGAGATAAGCAAGCTTTCAAGTCATCGAGATACGAATTCTTAAAGGCAATCTATGCAAGTGATATCGAGGCGGAAAATGGGAGTACGGAGCAATCATTCTCGTCGAAGTGGAAGTGATCTCAACGATGGAAGGTGCAATTGGTACGGGGAGTACCCGAGTTTTTAATGTTATACAAAGCTTCCAAAAAAGGCAGGTTCATGCAAGGTGTTTGCTTCAGAGAAACCCGTTGGGACGGTGTTAAGTTATGCAGCATGCCATGCCACATGTATCAATCGAGGTACTCGTCATAGGTACAACGTAGAAGCAACGTTTGATTTGCTAAACTAAAAACTCGGGTCACTTTGAACTCGAATTTATCACCGCCTCGTCGACAATCTATTTGTGGCGGTATATACATTCGTCAGTTGGCAATCAGGCACGACATGATTGCATCGAGAAATGATCTCTCCTGGTACCCGTGGCTCCAGAGTCCCCAATCCAGACTCCTTTTTGCAAAGGTCGATTCGTATTCGGGGGTAGTCTTCAAAGGCTCTATCCTGGTGGATATAAAAGTCCAATCTGCCTTCCTGTATTCTTTTTTTCTCTTTGTGTACCACATAGACTTTCGATCAACAGTTCTTTCATTGCAACCTCACACAATGTTACTCCCCGTTCTACTCACTCTATTCTCTCAATCCCACTGTCTGAAATCCCAGGCTGTAGACGCAAATGGAATCACTTTGTTCGAAAAGATCGAGTCGGCGCAAAGACGAGCTCTAGATATTCGGGGACAACTACTCCCGACATTCGTTACTCCATGTGGTCAGAACACTGGCGGTTCCCCAGCGGAGAAAGAGCAAACATCAGCCCAATGGACAAGGATTGTTTTCCATGATGCCATTACCAAGAACATCGCTGGACCGGGTTTAGGGCAAGTTTGAATTATGCCTCCATTCTTGAACACATGCTGATAAATGCAGGGGCGTCGATGCATCTATTGGGTTCGAATCAGACCGATCAGAAAACGTTGGCGTTTTCATAAATGTTACGCTTGGTCAGGTAAGTTTAACATCTAATAATATGAGCCCTAAACTAAGTAGCCCAGTTCAACGAGTTCGTCAGTCCATATCAATCAATGGCAGATATTATTGCACTTGTAAGTCAACCAGAATCCAACCGTTGCCCCCTTTTTAATTGCGTTGAAAGGGACTGTCACTCAGCCTTTTTTCTTGTGCAAGTGACGGCCGATTCCTGCCACTTCGAGTTGGTAGAATCGATGCTACTGAAGCAGGCCCAGCCGGTGTCCCAGGACCAGCTGATACATTTGAATTCGCGACTTCCGCATTTGCAAGAGCCGGGTTTTCTCAGAGTGAAATGATTCAAGCGATGTAAGTCGGTTGTACCTAGTGAGAGATCGTAGTAAGAAATTGACATTACTTAGAGCTTGCGGTCATTCGCTGGGAGGTGTTCATGCTACGAACTTTCCGGAGATTGGTACTGTCCTTCTCTTCCCTAATATCTGTTGCGGTACTGATGACCAAGTTAGTTCCTACCAGCACAATCAATGACACCGAGTAAGTAAACACTCTGTTTTGCCAGAACTTTTCTGACCTTTCCCACAGCACTCACGGCCGTCGTTCATTTGATAGTACCCCTGCTGTCTTCGATAATACCGTAGTTCAAGAGTATCTCACTGGTACAGGAAAACGGGGAGGACCTCTAGTCACAGCGTCCAATGAGGCTGATCGATCTGATTTGCGCATCTTTTCGTCGGACCAGAATGTGACGATCACAGCTATGTTAGCAAAGAATAAAACCCAATTTTCACATGCTGATGTTTACAGGTCATCACCAACAACTTTTGAAGACACTTGCTTTACAATTTTTGAGAAATTGGTTGACACAGTCCCAGATGCCGTCACCCTCTCTGATCCTATCGTACCTGGAACATGGCTTCTAATTGAAAGCCACCTAGATCTCACCACAAATGGAAATCCAACATACTCAGGTATTCTCGCGTACAACTCCAAAACGATCGCTGCACCTATTACAGCAGCATACTCCTACATAACATCCGAGGGAGCAAGCATTGGAGCAAGAACTGGCGGTGTAATATGTATGTAACCCCACTCTCCAGCCTCAAAAGGGACTACTAACCATGTTCTTAGCTTCCCAACCCAGTATTGCATTTGGCACAATCAGCAATTACAATTTCTCCGATGTCTTGAATAGCCCAAGCATCACCTCATTCAACGTTCAGCACGTGTATTCCACACCAATCAACTTAAATCTCTTCATCATTCCTTCCCAAAGCTTCTGGAGTAATATCCATGTAAATGGTAATTTAACTTCACAATCTCTCATCCGCGCAGCAGTAAGTTTCATTCTACCCATTCCATCAACAACGAGAATGAAACTGACCAAGCTCCTCCTCGAGCTCCTAACAACACTCGCTCCCTCCGGAACAGAACTTACTGCCACAATGTGGTACACCGCACCACAACAAGGATCCATCGCTCTTCGCACTAAGATGTTGACATTTACGTTGACTTCGTTCAAGACTCAAGGTGCTTATACGATTTTTCAGGGGGATATTATAAGACCTGTTGGAGGGGACAGCTTTCAAAGAGTGTATTTTGAGGTCAAGTTAGGTGCTGAGCAGACTAGTGCTAAGGTGCAAAATGACAAGTTTAAGTCTTGTGGATGGGATGTTTTTCCCAGTTGCTGATCAGGCTCAGAGTTAAGATTGGTGAATAGCAGAGTTCGGCATCTGGAATTCCATGGCACTTCCAGACCTCCATAGTGGAAATATCCATGCCTTTTTAGAGGGGGTATGGAAAGTTACAAGGTGGACCCCCTATGCCATGGAAGGATTCCATGGAATGCCAGGCACAGACCATCTCACGTGCTTTCGGGGCGTAAAAGCTATGTTCCGGCACTAGCATATACCTAAAGTCCTACGACTTCTTTTTCACTACTCACTCCACCACTCTCACCACTCTCGCCACTATCTTACAAGCAATACCCACAGCTTCGGTGTTACCACCCCCTCTGCTAGTTAATTCACTGTTTTTTAAGTACAATTCCATCTTCAGTTTGCCTCAAAATCACTCTAAAATAAGTCTCATTTTTACTTACTCTGGAACCCTGTTTCCAGACAATATTTTTCTGGAAATATCCGTTCCAATTGAAGCTCACTCTGGAACGTTCCAGGAGGGTGGTTCCATGGAAAGTTCCACTGGAACCTGTTCCAAATGCCGAACTCTGGTGGATAGTTTAAAATCTGTACTGGGCGACTTCCCCAGTTCATTGCGATATGAATTCGAAAGCACCCTTTATAGAACTCCCCTAGTTTAATCAACCTCAACTTCTATCATTCTCGGTACTTTTCCTACGTCACTGTGGTGACTGCTATGGGGCAGGTTCGCGATAAATAATAAAAGCGGCAGTATATACCTCAAGTTGTACCTGCCTCTCTATGTCCTGTTGTCCCAAATTTCTAGAGTAATTCATTCCTAAATGATTAAACCAACTTGAAATGTTAACTCTAGTTTCAATTATTCCTGTATGTTTAAGTTATTACTTTCTACAATTTTCTGTCTTTCAAGGTGGGCGAGATGTCCTTTCCCCTCAATGCAATGTCAGTACTGCAGATGCAGCAACGAACCAATAGCATGGCACACATATGAGTTTAGCCTAAGCAGGATGACGTTTGGGCGAATCACCTTCAAGAATTCGTTGTCACGCTTTATGGCAACTGATAGCTGTTAAGACAGCAGCCCCTTTAACACAGTAGTTTTGAGCCTTAGAGGCTGTGGCCTCTAAAATTCCTAAATCAATAAACAGGAAGATCAACAAACGTCTCGAGTCTCGATTTTAAGAATTGACTTTCTTTAGAGTCTCGGGAAGTTTATAGGGTTATCGACTACTTTCACCATCTATGCTATTAATTCGAATTCAAAGATTCCAGAGGTGTGGTTGATGCTGTAGATGTATTCACTAATCACGACCTAAGAATGACCTCAAGGACCTCGACTAAATAGCCAACCAACTTCATGCACATCTAGATGGACTACTTGAGCTTTTCTTTGTCAATACCTATGAAATCCCCCTTCTTAAGATGGTAGGGTGTGATTTGCCAACTCAACTCAACTGCGGTCCATTCTTTGATCCTCAATGCTTCGAGGCTAAGTTTATCGTTGGTCGTATTATTCGGCTCTGTAGAACTCATTGTTGAAGTAAGGGGGCGCTAGCTGATTCGGCAGTGGGTTATTTGAGAGGGATTTGATTTCTACTAAGCGTCCAAACCAGAGGGAATTTTTTCTCAACGAGGAGGTCTTGTCGGAGGCAGTAGCTTCTGAGACTGAACAATCCTTGCACTTGAAGATTTTGGTGATAATTTTGTCGGAGGAGGAGCGTTTTGAGAAAAGCTCATATTTCGTTCCAATGTAAGCCATGATAACCTTCACCCGCTGTCTTATCTAGAGGCTTGCAACCAACATCTTTTAACTCGTAATCCCAGCCAGTAACAACGTGTGCCCGCTTAAGCAACTCGCCCTGCGCAGCAATAACACTCTCATAATCATAGGTACCAAGCTCATTATAAACTTCCCCTGCATCTAGATAACGAATGTTATCCCCGGGTATATTAGCACGTTTAAGCGCAAATATCTGTCCGTCGAAGTTTGAAATAAGAATCCATTTCGTTGAGTTTCCAAAGCGGCCGCGGATAATTCGACCTTGGACAAGGACAAGAAAGTAGTGTATTTCATCAAGGCATAGGCAATAAAGCCGAGTAGCAAGTACCTCTGGTGCTGTTTCTGAGGATGTGTCTGAGGATGTGTCTGAATCTATTTCTGAGGATGTTTCTGAGGATGTTTCTTCATAGCGGTTGAGAGACTTGTAACCAGAATGGTATGTTCGAAGCCCAAGAGCTTGGTCTTCTTCAAATCCGACTAACGGACAATCCAAATATTTATTGAGGTGGTCGTGCGAAGCACACATTTTAGCTATGGTAGGGCGCTTGTTTGGTGTAAGAAGGAGGTTGAGAGACTTGAGAAGATTTTGTTGAGGGCGAGATTTAGAATATTGGGTGTGACTTGATCTAGTTTTTTTCATAACAAATCAAGCAGAAGTGTACTAGATTTAGAGTCAGGACAAGCATATAAGCAAATAAATATAGTACCTTCGGGGGTCTTGGTGTTCCATAGTCTCCATTTCCAATGCTTGCAGAGATCCCATCGAGCTTCAGCACGACGAACTTTGTCCAGTTGAGACATTTTCACAAGTGTTGCGATAGAATTAAATTCAATCTGCAAAAACCTGTATTTATAGGCAATAAGCGAGCAATAAAATGACTAGCAAGCAAGGGACGAAGTGCAATTCACTCGTATCTTGCAAAAATGAGTACGCTCTTATGACGTGGGGTTGAATGCAGCTGTCGAGGTGAAGTGGGAGCTCGGTAGGTTACTTTTAGTTTGATGAAGTTTTATGCTTACCAGATTGAGGAGACTATATGACGGAACAATACACCGGATGAGTCAAAGTTCTTTTAGAGTTTCCCATATACAACTCACCTTTATTCTCCTTGTATCTAGTAAATGAAGTAAAAGCATACTGCCGCTTTTATTGCTCATCGCATAGGTGGCCTCGCGGTGGACACTAAAAGTGGCAGTAAAGACTCGCTGACATGCTCGTTGTTCTAACCTTGATTACTAGATACTTTGAGACAGTTGAAGTTGATTGTTCTAAAACACATAGGTGAATCTTTTGAATTGTTCTAATTCTTTAGAATAATTACCTTGAATGCCCTAAAAAGCTAGAACAATGAGAGCTAGGGCAGGTGTGAACTTGATGTATTTACTGCTGCTTTTTAATGTCCATCGCGAGGTGGGGTCCATTTGCCCAATGTAACGTCAGTGCTCCTTTTGCAGCAACGAACCAATGGCACCAGGGAAATGAGTTTAGCCTAAGCAGGATGAAGGTTGGACAAAGCACCTTTACGAATTCTCGGTCACGCGGTAGTCACCGAGGGCTGAGTGGAGTTTTTGGCCGGAGGCTTAGAGGCTTACTGCTCTCAGCCTTGTGGGTATACTCTCCTCGTCCTCGTTTTTTTTGGTTTTTTGAACAAATGAAGGCAAGTTCCGGTCCTTGAGCAAACATACCGGATGAAATATTTCATTTTGCCAACATTACACTCGCATCAAGATGTCTGTTGTCGGGGTTGGTATTGGAGACATATGGAATATTATAAATGGCACAATCACGTTATGTAAGAATGCGCGCGATGCGGAAAAGGGTCTTCAAACAGCGGAAAAGGAAATGAAGCTCATGAAAAAGACTGTCCGAGTCTTGAAGGATCAAATTGGGGACGAGAAAACATTTGTGAAGGAAAGATCGGACATGTAAGTTATTTCATTCGTGGTCGCAGGGGCTATCATCTGCACGTTTACTGACAGTCATTGAAGTGCTTCCATAGTTCGAGGTAGTCTTTCGCCATTGAAAGCGAGTTTGAAAGAGATGAAGAGTATGCTTAAAGCATACAGTGATCCTGCTGCCAGACTGACCAACAAACTTCGTTACTTGATCGACAAGAAGCGTTTTGATGAGCTATTGTCTCAATTTGGGAACCATCGCCAAAACATCAGTCTTATATTGGAACTCATCCAGGGCAACTCCCAAAAAGAACAAACTGCCAAGCTCGAGGGCATCATCGAACAGCAAAAGAAGGAGCAAGAAGAATTGAGGAAGAATCAGGAAGAGATAAGCCGGCTCATCAAGGACAGTATTGCATCACTACAGGCAAATGAAAAGGCGAACACCGACAAGATTTTGAGTGGGCTGCAAGCTGGATTGCAGGCCAAGGGGATGAATGCAGAAGAGGCAAAAACATGTAAAAACGCTATTTGGGAAGAAGCAGCTCAGAAAGCTGCGAAAGGCCCTTTCTCGTATGCAAAACTTCCAACTTTCTCTTATGCCTCGGTGGCTGGTGGCCAAACCTCGCCAAATCTCACCACTGGTGGAGATGCTCATGGGAATGGATCATATCAACGAAATCTGGGAACTGCTGTCACAAAAACACAATTTACACCCTCGCAGTATCCAAATTTCTCTTCCAACTCTTCCACAAGCACACCAAAGCCAAACCCTAGGTATCAAACTACGCGTCCCCAAGGTTTTACACCGAAAATGCCTTCGCGTAATCCCTCTCCGGTTACGCGAAATTCCCCTTCGCCATTCGGTACTTCCCCAAATGCCTCTGCAAAAGTCCCTTCCCCATCACATACAACGAACGGAGCTACCCGAAGAACGCCTTCTCCTTCTGGTGCCACCCCAAATGTCGCCACAAAGGTCTCCCCCAATTTACCAGTGACAAATGGAACAACTACGCAGTTCACGCCGACAAATTCGTCTCCAGCACCTGAAAGAGGGCCTTCCTTTTCGGGGATTTCAGAAGACTATCGTATCCTATGCGTCGATGAAAATAACGGAGGTAAGACTGAGAATAACAATAGCAATCAGAATACCCATCAGCTGACCTTGACAGATGTTTCTCAACTCACCCAAGCATTTATCGAAATCATGAGAATGAGATTAGCTCATGGTACAGGCAAGTGGGTATTCAAGCGCATTGATTCTGCAGGCTACGAAAGACTTCAAAGTGGTGCGCCAAATAGTTCGACAGCACCTCAAGTTATCACACCCTCATTTCAGAGGGGGACCTCTGGAATCAAACCGGAAATATATCCATGGGCCCTTGATTATCCGAACGAAGTTACTAGAATCAAAGATCAACGAACAAATCAACCGACTAGTTGGTTACAAGCAGAGGATTTTGATGATTACCACCTGATCTTGTGTTTCAGCGCTAGCGACGCAGAGGTCATTAGAAGATTGAAGGTCATTAGGTACTTGAATCGGGGCAAGCTCAGTCCAAAGAAAATCCGGCATTTGCCAGGTTGTGAGAGATTTCTGGGCGTTGATTGTCAAGATACAAAGACTAGAGATGAGTTGGTGGCAGCAGTGGGTGCGATGATTTATAAATTCACGGAGACTGAGTATGGCGAGTGGTACAATAAGGTAAAAGTACCAAGCGACATGCGATACCGCACACTCCAGTTTGAGATGAAGGCCACTGATTTTCCTTCCACATCTGGAGATCCGGTTCCATTGAACGAGATACCCAAAGTCAAGGAATGGGAAAAAGCCTCTGGATGTTCCATAAAGATTACCCGAAATAGAGCTCCCAGCAGCGGGACAGCAGAAGAATTGTGTACGGTGTCTGTTATTGGACCCAAAGGAAGCAATATTGTAACGAGTTTTGGAACGAAGTGCTTGTTGGCCAGGGTGGAAGATACTTTCCGTGGGATTGCGAATACACCACTGCAGTTAACTTGAAGGGGGAGCTTGGGACATCACAACGGACACGAGTTTCACGTGGAGGTTTTTTTACTAGGCTCTTGTTGTAATTTGCTGCATATAACACTGTGAGATTGTGCTCATGACAAAAATCCTCAAGTCAGTTTAGTTGATGGAACATTTGTTATTTGTATTGAGAGGAAAACGCGCTTGGAAATGAAACTGTAGACTCTCCTCGTAAATTAGGTGGATTCTCATGGTTCTTTGATAAGAGTGCAGTAACTTGGTAAAACGGTATTTTATCAAAGCAATTATGCGAGTAATTTAGGGTAATTGACCCTCGTTATCCAAAGTCTTTTGGAACAACGAATTTTATTCTTCCAAAGCTCTGGTACAATATCTTCTCATAGGTATAGTGCGTAAAACAATCGATCACTTGAACTCTTACAATAACACTTCTCGAATACGCTGGGTGACTAGATAGTCTAAGGTAGAAGAACGCTTGAATTTACTATTCTTAAGGGGAATTTCTTTACAAACATTGCGAGTAGCTTGCTCGTCCAAATCCTGTATGTTTGTGTTAACAGAGCACTTGGGCAATATCTTCTGCCCGCGGCCCGTCTCAGCACTCCCCTTACCGAAAGCCAAAAACTATCCCTCCTTCCTTAAATTGAGAAAATGAACCAAAAGAACTTCCAATAGATTTCCGGTACTAAGGGCACCCCTTTCAAAGCCAGCAACTATTTCTCCTTTCTGGAATTAAACTCGAGGAATATTTACGCCGCTCTGGAAATGACCTCCACGCAACTGCGCCTTCCATTCTTCCCCTTCAGGTCCGCGGCCAAGTTCTTTCCAGACAGTACTTTTCAATTGTACATTACAATTATGATCATGCCTGTGGTCGAATTTGTATTCCGTTCGACAATACTGGCATTGTTGAGCTTCGGAGCTGAGTTCCCATGACGTCTTCTTCGCTGTTGTGTTGTTGTCGCAAACAGCTCTGAAGCAATTCCCGTTAGATGGAAGGGACATGTTCTTTTGACCCAGATATCAGAGGACCCCTTACCTGATGTCAACTCAAGATGGGGGCGTATCTAAAATGACCATAACCATAAATAGTAGCACAAAGAACCTTTCCCAGCTGAATTGCTCTGGCCTTTAAAATCTCCAACCTTGCAAGTGAATAGAGAACCCTTGTATATTCGGAGTTTCAATTCTTGGGCATCGCAGAAATAGCGGCTGCTCTCCCAAATCTGTAGCGATAACATGTTAAGAAGATTCTTAATCCAAGTATCACAGCCGTATTTGTTGTAGCATTTCATGAGCATTTTGAAAACGGTACTGCTGAAACCAGAGTGAAGATAATATCGAACCCTTGTCTCGAAGTCATCCTTGACACATTTTGGCACTAATTCCCTTGAAAAATAAGGAGACCAGTCAGGCTTGATATATTCCCTAGCTTTCTTTATCGAGTGAAGTTTTCGGCAAGGTTCGCAGACCACCTAATCCTAGGATATTGGAGTCGGTTTACTTCTTCGAAATGATGAGAGGGGGAAAAGTACTCCGACAATCAAAAACTTACATGGTCGGGGAAATCGTGTTCCAGAATATTCAAGAGTGCGATTGTTTCAGGGGAGGAGGCAGCTATGCTCTCGAGATACTTAGCTCCGATCAAGAAATAAATCTGTCGACAACAGATAGAGAACGAGACAGCGGATTCAGCAGGAAGTTCTTCGGAAATTTTTTTGCAACAACTCGGTTAGGAGCTTTCTCAACAGGGACTTTTCCAAGGCGTTATGCCGAGTTGGTTTTTTGACCACTTGTTTTTTAACCACTTGTTTTTTAACCACTTGTTTTTTAACCACTCGTTTTTTGAAGTGGTTTCGTAGTCTCTCCACGCAATGCATCCCGAGGTAAAAGCGAGCCAGGTCTTCAGACGTGAACAAGTACACTGACAACCATGGAATGAGACTTTTTGTTGTGCGTCGTTTTCTGCTAAGTAGGCGATTGATACGTTCGAGGAAAGAAAACTAAGAATCGAAGACTCTTTTATAGCCTTGTCTAAGCCTCCTAATGCGTTTCCCAATGTCAGAGTGAATACCTATACGTAAACTCAGGAGAGCACCTTTGAGCGATCACATGACATGCCCCCAAAACAAAAATGAAGAGCAGCTTTCTTCACAGGTAATCTTTTACTTTGCATGAAGAGTTGTCTCTTGGTCTGAAGTTTAGGTCTAGTTTTAAAGCTAGACCTCTCAGCACGATTCTTCTTCTGTAGACACGTGCAAATCATTGAGCCAGAGCTGCAGGTGGAATGTGGAAATCAAAAAGGAACGAACATGATTGTATTCACGACACAGCTGGTGCAGTATATAAGCCAAATTTCCACAGTCAAGGATAAAGAATGGTGCTATCTAGATAGAATTGTCTAAGTTCGTGTAAAAGAATCATTATAACCTACCTTAGTTATTTCTTCGTACCAGGAGATATTCGGTGCTGCTTTTTCTCGTACACTCTAGGTTACACTACACTCACCAGCTGAGAGCTGGCCCCTGGCTCAAGCCTGGACCGATGACGAAGGGGTGGCTTTCGACCTCCGAACACCTGAATCAAGGCAGAAATTAGTTACAACGCCACACTATTTTGCGCTTCGCAATTGCTCCTCTTCTCCCTCTCCTCTCCATCTAAACAATTATCTCTCGACTTTCCCCAATTCCCCATTCTTGAAAAAAACGAGAACTTTGTACGTAACTAGCCCAGCTCCTACAAGTGCGGTGTGAATGTGCGATGGAGCTTGAGCTCGGGCAGTTTTTCGCTAACACTCAATCATGACCAGGATTACTTCCAGCCACCAGCGCGAGCGTCTTTCCACTTCTCCAAGTCGACCACCAAAAGGACACCACGCACACGACACAACAGGACACCACAACCGATTCCCAGCTCTACCCACATCTCCAACCATTACATTACTTCGAAATAGCTTCATCCTCCACTCTCGAGGCCCCATTACTCCGCAAACATGGCGCCAGTTCCCTCGGCGTCTCTGCCTCTGCAGCAAAGGCTGCTCCAACTCGCGCAGACCCTTCAATGTATGTAAAACTAGCAGAATAAGATATGCGGAAGCGAATGCTAATTCTCTCGATAGTTGCCTGGTTTGTCGGGTACGTGGTCCTTCCCTCGAGACAGCAATACTCTTCGATCTTGAATAGTGGCGGTGGTGCTGGCCTTTGCGGGAGGCCCAGGGTTGAGCTTGCGCTTCCCTGCAGCACATCATATACTCTTTGAACATTGGAGCATTGGGAACCTCACTAACAATCTCTCTCTAGGCATTTGACTCTCCTCTTCTGCATCTTCCGATATGCATTCTCCTATCTCACCTTCAACTACTACTCCAGAATGGCCATTCTTTCCTACCGCACATCCTTCATCTCCGCTGCCGTAACATATGGGATTGTGGTCTACAAGGCTTTCCGTGCTCGTTCCAGAGCTGGTAGCAGAGCACCAGCAGGTCTCGGTTCTTTGGTCGCAGACGAGAATGTTCAATACTTGGGTAAGTCGCATATCTGCCACATGGTTGTGGGTGTGTTCTAATATTTTACTAGCTATGGCCCTTGTCTGGCTCTTTGCCCCTCAACACCCCCTCGCTATGCTCCCATTCGGAGTGTATTCCGTTTTCCACGTCGCAACCTACACTCGAACAAACTTGATCCCAACAATTCAACCTCAGCAACCAGTTGCAGCTGCTTCAGGCGCATCTCCATCTGCCAAGCCCACTGTTAAATCCCACCCATTGGCCGACACCATCGGAAAATTCGTCAAGGAATACTATGATGCTTCTATGGGACTTGTTGCCATTCTCGAAATCTTGCTCTGGGGTAGAATCCTCCTTTCCGCTCTCTTATTCCAACGTTGGTCTTGGGTTTTGATTACCGTCTACACTGCCTTCCTCCGGGCCAGATTTGCTCAGAGCAGCTTTGTCCAAGGTCAATTCAGACAATTGGAAGCTAGAATCGATAGTCTCGTTGGTGGTCAATCATTCCCTCCAGCAGCCAGACAAGCTTGGGATGTTATCAAGGGTGGTGCCAGAACTTTCCACGATGCGACCGATGTTGGACACTATATCAACAAGGCTCCAGCTGCCAAGAAGGCTTCATAGATCCGGTAGCGCGTCATTTGGGAATTACTTTGGCAGCACTTTGGGTTGAGAGACAGATGAAATAGTCAGTTGGCCGGAATTGGAATATCCAACACAACCTAGCAGAGAATATGACCCGGTGAGACATGCCTTTGGTCATTAATGTCTTTTTCTCTCCATTGAAACGATTGATGGGATTATATGGATGGATGGAGGCAAGGAAAGGAAAATTGGGAGGATGGATGGAGTGATGAAGGGCTATGGACTCGTATGCAGATTCTTTGTCTTGCAGTCTTCAGCGTTTATGTGTTTGTGTTCACTCCGTACTTCATTAGTGTTATTAGAATGATGAATGGCGATGCAGTTAGCGAGAAAATCCCCAAAGTCTGAAGTGAAGGGACAATTGCTGAAGAAAAATAAGTGAAGTATAACGATGTGAGAAACGTTACCTTCGTGGCATCATTCCGGCTGTCTCGGTGTGCCCTTACAACCTTTTCGTGCTGGCACTTTCCATGGCTGGTTAAATAAAGTAGCAACGACCAGCAAGAGTCTCAGTTCAAACGAGGCAGAATAATTACAGGTATCTACTAGCAAATAAATGTTCCAAAGCCACGACAAAATTTGACAGAACAGATGAAGTTACTCAATCATGTTTAATTTAATTGTTCTAGCTATTTCCAAATAACAAATGAACTTACGAAAAGTTTGTTCGTTCGTTGAAATTGTGCTGGCTCATTTCACCTATTATTCAACGGCTCTATCTTCTATTGCCATCAAGAAACCGAAGTTTGTTTATATATATCATTATTTATTATTTTCCATTATGTGGAACTCCATGGCACAGTACCAACACACTCCATCCATTCTAAACCCACCTAAAACTCCTTATCAAGTATTCCAAAGCTGTAAAAGTGGATCCAAATAACCAGCTTGTCTTTTCCATACCATCTCAATTCCAATTAAGCAACGGCGAACTTACTTCTAGCCCTCAACTTAGCACCATTAGTATAAAGACCGAACATCCCGACTATACCAATAACACTCAAACCCCCAAGAAGAGAAACACCTCTCCCAATCCCCAAATTAATAAAAAGGGGTCTGCCAAATAAGATACTCCCACAAGCAAACGCACTTCTCAAGAAATCATTGCCAGCAAACAAACTCGCGGCGTATTGCGGATAGGAAAGCGGGACGTATACAAAAATGCATTGCATAACAATGAAAACACTGCCACCGTAAATCACGATTCCGATGGTTGGTGCGATCCAATGGATACTTGGGTTCGCCGTCCAAGCAAAGAGGAAGAGCCCGATTGTGGGCCCAAAACAAGCGTAGAGAGCTGGTAGGAGACGAGATTCTTGTGCTCGGAGACCGTTGGCTTTGATGTCGGGGATGAGGAGGAAGTGTAGGTATAGACAGTAGATGATGATACCTCCGATACAGGCGACGAGGATACAGGTGAAGACAACACCGACCATACCTAGGGAGAAGCCATACATTGGTGGGTAAACTAGTGGAAAGACTTCGAAGAAACTGTAATAAATTCCGTATACGATTGCTGTGTAGACGTTGACGAAGAGGATAGCGGGGTCCTTGATTGTGATTTCGAGTGGCTTGACGATTGCGTCGACAAGGATTGCGGATGGTTTGAGGTTTTTTTGGTCGATTTCTGACTGGGACTTGAGACGGTTGTCGCCGGTAAGCTTTCGGAGACGGGCAGCACGTCTGAGGAGGATGTTTGGTGTGGAGGTCTCGGGAAGCAAGAGGAACATGAGGAGGAACAGTGGTCCTGCTGCCCAGAGTATCTCCCACAAACTCCATCTCCATCCTTTTGCTGTGACTGCAAAACCAGAAAGCAATGGACCCAAAGCTGGTCCACAATAAGCTGCTGATACCCATGCTACCAAGGCGTATGGTAGATACAGTAAAGAATACATGTCCTGCATTGTTGCAGCACCGATAGCCAAACAGGGCGATCCGAAGAAGCCTTGAAGAAAGCGGAGAACCAGTAAGCCGGCAAAGTTATCGACCATAGCTGTTGGTAGTGAGAGAATGGTGAAAAGTGCCATTGTAGCCGCGTAAACTGGCGAGCGACCAATAACGGGAATCTCGGAAAGGGGAGCGAAAAGAAGCGGACCCATGCCATAAGCGAGGACGTATAAAGATAATGGTAGTGATGCTTCTGCAGGTGAAACTCCAAATTTGTGGATCACACCTTCAGTACTCGAGGTGTAGATCGCGGAGCCAGTGTAGACAACGAAAGTGTACAGACAGATGATTACACTAATCACAAAACGTTTTCCATTTGACCAATTTTGTGGGTTTGCCTCTTAGATGGTGGTCAGCTTTTGTTTTTTTCTAAGAGAATTTCGGAGGAATCGGGAGAAGCTTACTGTCATCTGTAGTATACCAATCCACCAAAATTACTCCATCCGCGGTCTTTATTGGAACAATTGGCTTCGTGTGTGTTCGTTCAATGGCAAGTTCGGCTTCTAGTTCGAGACGTTCTTCAGTATAGGGTGTTGTTTCCAATCGACTCTTGGTTCTAACTAAATGGAGAGATGGATCTCTTTCAGGTAATTTTTCCGTATCGACTTTCTCTAGGTCTGATCGTTCATTCTCATCCGAGGGGTCATCGCTGATGCTGGATTGTTCAGTAAGAGCGCTAGCATGGCTTGGTTGTCGATGATCTACAATTTCTGGTCGTTTTTCTGATGAGGAGTTGAGCAAGGCGTTATAGGTGGCAGGCAATTCAAAGCCTGGAAGCTCTTCTGGATATTGGAGGACTCTGTTTCCGGTAACCCAACGAATTACTTGACCCAGAGGGGCCTCTCGTAACAGCTCCGTCATATTGTGGAATTGTCTTGTGGTGTGCTGAAAATCCAATAGACGATGTTAAAGTGTGGAATACTTCCTGAATCAAAAATGGCAATTGAAGAGTTACTGAGATTCTGAGAAGACTTGAGAAGAGATGGCGTCTTGGAAGATGGAAAGGGATGTGAGGACCGAGAACAACGGCGAGATGGGATGACTTGATGACAAGAGAAGAGAAGGGACAAAACGAGTTGTATTATATATTTACTCTCTATCGGAACAAAGTTTCCCCTCAGAGTTCTATTTCAGCCATAACAAGGTGCAAGATAGGTAAGCCAGTATCTTACAAAAGCACTCGCGATTGATTGGACCTTATCGCCGATACCAAAGCATAATTCGACCACATTCTCTCAGAAATGCATGTGGTAAATGCGGGATGGGCCTGAGTCACAATAGTGATATTGGTAAACAGGGCCAAAAACGAATGAGAAAGGAGAAAATCAACAATGGCTTGTCGGGAGTAAGCAGAGACAGGGAGAGCTTGTTCTGCCCAGCAAGTAAAAATCCGCTCTCCCCAGCCTGGGCGGTACAGCGCTGAATAATGCGACTCGAAACTAAGCGATGACGCGTGGGAGGCTCAAACTTCTTGGTTGCATAGCTTTGTCATGAGAAGCATGTGGGTGGAATTTCGATTGGTTCTTTGGTTGAGATCTATGTTGGTCGTGGATAAAAGCCGTGAATGGGTGATTAGTGAACGGCGATAAACTTACCTATCCTCGCATCTGCTTTGAAACCAGGCGTTTTTGAGCCAGTAAGATTTCGAGAATGACGAACATCAATGCTACCTTTAAATAATTACAAGCGAAATGATTATTAAACAACTCCGTCTTCCTACAAACATGATACAATTGTAACCATCGACACAGTATTCGACCATTTGTATATCCGGCCCGTAACCCGGATACCCGTACTTGACTTCTGCCTTTATTAACTTGGGACAGCTGCAGTCAAGTACTTTCTTGTGCCTACCAGTCAGATTGATTCCTCCCTCCCCGCCTCTTATCTGAGCCCGAGATCCTGGTCCTGCTCCCATGAGGTACGTACAAATCAGTGAGCATGAAGTGGAGATAGGTAGAAGTTTTGATCCGAAGGATCGGGCGACGGTCGGTAGTCGGTAATTTATACCAAGCGCGAGGAGCAAACAGACGCGAAAGGATGAAGAAAACTGTCCCACCGTAGGCGGCAGTTTTACCATAAATAGGCGCGCGCTTGAACTGGGATCAGAGAGTTCTGGGGAGTTACAACTGCTGGCTGAAAAGTTGTAGGGAGAAGCGAATGCGGAGTCGGGTGGCGAAGTTGTTGGAGGAGTCGTTTGTTTCAAGCTTTGCTCCGTAGAGAGACGGTCCCATAATAACGATTAACCTCACCTCTGTCCATTTTAACTCCTGGAGTGGGATTTCAAATAATTTAAGTCAGACGGAAACTTCCCCGTGCCCTTTTGGGAACCGCATATCACGTGGAGCTGTCTCACCCAAACCAGGCTTCCGTTTCGAGGGCCCAACTTTCTAAACGGGTCCTCTTCATGAGGTAAAAGACTTCTAAGGAAACATATACGCTATTTCTAGTATATTTGATGTGATAAGAGGGGTTACTGGATCACGTGGTAGCTCATCCTCCAGGTTGGGGGCCAAGGGCTCCTCATCGCTGAGTCGAATTGCTTCCTCATATCTTTTCGATAAATTCATTCCAAACTGAATGCGAAAGTCTTTAGGGACTAAAGCTTCGGATACTCCGATTGTGCCTGGTCTCTCTTAGTCTTTTCCATCTTAGTCTTTTCCATCTTAGTCTTTTCCATCTTAGTCTTTTCCATCTTCTTGGGTGCCTGTCTGTTCCTCTGTTGGGAATGGTGTTCAGCCTCAACTACAGCTCCCTTACTCAGCATCCCCAGATTATGCCGGCAACTGAACTGGTGATACAACGGGAATCGTAGGCCCCGGGGCCGTTGACCGTTGGGCCGTTGGTTTACGAAGCCCCTCCTCGTTGACCAGTATTGCAATTGTTGGTGCCGCAATACCTTCATAATTCCTCGATTGACACAGTGTGCTTTGCCACCGGAGCTAAACAACTGCGCCTACAACTCGACTAATCCCCGTGGCCCCCATTCCGTCTACCATTCTGGCCTTACTCAACCTTACATAGATTTTGTGGGAGACTACCCGGCGAACCATTGCAGTTGCGAATACCGAGGATTGTGTCAAACAACCTTTAATCTTCATTGGGCTCCCTTCGTATCTTTTCTCATGACTAAACCTGCAACTTTTGTCCGCTTGAGGTGAGAGCCAGAGAGCCTCAGCCCCCTTGATGCCATCCTATTGGATAACCTCAATGGCGGTAACGGCCGCAATCCCTACCCCAAAGGGATTCGGTAAGCATGTTTTTGGTTGCCTAACATGGCCATAGAGCCATTGCAATGCATTTAGAGTTAAAGGATTCTGCAAGGACGGCGAGATCGATCATTCCATCATGAAGCTGAACATAATTTGTTCACAATGCAAGAAATCATCGCTAACTTTTCAACATCGGCCCGGACTTTCATCAACTGCGTAGCTACACACGAGCGGCCCACGACGATTGATGCTCCAAGTGGATGACAAAGAACTACTCTTCCTATGTTGGCAATTGCTCCGGTTTAAAGGTGGAGTGGCAAGTTTTGCATAGCATCTAGTGAGATGTACGGTTAAAGCATCTCAAACTTCGCATGTTTACTACTACCAAGGTCCAAATCTTGGATGCCTTTTCTTCCTTCCAGCTCCGCTCTACAAGTGTAGGAGGAGGATTGTATGCTTTTATTCTTCTGCCTTGGAGAATTAAAAATACAACAATTGTTCAGTTGGTTCGATCAATTTATATAACTTGCCATCTTTATCTCTACAATTTCATCATCCACAATCATCACAAGAATCTTCATTTCCAACTGACAACAACACCTTACCAACTCCGTATCATCATCTTCATTCAATCACAACAACCGTCTTTAACAATTGAACAAAAATACCATTGTCGATTCCCCTGTATCTTCAATTTCAGCGATCAGGAATCTCCATCTCCAGCTTAAACAATAAATAGCACTTCCCTCAGTATATCTTCTCAAAACCCAAAAGCGGTTTTCTTGAAGTGGCTTCATTTCTTCCCTTTTATCACAACGGCACCTCACAAAAAGCCAACACCATGTCCCGCTCTTACTCCCGCCCAACAACCAGTCGCTCAAGTTCCGCTTCTCTCCCTCCGTCTATCACTCACACCCCCTCAACCTCGATAACCCCCCTCCGTCTCGGTCCTATGACTCTCAAAATTCAAACATCAACACCCTACCACACTCTTCTCACTCTCACCATCCCACCTCAAACTCTTGCATTTCCTCTGATCTCTAACCCAACAACCTCAACCACATTTCACATTCTGTCCGGCTCCCTCCGTCTCGCAACCTGCACCACAGAACCCGAAACCAACATCCCCTCTTCGTCTTCCATTTCTGAGTTCGATACTCTACCCGGATCCACGGTCTCTATTCCAGCTGGCTGCTTCCACGGCTTTGCAAACCATGGCGTTGAAGATGCTGAGGTTCTGTGTGTCCATAGTCCCGGTCGGTGGAGTGAGGCTTTGAGAGAGTTAGCTACCGTGAGAGGAGAGTGGATGGGCGAGGAGGGGAAGGCGGTGTTAAGAAAGTGGGGGGTATATTTCATTGGTGATGAGATGAGAGCTCACGAGGAGGGAGATGAAGTGGAGGATTTGATGTTTCAACCTGGCTTGAGATGTATGGCGTGAGCGATTTTCCTCTTTATCTTTCAATCGGATTTCTTGTGTTAAGTTTGGAAAATGCATTGGAGGGTGGGATGATACATGGCATGAGTTGGAGTTCTCTCTTTACTACGGGCATTTATGGGTTCAATGAGCAGGCCTTGTTGGGGTTGCATTGCGTTGGTTTTTTTGTTTTACGGCTGTGTGGGAAATGGGTTAGATTTTGGGCTTGCGTTTTTCTTCTTCTACATTTCTTGTTATTGTGTTACATACACCTTCTTTTGTATTCTAGACTAGAATTTGATCCGTCATCGGGAATGACCTAATCAGCGAACAGAGATATCACTGAACTCACTTTTGGAATTCCTGAAAGCTTAGTATGGGAATACCTTGTTCATTAACAGTAATATCTCTTTGAAATTGGCAAGTGGCCGCCTTGATCATAACGCTACGTGAACAATGAACTGTCAAAATGACGCAGGAAAGTGCTAGCACAGTACTTGGTTCATACAACAACTTCATAACTTATCGGAGTGAACTTAGGGTGAGCATCTTAACAATTAGCCACTATTTGGTGGGAGTCGAAACTCGCATTCAGGTTCATTTAGAACTTCGTGCCTCCTTTATAATACTATTTTCAAGTACTTCAAAATCAAGGAGTCTTATATAGTGGTGGCTCAAGTTTTGGTATGCATTATCCACCAATTATGTCGCTTGTCGACAACTCGTGGCCTAGGTAGAGAGTCTAGTGATTTCTGCTATTACTTCACAGAATAAGTTTAGATAGTTTTATAGTTATTTCAGTATATCTCTAGACAGAATTAGTTAAGTCCATGATTTGTGAATAAGCACACCAGTTCCAACTTGAGCTAGGTAAGCCTTAACCTACATCCACGTGCAATATAAGTACAAATAAGAAGAACAGGAACCAATCAAACCAAAAGTCTGATTAATCTTGTGGTAAGACGCTTCCCCGATACACGCCATTGTGATAACCTTTGTTATTCCCTTTCTTAAGCCTGCAGATAAATTCTGCCACTAGGGAAAGACTTCCTCGGTTCCAGAAGGGTGCTGTAGGAACTGTAAGAGTCATCAGTTCGATTCTGTGAGCATTGAATTTTTTTTGGTGGTCAAGTCGGGTGTTTAACCAAAACCAATTCGCCAACGCGACCACTAAATTCCTTGGTAGGTATGCTTGCTACACTAAATTAAGTGCGAGACTTTCCAGGGCTTTAGAAGTTTCAAGGACTCAGTTCCTCGAGTCTTTTACCATTTTTACCTTGTGCTTCAGGTGATTCAAGATTTCCTGTCTTGAAGTAATAGTGGCAGGGGGTATATGCAGGAACTACCTAGCTGAGTGAGGACCCTTCTTTCTCTTCCCTCTCCCCGCTTTGGCCAGAGAGAAATTCATGGTCCGGATTTGAATTCCGATACAAGGTTGACAAGGAGATGATTACGTTTCATAGAATTTGATTGTAGTTGAACATTTACATAATTGAAGTCCTACTACAAGTATGATCTATTCTCAAAGAGGATAGATACAAAGTTGCCATATCACTTATTTTCGCTCTCGACATAGAGATCTCGATCCTCTCAAAGGAACAACATGGAACTCTAATAAAGCTTGGTACAATAATAAAAACCCTCCCACGTTTTCTTGCACAATGGGCAACCCTGCTGCATCTATCATCTAGGCAACGAGAAGCCTCTGAAACACAAAGAAACCATCAGCTTGCAATCAGGATTTGAATCTCCTATAGCTCGTAGATCAACCAATTGACTTCTTTTGGAAAGTAGACATAACAGCAAAAGCCCACCCACGTTTCTTCCACACTCAAATCTCAAACTGCATATCCCATACCACCAACGAAAACCCCTTTGGAACACACAGAAGTCATCAGACATCGATTTGACACTCTTCCTGATCATAGATCAACCACCTCGACCCCTCAAAAATGCCCATCACAACATTAAAAGCCCACCCACGTTCTCTTTCACAACCCGTACCCTCACATCCCCCATCCCCTTCCAACGAGAAAAGCCTCTGCAACACACCAAAGCCAATCAGCCCAAACCCACACCCAATAAAACCACGGGATCTGGTTAACAACGTGTCAAAGTACTAGGATATATATTAAGAAACACACCAAGTTGAAAATAATTGGATCGCCAAAGTTCAGCATCGTCAGGATGGTGAGTCGTGCAGCCGAGAAAGTAGGACTCGCTTGTCAATGATAGGAGACATTTGAACGATCATCTGATGTTGTGTACCGAACCAAGAAGTTACACCAGAGGAATGGAAAAGGTTGTGGCCTCAAGAACAGCGCCACTATGCATGTCCTGTGGTGTTCTCATGTATGCCTGGGGGAAAAAGCAAAAGTGACAACGCCGTGTCTCGGGCGGTACTGGATTTCGGTTGTTGATGAAGCCGAGTGATGAGGAGTAAAGCGGCGGTAAATAGGGCTAGCTTTCTGGACCTGGATTTTATCGGACAATTGAAAGTGAAAAGCACTGGGCTAATATAGATCAACATAGAAGGTTGGAACAGCGAGAATTAGACATGTTTCCGTAAAAGCGGCGGTAAATACATCGGGTTCGCACCTGCTTTACGTATCTAGCTCTCGTTGTTCCAGCTTTTTAGGGTAGTTCAAGGTAATTATTCTAAATACTTAGAACAATTTAAAATGTTACTCTAGCTGTTTAAAACAATCAAGTTTCATTGTTCTAAAGTATTCAGGGTAATGTTGAACTTGTACAAGGAAGTTAGAAAGTCAGAACAACGAGAGATATTTTTAACCCATTGAACTGTAACAACAAAATAGAATGATGAGAGGTATACACTGCTTCTTTCATTGCCTATTGCGAGGGGATTGCAAAAAAAGCAAATAAAAAAGTAAATAGAAATAAATCCGCTCCTCCTGCGGCTTATTGCTCATACATTTGTAGGACGCCATCCCCAAATCTCAGTGACCTTCACACTGGATAGCTCATCGAAATTTCCTGGTGGAGTACTAGTTTAAAATCCAGTAGGTCCATGATTGCGATATCCACCTGTATTGTAGTATCCATACACCCCATCGAGTCCTGTTGGCAGCCTCTCGAATAGCTGCATTGGACTGTCCCCACTAGGAGGTTCTTCATAATCATCTTCAGTTGTTGGAATTCGCACATGGAATATCTCCTCGAGACCCTTCATAGCAGGAACAACTGTTTCAACAATGTCTAATCTGTCAACGCTATATCCACCCACGCCTGCGGTTTGCCATAGAAGAACATGATGGTCACCAAGATCGTGGACGGCCAAGCGTTTAACCCGAGTTAAATCTTCGCTTTTTATGCCATTGAAGAAAAGAGCGTAGTGCAGGTCCATGTCCGGGTCCAAGAAAAGAGTGCCAATATCGAAGTTGAACCGGATTTTTGGTGAGGACAAAGCAGTTCCGAAACGAAGCGAGCAACTACCAACGACAGCTTGACGAGAATCCCGACAGACACAGAGAGCTGTTGGGGGAAGAGTTTTCGTGAAGAATCCTTTAGCCGGCTCCTCCCCAATACGATAGAACTGAACAAAAGATACGCCAACGAAACGAGGTTGTAAGGTCAGCTGCCATATGATCTTTTGAGTTCACCGGGTAGACATCGAAACAACTTGAACTTAGTGAGCGAACTTTCGTGCTTTTGATTCATTTTTCTCTTCTTGCTCTTCTGCGCATCTTATTTTGAGCTGGATAGACCCGACTTTGAAGTGGAGTGCGAGCCGGCAATAGTGAAAATGGTAATGAACGACAAGAAAACCCAGCCTAGTGGGCGAGAAGGTTGAAGAAATGAACGGATATTGATTAAAGAAGATTCGGGTTATGACGAAAGAGTTTGGAACGAACAATGAGGGCCTAGCCTATTGTTCCAAGGAGTTGAAGACATAGCGGAAACTGTTGAGGAGAATTCGACAATGACGATAGGGGTTTGGAAAGAACGACGAAGGCCTCGTCTATTGTAAGAAAGATGGGTTTCCACCTGACTTTTGCAAGTAATGTGCGAAAACGTTTAGGATAAGTACATCTATTCTCCGAGAAGGTTTAGAACAATGGGGAAGTCGAATTCTCAATTTTTCCAAATGCTCTCCCATAATAGTTGAAATTGTGCCAGAATTCTAGGGCAAGGGAAGGATGGGGTGTAGGCAGAGTAAAGCCGGGGTTCTTACCAGAAATTGAAGAAATATACTCCCTATGAATCAATTCTTCTCTCGATGCGAGATGGAGCTGCACATCCGTTAACGGCAGCATGCAAACGCGTTCTGCAGATCACTTACATGATGCGATGCACTTATACGCCACCACGTTCTCAACAATTGACTCCGAGGGAATCACGCGTTTGACATCGTCTCAAAGATACGGAAAACCGTGTCTGAAGATCTGCTCCTTTTCCCGAGCAGATGAGATGAGATGACAGGAGTTCGATTCAAATTGACCTTGGTCCGTGAGGTTGTTTGTATGCACAGACAAATCAACGTGCGCAAAGGGAGGAGACTTGATGATTCGGCAGCGGCGCAGCTCAACGCTGGAGGTGGAGAAGAAAGGGAAATGACTGGGTGCTGGTTGGAGAGACGACTGGGGCAGCTAAGATGCGGAGAACAATTTGATGGGCGGGCGACGCTAGCAAAAAAGACACGTGACCATAACGCTAACCTCTTTGGGACAGCAGATTAGGGGATGGGCCGACAGCAATTTTCGAGACTCCGTCGCCTCTCCTCTGCTCGTGTCTGCAGTCTGCATCTCGCGGGTTACAAAAAAACACAGGTCCTGTCCTACGTTTCTCACCCTCGTTTTTTTTCCCCCTTGCCCTGTCTCTTCTTCCCTAATTCTTGCTCTTCCCCCCAAGCAATTCGACGGTACGTGATCACTTGCCCTGAATTCACAGGACACGCTTTCCTCTCTAGCTGCACGCGGGCTCCCAGGCACAGCACTTTTTAATTTGACAGCTTTCTATCGCCCCATCCCTGTCTATATGACCCCTTTTGCCGTGGCTGATCCACGTCCAACTCCCAAAACTTTGTTACATCTTTCAACATCACCTCGTACTGACCAGAATTCGCGCCAGACAGATCGATCCTTACTGCAGTCTTTCTGTCCTTCATTCATCCTGCGACGACCGGGAGCTTCTGATTCTTCCATTCGAGGTCACCTTTTCTGGTACGTATTGACCCCATCCATCGTTCGCGCATCGCATCTCCTATTTTCTCTGCCTCGACGTCAACCATCAACCTTCATCTGCGCTGGCGGCGGGAGCTGGTCTGGTGCGCGACGTCCATCTGGCATTTTGTTGGGCTCCGGTTACGGCGATCGTGCAAGTTTACACGGAAGCTAACTCGAAAGCTTCATCTTTAGATTCCAGACCCTTCAAAACAGCGCCTTCCTTCACAACAGCCTTCGTCGAACCTTCTTCATCGAATTCAAGACAATGGGTAAGCAATCCTTTTTTCCTTTCCAGCGGCACGTACCCGCTTGCAAATGCTGGACCACACTCGGTTCCGACACGAGAATACCTGCAGCAACAATCATCCGCAAGTCCAACACATTATTCCTCGCTGTGGTCATTGAGCTGCGACAACCGTTGAGTTGTGTACTGGAAGACCTTGCATGCGGCTAGAAACCATCACGTCCCTGCTTCGTCACCCAACCTGATTGAGCGTCGGTCGTTACATTCGCTGGGAATTTCGGCCATGGCTTCACTGGCAGGTCTTTTGGCCCAGTCTCGGTCTGCGAGCGGACCGACCACGTCAACGATGATGGCTTTTGGCGACGATGATAGTGCTGGCCACTTCAGTACATATCCTCATACTCGACGTCGTCAACGCCAACGACCGGATTCATCTGGCCACTTTCGCAGCATGCTAGATGTCGAGGAGCCTCCAAGTTTGGAATCCATCGATGTGCCACCTGAGAAATCCATGGAAGAATGCTTCAATGAGAAGAGCGTTCAAAAGGCGCAAAAACATGTTACGAATGATTGGACTGACATTTTATGTTTCTACACAGCTACAAATGGCGCTGCCCCAGTGGCCCCAACCAGAGCTTCACCAGCACCAAACGGCAAACCTGTGTCTCCGCAGCAAATGGAGATCCCACAAAGCGTGAGCTCGAGCGATCCAAAGATTGCAGCTCAACAGGCTAGTGATATGAGAAATATTGTTCGAAGAAAGTTGACTGGTTACGTTGGTTTTGCAAACCTACCCAACCAATGGCATCGCAAGAGTGTGCGAAAGGGCTTTAACTTTAATGTTATGGTAGTTGGTGAGTGCTAAATGTGCTATGGTGATTGGCCAATGCTAACCTTTGCAGGTGAATCTGGACTTGGTAAATCTACTTTGGTCAACACCCTTTTCAGCACCTCCCTATACCCACCTCGAGAGCGAAAGGGGCCTTCCCTCGATATCATCCCAAAAACCGTTGCCATCCAATCAATAAGCGCCGATATTGAAGAGAACGGTGTCCGTCTGCGTTTGACCGTTGTTGATACCCCAGGTTTCGGTGACTTTGTTAACAACGATGAATCTTGGCGACCAATCGTGGATAACATCGAGCAACGTTTCGATGCCTATCTCGATGCCGAGAATAAGGTTAACAGAATGAACATTGTTGATAACAGAGTTCACGCCTGTGTTTACTTCATCCAGCCAACTGGCCACGCTTTGAAGCCTTTGGATATTGAAGTTATGCGCAGACTTCATACTAAGGTCAATCTTATCCCAGTCATCGCAAAGGCTGACACAATGACCGATGAGGAGATCCTAGCTTTCAAGTCGAGGGTAAGTAGCTCTTCCACTTGCTGTTTTTCACAATGCTAAATATGTTAGATTCTCGCCGATATCAAGCACCATGCTATCCAAATCTTTGAGGGTCCCCGATATGAACTTGACGACGAAGAGACGATTGCCGAGAACAACGAGATTATGTCAAAGGTCCCATTCGCTGTTGTCGGTGCAAATTCCGAGATCAGCAGCGCCGATGGACGCAAAGTTCGTGGTCGTAGCTACCCATGGGGTATCATCGAGGTGGACAATGAGGAGCACTGCGACTTTGTGAAACTTCGTCAAATGCTTATCCGAACACACATGGAGGAGTTGAAGGAGCACACCAGCAACGCGCTGTACGAAAACTACAGATCCGAGAAGCTCACCGCCATGGGTGTTGCTCAGGATCCAAGTGTCTTCAAAGAGGTCAACCCAGCTGTCAAGCAAGAGGAAGAGCGTACCTTGCACGAGCAAAAGCTCGCCAAGATGGAGGCCGAGATGAAGACAGTTTTCCAACAAAAGGTTGCCGAGAAGGAGCACAAGTTGAAGCAGAGCGAGGAGGAGCTGTACAGCCGTCATCGCGAGATGAAGGAGCAGTTAGAGAAGCAGCGACAAGAGTTAGAGGAGAAGAAGTCGAGAATCGAGAGTGGACGACCAATAGAAGAGAAGGGCAAGCGGAAGGGATTCTCTCTCCGTTAAGACGACTTTACCGATTCGACGGATATACCCTCTCTACAGCGACGCGACACATAGCCCCTTTTACTTTCACTTCTTGTCTCTTTAATCATTGATCCTTAATACTGCGTGGCGACGGAGAGCGGAGGAGCATTGGGTGGGTTTGACATTCCAGCTTCTGTGAGGCTGCCTGCCTGGTTGTGCGCTGAACGGGTGGATCTGGGGGAGTTTTGCTTACATGCAAGGGATGAGCCGAAAAAGACACACGGGGTGGGCGAGAGATCGTAAAAAATTGACCCGAATACCTGGTTTTTTTCCTTTTTTATTCCTTCTCGACGCTTGTGTGCGGCCGCTTTCTTCGGGTCAATCTGTATTTATTATGATAGCTTCGAGACGTTTTTCTTGCTCTCCTTTTTCCCTCTCTTTGGCCGTCGTCGATTTTTCCCTTTGTTTGCTACGAATGAAAAAAGGGATGTGTTTCTTCTCAGCAGCGGGCTTCTTGTGCGAGTTGTCTTATTGCTTTTTCGCGGCTGCTCTCGATAGGTCTTGAACTAATTGCACTGGGTAGTAATACATGCTATAAAAAATAATGCTTCTTTCAATTGCAGATGTGATGTACTTGAACCCATTTGATGAAACAAACATTGACTGAAATCGTGTCCAACTCTGTATGCTCAACCAGAATGATCTTATTTATCCTATGCGCGGCAACTCGACTTGACCTACTAGCTGTTTAAAGGACAACTATAGCCGAAGAATCAAATCATAGAAGATACGGTTCGGGACAACGGAGAGGAGAAAGCTGTGGATAACGATGCGACTCTCACCCAGAGCGCGCCCGTTTGAACGAATCTTACCTCTCTAATGCTGAGAGAATTTTGAGAATCGTGAGAGGTAAGGACTCGGGAAGAAAAAACGTAGGCAGGTTGGGGGGATTTTTTATTTATTTTAAGTAAGCTAGTCAAAAAGCAGTAAGCTGGTCCAAAGGTGGTAAGCTGGTAAGTGTCTAGTAAGCTCGAAAGTTGCGGGTAAGCTGCAAGTAAGCAGCAGCTTATCCTGATAAAAAAAAAAGGGTTGACAACGAGGGAGTGCCGATATCAAAGTCGTTTTTCTGACCAATCATGGGACGAATGCGGAGTTGCAGAAATCAACACCTTCCTCTCTGCTTTCTTAATACTAATACTAAACCTACATTTAGTCATTGCAAGGCACCTACTTCTCTTCAAACAATTCTCTGTCCCTCCTGGGCCCCTCGTATTGGGGAGGGGTTGTGCAGTAAGGAGAAGAGGGTTTCTTGATACTCTCGAAAATGGAACGAGCTGGCCGATTATACAATTGGATAAATCTGTCCAGCCATACTTTAAATTTGCTATAATTGACATCCACTGTGTGCTGAAATAACTCTTCTGAACTGCCTGGAATATTCGTTTTAAACTGTTACTTGTTTGAAAACATTTAGGATTTTATTTAATTAATCCAATAAAAAAAATACAATTTAGTTACTAGACTCACAACGCAATTGGCGAATAAAGCATATCAGAGCCTTCCTCGTGAAATGGGTCTCTTATGATGAGCTAGTTGTAGGTAGAGTCTAAATCACTAGACTTGGGCCTTCTCATTTGTCTCAAATTTCATTCAACATACGTATAGCCATTTTGATTTTGAAACTATGGAGAAAAATATACATCCCTATCCTCAATCCAACACAGCCTTCCCATCAGCCCAACTAGGTTCAATCCCCCTACAAACCCCCTCATAATCCAAAAAGGTCCTTCGATCCATATCAGGCGTAGTCCAAAACATAGTCCACCCCGTGCCAGGTAACTTCCATGTGCCCCTCGAACGTTCAAAATACCACTTATTAACCACATTCGTAGTCCTAGATCTCCACACCACCCCATTCGGGAAGCAATCTCGCACCATAGCCGTGAACACTGCATCTGCTACTCCGCCTGAGCCTTGAGCCTTTTTTAGGACCGCGAATTTATCGAGGTATGGTACCATTCTTGCTCGACTTGCGGGACTTCCGTCGTCGGGGACTCCTGGGGGGAGTTCCCATGTTAGGAGGGCGCCGCCTTCGTATTCTCCTGCAATTATTACTCCTGCTACTCGTCCATCAACTCGTTTAAGGTACTCGTTCACATCGAGTTTTCGCCCGAAGGAATCATCAATTAAGTGAACCAAACGAGGGAGATCAATTTGTGAGTCCGTCAATGTAATTTGTGGTTTCCCGGAAACTGGAGGTTCCCACTTGATAGTTGTAGGATTTGGAAAAATCGTAATGGGCATTCCATGTTTTGCAAATGTTGTCGGAGTGATGCTTAAAGCTGGAGTTGCAATAGCTTCGGGAGTGCATGGGTTTGCTGGTCCCAATCGCCCTACTGGGAGTGAGGAGGAAAAGACGGGCTTGTCTGTAAGTAGATTGTGTATCAAGGGATTTCTATGGCGTCTTGTGCCGACCCCACCAGGTTGAAAGGGCATCAATTTCCCTGAATTCGCAGCTTCATCAGGAGTTGTGAGAATTGCTGATGAACTAGGAGGCAATAATGCGAGCACAGAACGCACTAGTTTGAGATTTTGTAGATGGTATGAATTGACATGCTGAATTTTTGAGGAAGACTCTGGTGGGGTGGTCGAATTCGGGGCGAGGCTCCCAAACTCTTGTTCAACAAATTTTGAAATCGGGTTACTCATCCCTCGATCAGACACACTAGGTCTCCCAGTCGGACCCTGTAGAGATTTTTCTGACTCCATGCCGTTGAGGAGGTCTTGTTTGGCGGGCTCAAATTCTTGTTCCATGTTCAAAAAGACATGATAACCATTTGGACGATTAGGCGTAGGAACCCCACCAAGAGGATCCAAAATAATGAGCCTATCCAAGGAAATTTCACCCCGCAGCTCCTCTAAGCGTTCTTTGACCTCGATTGGATCTTCGTCGTGCAAAACTTCGGTAGGGATTCCAGCCAATTCTTTCAAGAGTGCCAGAACAGTATCAGAGCCAGTGACTGGGACAGCGGTTTGGGTGACATCAGTATAAGCTATCGTTGGTATAACGGGAATTATCCCTCGTTTTAGTGGTGTCATTAACAGCTTCCTGAGAATGACATGGGCATTCGTTTGAGTGAGCGATCCGTATTTTGGCTTCCCAGATTCCTCCTTAACTGCTATAACATTATCCACGAGCCTTGCCCCCGTATCGCTATTGGAATCAATGGCCGACACAACCCTATTTGCTTGTTTGGTCGACAGGTTTCTCCAATTGAGGGCCTGGCCAGAGAGATCTTCTTTTTGTCCATCACAGTCGACCACCACCACGCTTATCAACCCCAGGCGACCGAGTTGCGAGAGGGTCCTCCCTATCCCGCAGAGAGTTTCATCCTCTAATTCTTGAGGTGCTCTGATCTTCACCAACGCAACATGCAATTGTGGTTCGGGCGCGGCATTCTTCTGGGTATATGGATGTTGTACAAATTTGGGGCTTCCTTCCACCGCTGAGGGGGCATAAAAGGAGCCTAGATTGACGCCAAGCTTCGCGGTTTGGTATTTTCGTTCGGAGGGGGTAAGAGGTGTTGGTGGGGGTGTCGTGGGAGGGCTGAATCGTTGTAGGTATGCTTTTGCTTCTCGTTTGGTTGCTGTAGAACCCAAAACTGACATAAAAAAGTCCTAGAAGAAGTGAGCAATGGGTTGTATAATTGTATAATTTCTTTCCAATATCTCCAATTGCGCACCTTATCAATCTCCCTCGCTTCCTTCTTCGCCTTTTGCTGATTGGACAATTCCTTCACATGCTCCCTTGCCAATTCCTCCCTCCGTTGCTTTTTCGAGCTTGTCTCGACCGAGAAAGGACGTGTGCCGTCATCGTGGTTGTAAAGTATGCGATTATTTCGTTTGGACCATTGTTGTATCTATCAAGAGTGAATCAGTATAGGCGCAGATGAATCCCAGTGCACCCACATTATGACCAGCCACTTCTTTGCCCTTCTTCAAGGCTAGATTCTGCAATATCATTGTGCATGTTGAAATGGCCTTCACCGCGGGAGGTCAGGCACCTAGGTACTGATACTGCATGGAATAAATTTCAGAGTCATCTGGAGCGCTGGCGGTGGAGAAGTTTTATCAAAGAGGTGCCACGGCCGGTCCTCGGCGCCACGATATTCAAGAGCTCTTATCGATAAGCTGACCTCGGGTTGTTTCTTTTGTAGGTGAGGTCATGGGATGGGGAAGCTTAGTTCTAGTACGAGAGGGAGTATCAAACCTCAATTAAACACTTTTGAGGAGCTGTCTTTGCTTAATATTCCCCCTTTGCTAGCTTCTGTATTACGAAAATTAAAAATGTGGTATGATGAATCCCTGTCTCGGTACTCGGCACTCTTAGAATAGGAGTATCCGCTCATTAGCGGATACTTTTCCGTCAAACTACTAACTTCTCAGTAAACAATGATTATTTTTAGTTGAGAAGAGATGCTTTTCCGTTCATCTGTCCGGACGTATTATAAGATCCAAAACCCGCAAAAACCTTCATTTAAGTCCTTCATCGGATGGTCCGTTTAAAGCCGGAAACTGCTATATAAAATTCGCTGTGTTTGAGGTGACACAGCATCGCTGACTAACCTATAAAAGCAAGAGCATTTCTTCACCACTCTACTTTCCAAATCAGTTACCACACCAACGCCACATCAAAGCCAAATAAGAAGATCCTATTCAAAAGCAAACTTCATCAAAAATCCGAACAAAATGGCACTTCAATTAGCATTTATCGGTCTAGGTAACATGGCAAAGTTAAGACATAGTCCCCAGGGCGTTTGCCACTCACCAAACCACCCTAGCTACTGAGGCATTGTTAGAGCATGGCAGAGAATCTTGTTGAGAAAGGACAACTCGAGAAGCCTCTCATACTCTTCAATCGCACAGAAAAGAAAGCAACGGGTCAGTTATGATTCTTCATCTATCCTCCCTCCCGGAATCATTTTTCTTTGTCTAAGAATTGCCTCTTTTGAGATAAGTAAAGAAATCAACTAACCAATACACAGAATTCACCAACACATTACCATCCGGAAAATCCATCGTTGCCAGTACCATCGAAGAAGTCGTTTCAAAATCCGACATCATATTCACATGTGTAGGCGACGATGCCGCCATAAATTCAACCATCGACACAGCCCTGAAATTCAACCCAAAAGGCAAACTCTTCGTCGACTGCTCAACCATCCACCCAGATACCAGAACTGAGCTTTCCAAAAAGGTCACAGCAGCAGGAGCCGAATTCGACGCCTGTCCAGTCTTCGGAGTTCCCATAATGGCCGAAGCAGGCCAACTAATTTGCGACCTCGCCGGTCCAAAAGAAAGTGTTGAAAAAGTCAAACCATACACTAAAGGTGTGATGGGAAGAGCAGATGTTGATTTCGGTGGTGAGCCTGTGGAGAAAGCTCTTCTTTTGAAGATTGTTGGGAATACTTTTGTGGTTAATATGGTTGAGGCTTTGTCTGAGAGCCATGTCTTGGCTGAGAAATGTGGTTTGGGAACGCACAATCTTCATCAGTTTGTGGAGGGTCTTTTCCTGGGCTTTATGTAGCTTACAGTATGAGGATGTTGTCTGGGGATTACTATAAGAGAGAGGAACCGTTATTTGCTGTTGATCTTGCTAGGAAGGATGCGAGACATACTATGGATTTGCCTAAGACGGTAAGTCAAATTTCCGTTTCAGAGGTCTGCCTTGTAACATATACAGAAGTGAGCTGACTTTTAATTCGGCAGGCTGGCACAATAATGCAAATGGTGGAGGTAGCCGATGCTCATTTGAAACAGGTGAAGGAGCACAGTGGAGAGAAAGGTGATATCGCGTCCATTTATGGTGCCGTTAGACAGGAAGCTGGTCTCAAGTTCGAGAATGAAAATTGAGGAAACAGGAATCCGAGACTGTAAATGGATACAGTACAGCTACACCAAATTCATTACAAATATTTTAATTCATTGAGTTGAGGTTTCATTACACATCACTGCCCCTTATCATTACAAGTCTCTCCCCCCAAATGGACTTCACCCTATAGCAAAAAGCCGCAATTCAAGTACTAGCCGCCATACTCTTCTGTTTCTCCTTCTTATCAAGACTCCTTTCCCCTCTTCCACACTCACAATTGCAAGCTTCCTTGTCACACTTTTGATCATCTAATTTCTCTAGTTCCTCTAGTAACATGAAAACGAAAAGTATACCAAGCCAGCACATACTTTGGACCTTTCTGCTAGATTTTAGCTGCGGTATCTCATGACCAGTTTTCGAAGTTTGCTAGTGTGTGCTGCGAGCAGGTGTGATGAATTTTAGGGCCTTCGGTGTTTGTGAGAGGAGTGAGGTGGGGCGAGTAGAGTATTGACGGGCATTGAGGCGGATTGGCGGTGTTTTTAAACCCTTTCGTAAGGCAGCGGGTGAGTGGAGATTGGAACATGTTTTGAGAGGGTTGGAGGTTTTTGATGGAGATTGAAGTATTGAATTGGAGGGAAAAGAGTCTTATTATATTCATTATGATAATATGCCATATTAGAGGCTATCGTTCTAGTTCCGGTTGCGAATACTTAGTAGCTGTGAGCTATGGTTTAATCATCGCTCATTAGGCATGAAGAACTTGTGCTTTAATGATCATAGTGGCATTTAGGACACTACAATGCCATCACATTAACAACATTTAAATACAAGTCAGATTGCATATATTCTCCTACTTCTCCCCAAGCCTTTGTGTACAGGGGGGACATTTAAGCTAACCGAGAATTGTGGCTCTGATATGTTTTACGAGTGCGCCTATGAGAAGCCACTCTTCTAGCATTTGGTTTTACTAGTAAGAGGACTAGTTTCACTGTTACTCAAAGTAGGCAGGACGACTAAAAGGTTAGCTACTCACATGCTTGTGAACGAGAGAAATCAGTACCCTAAAATAGTTTAAACCCACATTTTTGAAAGAGAAAATGTCCATTCATCAAAATCTCATCTTGCGTACCTTTTTTTGATGTGGTTTATGCCCAGTAGGTAGTATGCAAGTTATCAATTGCAACTTATTACAGTTGTAGGTAAGAAGTGAAGACCTCCATATTTAAGAGGGGTCTTCCGTATTATTTCAATACTTCTACTCGTCATTCACCCCCCCCCCCCTTCCCCCGCTCCCCACTCGTCTTTTTAGATAATTCTTCATCCTCATTATCCTCCTCCCCACATTTGCAACGTATCTTAGCCCTTCCCCATTCCCCACATTTGCAGGTTGACTTTCTAGCCTTTTTTATATCATCCAAAATTGTTATCATCCATAGTTTTGAGAAAGAAATAATGGCTTTTTACCCCTCGAGTTCATTGTTGTTCCTCCTCACTTATTCTCGAATTTTGTTGGTGCATTTTGCGAACTTGATCGAATTGTGGATTCTTGACAGATTGTGAGAGGACAAAGGTTGGATGAGTAAAGTACTGGCGAGAAGAAATGCGAAGTGAAGGTGTTTTCGTTAAGCCTTTGGTGAGGTAGCCGATGAGTGAAAAGCGGAACATTTTTGAAAGGGATGAGGATGTTAGGGTGGATTGAGTTTTTTGGACTAGGGGTGAATTATGCCTTTTGCTTTTCGAGTTCTTGTAAAGTATGGGGGGAGACAATCGTGCAATATCAAATATATTTTGTGTCATAATTGAGGCTACGGTGTCTAGCGCCTTTGTAGGCCCAGGGCTAAACCAGAATGACCACCGTGTTATAATAGTCCAAGAATATTGAAGAAGTGACCCGGCAGTATGAATATCCTTTCTATTTTAAGACACTTAACACTGAAATTTAAAAAATAAAATAAATCCATTAGGTGTAGTCAGTGTGTATTATAGGCCTGCTACCCTAAAAAGTTGGAACAACGAGGGCTACGAAACTGAAGTACGGGGAGCATTTAGTATCACTTTTGATTTAATGGCAAGACATATTAGTACAGAAGTCAGTAGGGAGGTTCATTCCATAAACAGATGCCAAAAATTTAGGGAACATCTTCAAACATTGGTGCGACGGAATTCAGAGTTTAATTAAATTATAGCCATTTGCGAAAACGTGGAATACGATCAGTATGTCCATCTTCCACTATCAATGAACGAATCTGCTCATCATATTAATTCATCGCAATAACCCTCTCATTGTTGGTTGCAGTGTGGCACTGATTACCTATGTCCAGGTATTGACCAAAAACCCCACCAGCAAACCACGAGTATTTTTTTCAACCTAGAGCAGCCATCCTAACAATACTATCTCTTCCCTTCCGTATCAAGTTGACGATGGTTGCGCTGGATTATGAGTCCGCCAGCCAGAAAAAAACATGGCAGAGTGACTGAAAGATAACACATCCGCCCCCAGTTACGAATACAGACACGGTCAAAAATGTCATACAACAAAAATTACCCATACACAAGCCACGGGGATATATATGATTCCCAAGCATATTCCCAACCGAGACTGGTTTACGAGTTCAAAGTAAGAATTAGTTTTACCTTCAGGAGAGAACGTAAATGGGTGTAGCTAATAGGACAGACGTATATTAATTGCGATAAAGAAAAAGTCATTCTTTTTAACGAGAGTTCCTGTGATGGTTGCATTGGCGTAGGTTAATCACACTTAGAGTTTTTTTAACCTCCGTTATTCCGGCTAACTATTGCACGAGAACCCGAGACAGCTACTGAGCATATTGGAAGGGCCCCGATGCGGCATCAACAAACTTACGGCCCAGAATATGACACCCGTTCTTCGGATCGATATTATAAACCACAAGAAGATCCTAGAAGCAAACAAGAGCCACCATATTCCAGCTTCTATTCAGGTTCATCTGAGGAATATTACTACGAGCAACCAAAACACCCTAGCCACGGATACTACCCTCCCTATCATGGCTCTTCTTCAGATCCCTCTCGAGAGGAGTTTTCACAGACTGAGAGGAATCCTAAACAAAATTATAACCCAGGATATGACAACCTTTCTTCGACCCCTCCGATAGATGACTATCCCGAACAATAGAAAGACTCTAGGAGGACTGATAGTACAATTGGTTATACCGTCTCTTCGGCGCTATCGGTTGACCTTTCCTCCTCGGCTTCCGATATTACTGTGAAAGTTGATGCAACAGATAAAGACTCTTCTAGAGCTAAAACGCCCGAACTAAGTGAGAGAATCTGCCTGAACAAAGATTGCAGAAGCCGTCATAGCGGTCAGAATTTCGAGTACCTGCACGACAAGGAGATGAATAAAAGGTGAATCAAGGGGTTTTGTTATGAATGTTTTGGTCTTTTGGTAAGTGCCTTCCACTTTTGCTTAATTTTATAGAATATTAAGTCTCGCTAATTTCATTTCGACTTGCAGCATAAGAACCCCGGCTGGAAATTGGATCTAGGAGAGGAGAAGCGCTGTATAGACTGTCGCTCGGAGGTCGAAAGTTCCGGACTTCGTTGCGATGCATGCTACACGGCATACTGATTATATCCCGAGGCTATTACTTGCACCAAGCCAAGAGGACTTTATCTAACTTGTGACAGCTTTTCCAAGAAGATATAGAATCCAGACATCGAGAAGAGAAAACCGAACGAGCACACGAAAGAAGATATCGTTGGGAAGAGGCAAACAGACACCCGGATGAGCAAGACATGCGCCCAAATGATACCAGGCATCGCCGGAGATCCACTAGAAGTGGCATGCAATGTTCTGGGCTGCCCGAACCATGACATAAATGACATAAATTGTCAAAGTCGCTGTTCAGACTGCAAAAGGCTTGTTAGTATGAACGAAACTCTGCTTTTTGTTGCAATTCTAATCCAAGGCACTAATCCTAACTTAGGGCGAGGAGTTTGGCATGTAAGTTTCTTCTGGTTTTTTCCCAAATTGTATGGCGTTGGGAAACAAGGGCAGTTCCCCGAGAACCATTGCTATTAATGTTTTTCAGGGAAGGGTATGTGAAGACTGAAGTGCTAGTTACATTTAAAGGGAATTGTTAAAGGTTTGCTTCTAATGGTTTTAGTTAATTTGCGTTGATTTACTCCTATACGTTTCCTGGTTCACGGACAGCGTTTTCAAACTCCCAGCCTCTTGGCAAAAAGTGGATTTTTCCGTCAGCTTGGGTCAAGCCCGTGATTTTGTTCTTTTATATATATAATAAACTATACTAAAAATAAATCAGTTGTCTATTAAAAAGGCAGACGAGGATAACTAGAAGATGACGTTATTCATCCCTTACAAAATTATATTTAGTCTATATTTAGTCCATATTTTTAAATTAATTTATAAAGATTTGCTTAGCCTAGCCCAGCCTGGGGGTCAGGCTAGACTAGGCTGGGAGTTTGAAAACGCTGTTCACGGATTTTCAAGTGATAAAAACTCCCAACGATTTTAGACCCCACCAGTATCTTTACAAGGGTAAACAAAATTGTATTCTTAAAAGCCTACAATTTCCAAAACTTTTACTCAAAAACTATACCTGCATTGCCGTGAAAGAGCAATTTCTTTCCTGAGAAAATCAAGGCTTGTCAGGTGACTATTTCTTAATACCCTCGAGCTCAAGTTCTACGAGGGATCACCGAGTTTTTGTAGAACTATGCGAGAGTTACAAGGTTCCGGGATGTGCGAACTTTGATAAAAAAATATCTCATTGTCAAAGTCAGTTACTATACAGAATGCTAAAAAATTGTAAGCGCAATCAACATCTCTATTTCTTCTTATTATTTTAATGAAGATACTGATGTTGAGTTAGGCTATTCGTCTCAATGAACCAGTACCTTCTCTATTCTCCTAGCTATTATGCTACTCAGAAACCGTAGCGGTTGAAATTATATATCTTGGTGCTTGTTAGAGAGACCTTTTCCATTAGTATTTTCTTTAATGATGATTATTATCTCGTGGTGGGCAAGAAAAGAGGCAAATAAATAAGTACCTTGTTCTTATTGTTCCAACCCTCTAAAGCATTTCATAGTAATTAACCTAGAGAGTTAGATAATTGAGCTTAATTGTTCTAAATCATCTGGATTAATATTCTACATTGTCCTAAATATCTCGGTTAATCAGCTTAAATTACTATAGACAGAGCACTTCAAAAGCAGTCAAAATTAACTTTCCTTCATATCTCTAAAAATGTTCTAAAGTTTATTTTCAGTAGAAAAACGGGACCTGTCAGGTGACTGGATGTGGCGTCCAGGTGTGGCTGAGAGTCAGCCTTGGTGTGTCATATTTCAGATTCCTATTTCAACACCACCATGTATGGCATCACAATGGCGGCATCATCCCGTAGAACTTTACGCGCACTCCCTCGGCACGAATGCGTAGAGGTACAGAAGAAAATTTCTCAATGAGATTGCCCCACCATGCAAGGCCAGCGATGAAGCAGGTACCCACCCAGTACGAAGCATGAATCAAATATGGAAAGTTCTTTGATTATTAAACCTCCGATCGACCTTGATTATGTTGGGCTATTTCTGCTTACACGGTCGCTTCCCACGTGGAATGCAGTAAGCGCTATAGATTTTGCTTTCTATGTGGGTTAAATAGGTGGCTGTGCCATAAGACACCTGTAAGCTTAAATAATGAGCAAATCATTGTGCTTCGTTCCTTATGCTTATTCATAGCAAACAAGGGTAAGTTCAGCCTCTTCTCACCTAATAGGGAAACTGTGACTTCCGGGAGGTCGTTGAGGTGGAAATAGCATGGAGTTTTTCGTCTCACTCAGAACTAATGATCCTTTGGGGGCGGGGTTCTTTTATTGTTTTGTAAACACTCGTGTTTGCAAACTCTTTTCCGAGTATATATATGGCTCCCACGGTCTCTCAACGTTCAATCTATTCCAAGTACAATTCTTTCCTTGACTCTTTCAGTATGCATTTTCCTATCGTAATAGCACTGGCGTCTTTCTTCCTCTCTGGAGTTTATGCTGCTCCATCATGTACCGACACCAGCGACCATCACATGAACGGTAGCACCCGGAACAACACACTTGATGCAGGAATGGACTTGATTGCATTTTTTAACGACCCAGCACGGAATGGAGTTCTCAGTCTACCCGCGCAAGGAGCAAAATCAACTTATAGTGTTTCCCGTCAAGTTGGTATGATCCCAAGCCCTTGAACAAGCTCTTTAGCTTGTATACATGTTTTCGTGCACGTAAGAAGCTAATATATTTAACAGGATGGGTACACGTCGGCCTCTACATTGCGGATTACACAAAACCGGTTGATCAAGAGGATATACCCCTAACTAACGCCCTCAATGCGTTATTGGAACTCATTAGCACATGCACAGCTGGTTCGGCTTCAATTGGTAAGGGACAGTGGCATTTCAGCGTCAGCGAGGAGAATCATGTCGGAAAACGGGAGCATATGAAATCGACGGAAGTTCAGAAGAGATCTGACGATCCTCCGTTGGTGGTTCGGGATAATCTAGAGAAGCGTGCGGATACTGCCGTCCAAAGCATTGGAAATCTCGCAGCATGGCCTGTTCTTCGACTCGGACTTGAGGATGAAACGAGTTGGTACGGTACAAACATTGTCAGCTTTAGCGATGCTGCAGAGAACCCTCTGGTCGATGCCGTTGCAGCCAAAAGCAAGGATATCATTCACCAGAACTCGGGAAATGCGAACCTCGTCAGCATCGGTGGCCCAAATGATATTTACAAGGCCAAGTTCACACTTACTGGTTTCAGCAATTGGGGTGATGCCGAGTCAACCATCAAGTCCCGTGGTGACGAAGGAACACTTATCGATAAACTCCTTGAAAATACCATGCACAACACCGCGGATCGCCGCTCGGTCCTTGGTCGGTTCAAGTGGGAGTTTGAAGCACCCACTGGGACTAAGGCTGGCAAAGCTATCAATGTGGTTGTCGTCAGAGTTCTCATGTCAACCCCTACTCAGACCAGCTGTGATAAATGCGATTGCAAGTTGGGTGATGCAAAACCTCGAGTCGATATGCCAAGCGAAGGGGAGCTCAGCGAGGCACCAGATGACTTCCCCAAAAACAAGCCTTCCACGACCGAAGAACAGATTCCTCCCTCGCTTCCCATTACAAAGGCTAGTGGCGCAACACGCAGATCAACTCTCTCCGCCAGGAGAGCTGAGCGAGTTACCAAGAATTCCAAAGCTGCGGGTCACCTCTTCAGACGCTATGGAACTTGCAACGTCCAGTATGAAAACAACAATTATCCATCCACTGCAACTTCAGCGCAGCTTCCGCCAAATCAAGATAAAGCAGACGGCAACCCACAGATCACTAAATGGATTGATTGGGAAATTAGAGCAAATGGCCAAACACAACAAATATGCGATTGGCGTCTTGTGCAAAATCCCTCTCGGACCGCTGGGCGTGAGTATGCGACCGAACATGTTTTCGAGAAACATCTCATCGCTTCCTTTTTGAAGTGGGCGCAAAAGGCATTGGGACTTTGCGTTCGTGCAAACTGTGCCAAAGTGAACCAAGTATTTAACACGAGGAGTACGACTGGTGGCTCTCCGTTTGCGAATCAAGTACCTGCAGCTTCAATGGCGCTTGCACTCAGCGACAACACTCGGGTAAACGAATTCTTTATTTTGAGAGATACAGTCAACACAGCAAAGACAGTGGTATGTGACAGATAATCTAACTCACAAACACATTATTTCTAACTGATTGATCTAGATACTTTCCTGGAATGCGGGATTTCAAGGTGTGCCGGCAATTTACATCGCAGACCCATGGCAAACCACCCTGCAAACCATTAGAACATACTCAGTAAGTCACAGTTCAATTCATTTTCACAAAATCTTGCTGACTCTTGATAGATGGCAATGAACTACATGAACGATCCTGCCGTCTCTACTATTTTTGCCAACACAAATCAGCGCATGCGAACCATCCTCCAACACATCGACGGCGATAACTTCTACCCTCGCCCCAACACCTGCCAAGATGACCACGGAGACCAAACGCCCGGATCTTGGGAAGGTCTCTGGGAAGAGTGGATTGGAAAATTCATCACTTATAAAGAGATCAAGATGCAAAACTGGATCCGAAATTCTGCGGTTCCCACGTTGAGAGACCAGATTACTGCTCAAGTTGCCGACCCGGTTGTCAGAGCCCAGATGCTGAGCGATGTCAACTACTTCCAACAGCAAGGAAGATGGATGTCAGGTGGTGCATTCCAGTTCTCGAATACCTACCATACATTATAATGGTAGTCATCAGAGTTCTTGGCCGTAGCAAGTGGGGGTATTATATGGTATGAAGCAAGTCCGCTCATTTAGAGGCATTTTGAGCATTTTCCAGCGTTGGGATTGTTGCTTTTTAGAGTGGGGTATATCAGGTTTCATGTTTAATCGTAATATTTCTGTACTTTTGCATCGCGCGGGCGTCTGGAAAGTATTGATTTAAAGTTTTGAAACAATCTAAGTAACTATTCCAAAGATTTAGAACACCTGAGAACGTTAACTCGTTTCCTTTGGAACAATCGGGAATAATTGTTCTATAAATCTACTGCCTCTTTTATTTTCCCTCTAATGTTCAAATATGCGTGTCTTACCTTCTCTCCAGGCATTTTTAAGCCACGGTCTGGTTCTGTAGGACTCGTCACAGATAGTTCTACGTCGAATTAAGTGTGAAATTTTTAAGTGAACAATGTCTATTGATCATTCCAATTACATTCGTTCTGAATTCGCTGCCCTCGTTCTCTCATTCCAAAAATTTGGATCACCAAATGAAGTGGTTAACTACTGCAAAACTAGTTATGCTGGCCGATCGTTCCTACTGACTCCTTGGCCTTTCTATCCTCAGACATTGCTTTGATAAGAGCCTCAAGGTCTCCGTCAAAGTCGTCTAGCTGGACAACGAAGTATGTTGCGACAATAGTGAACAATTTCCAGTATTCTTCATCCGTGGGATACATTAGTTAGGCATCCCCCATAAGAATACCCTCAATGGCTAACGTGTCGAGTCTCCCCAAAATGCACTTTTGGAGAAGGGGACCAGCGGTCCTGCAGTTCGCACAGAGCTTTTCGTGGGGGCTCATTTCTTTATTATCCAACAAAAAAGGGAGGTCTCGCCTCAAATTGGCTTTTGAAGTCTCGTTTATAGGACGTGCCTCGAGATGTGGGTCCACCGTCAGTTTTTAAAGTTATTTTCGCAAGCCCAATCCTCTCATTTTCCATCATTTCTGTTGATAGGTACGGTGATATCTGTACAAGAAAGCCTGTTGTTATTTCTGCAGACAGCAAGGCAGAATAGAATTGATGGGTTATATAATTAGGAGTTTATCTTTGGAGAAGAAAATTAAGTCTTTCATTTTCTTGCTTCTTGAAAACACATCGTTGTGAGAAGTGCTGCATTGCAACAATTTCCATAAAATCTTCGGTTTTCTCGAGACGCGCAATTTGGTACCCGAGTCTCTTAAGGACCTCGGCTCTGAGTTGGACTTCTGGATTGCGTTGGAAGACCTCTTGCTCTAACGCTTCTTTTGATAACGCAGCAACTTTGTCCTCCGAAAAGCTGATAGGCTCGCGTTCTTCTTTATATAGACTTTGATTTTCTGTTGAAGCCTCGGATATCTGAATGGAGTGGTGAGACTGCTTCTCACTATTCCCATCTTCGGAAATGATTATTCATATATCTAGAAAGGTAAAGAATCATCTCAGTAAGCCTAGTAACATTCAGTTATCTTTGGGAACGCTCAGCCGCGAGGTTAAATGGTCCATTCACTTCGATCTGAGAAAATGGATGAATCGTATTTTAGTAAATGTCAGTCACGCTTCTTCTATTAACTAAAAAATTATGTTATGCTAGCTAGCGGGATGCAAAAAGCTAATAAACTCGCGTCCGAGGGGAGCCCGCCTTGAAACCAGTCTTTTAAGAACTCATATGTTTGATTCACGAATTATAGAATTGACCGACCCTGTCACTACTTTTTAAATAATAAGTCTAACTACTAACTTATAACGTTACATAGTGCTTAGATTAATCAAGTTAATTAACTAAAGTTTATGTTTGAAAGTACAGGTAAAGTACTTAGTGTCTATCTAAGTAGCATTTATTTAATATAAATATTCTAGAAAGTTTAGAAAACTCGAGCTATTCAAAGTGACTTTAGATGGGGGTGAGAGCGAGTTTAAAGTCTGTCTAGATATATTTTATAGTTAATAAATCATCAAAAGTCTTACTAGTCAAGTATATATCGGAGCAAAAAGGAGTATTCATAGAAATGTGAGATAGTCAATTTCATAATTGATCTAATAAACTATCTGTCGGTATCACCAGGTTGTGATAATTGTCGTATATCGTACGTCTGTAAAGAGGTTTTATTGATTCATTGTTGTTCTTGTTCTTTCAAGAGGAGAAGTCGATGATGCCCGGAAGCAAACATCTATAGATACAGACAAATCACGTGTACTATGCAACCAGCCCAATCAGGGTTGTAGCAACACTATCACTTTGAGTTGTAGGATCGAATCTCAACTGCAGTCTCGAGGCAGTTTCCGGTGAATTGAGCCAAACATTCTGGAACAGTAGTATTAACTTAAGCTCTACTTTCTCTAAATATTTAGGATAAATGGATTCATTTACCGAGTTTTGTTGAAAAACTGCGACTCAATCACGTCCCGAGGTGATTGAGTCAACAACATGATAGAATTCATGAAGTAAGCAATGCTGAGTTTTTAAATAGCTTTTCACCACGTCATGCGTCCCAAAAAAGGTTCAATGCTAGGATTCCCTTGTTGCTCAGCGTACTCTCCCCTGTGAATCTGAAAAAGAGTGACGATATGGGTGCTCGTAGCGGCTTCTAGGAAGTTCTTTTTGTTCATCATAATATGATGTTGGCACCACCGCGTTTGATTCGATACCCGGCTCTACATCAACTTTCTTTTGCACTATTTGGGGAGTTTTACTTCTCGTCGGTTTGATTTGCCTCGTTGGGCTCCGTTGGGTTTTGGTCTCGCTTGTTAGGGGAAACCTTATTTAGCACTGCGACAAACTCATATGTATTCTGGAGTGGTGTTCTGGAGTGGTCAGGAATCACTCTCAGTGTTAAATCTTACCGTTTGATGTTATCCAGATATGCCCTTGGTTCTATTTGGTTGGTGTGTCTCATTTATCAATTCAGGAGTTAAATAATCATAATTATATACTTAACCTTAGTACGTCCAATCATGCTGCTGCCCTTCCTGTACCACTGGGGTTTAGCTTCACATTACATCACCACAACGACAGTTGAAAAATTCACTCTCGGCAACTCTAAGAAAAAAACTCTATACGTTGTTAAAGTTAAGATGTTCGTTTACTGCGACAACAATCGCGCCAAATTATTCCCTACAAACGATAGCGAGGAAAAAGTTCCCGAAAAAATCATCTTTCCTTTCATAGAAGATGACGACGATGACAAATTGATTCTCCTAATCTTCAATATAATCAAAACCTTTCTACTTCTTTCCCTCTTATTCGTCGACTTATTCATTTTCGTCGATACCAGAAAAGAGGAACTAACCAGCAACCTTTTCTGGGACTCAGCAGCACGAAAAACCCAAACGTAGTACTTTTACATACTCTGCATCCTCAACGTCAGAGTAACTAGTTTGTCATTCTGGTGAGGATACTCAACTGTTTCGTCACCGCCACCAGGAGAAAAAGAGGACAGCAGAGAAAACCTCTTGAAATGTATACGTAAAAATCTTGATGCGTATATATTGATAGGAACACTGTCTACTTCGCTTACAGCGGAAGTAGCACCGCCTCCTCAACCATGGGACCCGGGGACTTTTGAGAGAGAATGTAACAAGAGGTTCGCGTATCAGCAATTTATATTATACTTGGCAAACCCGGCATCGATTTTTAGCATTTTGTACAATTGTGGCGGGTATTCGAGGTTCAATACTTGGTTCTCTATTTCCATATACCATGCATTCTCAGTCACCGCCTTTCACCTGGCTTATTGGATTGTACATTTCAAGTCTCCATGGGCTGCGTTGTGTTGGGCTGGTTGGTTGGTATGTATGGGGATTTTAATCTGGGCTCATGTTAGCCTGCAGCTTAGGGCTGGATGGTATTGGAAGCTTGCTGCGTTTGCTAGGACCATAAGAAGAGAGTGTCTGACTGATGGATATTTTAACTTCGAGGATTTGGAAAAGGGAGGGGATAGAAGCCAAGATAGAAAAAAGACTGCGAAGGGGAAGGTGGAAAAATGGATGTGGGATATCTTGAAGGACGACACTGACTCAGAACTGGAGGCAATTAAGAGAGCGAAAGAACTGGTTCCACTGGTTGAACAGATTGTTCTCTGAAAATTTCCAATTTTGGAACAGGCAATGGGGAGGAAATCTGCGGTTAGGTTGCAGAAATGGGGGCTGTGCTGCTCTAATTTACTTTCCAAACCCTGTTGAGTTTGTTAAGTGTATCCGGCATGATAACGGATAATCTTATACTATTCCCAAACTTGAAATTCAATGTCTCCTTGAATGTAGTCCATGACTACTGTGGAACCGCTTGAGAAGATTGAAGAAACTTGCTAGATAGTTGCGATGTACTGCGGTATTTAAATCCACATTTTTATTCTGTCCAATTTGCTAAAGAACCCCAGCTAATATCGTAACATTCACAGGATGAGTCCGTATTAGCGCCAAATACCAGCAATGACGAGATTATCTCATAGCGGACGCATAGAGTAGACCAGGTAGTTTCTTGAAAGATAAAACTCCAGTAACTCGCCCTAGGTGATCCCACAAGCCAAAGACTACTCACTTCCGGCCACTACAGCCATTGTGGCTAAGAGCCTTAACAAAAATATTATAATTATCCGTATCAAATTGTTGACCTAACACCATGATATCAGGGTTAGTTCTTTTCGAGAATTGTAAGGGTTGTCTCGGGAGGAAAGATGAATAAATAATTACCGAACAGAAAAGGGGGCTCCAAGAATTTTAGACTCACTACAGGCAAACGCATCACCAGTAAAACCATCAGAATGAATACATTAATCAATGATATCCTCAGCGTAGGTGGCCAAATAATCACAGTTTGGATGAATCGGGAAATCGTTGTCGTTGCAAAGAACAATCTCGTGGTCATCATCACAGGTCAAGTTGACACAGCTCCGACTACGCAACTACCTCCTCTCTTCTTCAAAATGTTGATTCCCTTATAGATCTTGTTCACATCTGCATAGTACCATAGTTGTGCTGTATTCTGGCAGCAGATGATGTGTTCCTTGTTGCGAGGTACTAATTTGGCTGGGGTGTAAGAGGCAATGGTGCCGAGACATAGAAGGCCAAGCAGGAAAATCGTGAAAACTATGGTTACTTGTGTTGAATTGCGTTGTCGTCTAACAGTCTTAGCTATGATTGTGGTTGCAAAAAGAAGGTGGTGGTGAGTTGGCTATTGAGTCGATAGTGGGGCAGCTTGTTTCTTGAGAGTCTAATAAAAGTAGCTCTTGGTTCGCAAAGCGTAATAGTTTCGGTGGTATCGCAGAACTCAGCGCCTTGCTACCGATCACAAAAGTTTTACATTTTACCTACAGCAAATACAGATACTTATAGACCTCAGAAGGCGCTAGCTTGAGTCAGATGATACGTACGGCAAGGAATGAAGCCCCATTCACCTAGCATAAGTGAATGGCAGCTATAAAGTCAAATGGATATGTATGGATATGCAAGTACAATTCTTCTAGAATCTACGGCCTACAGTCTTACTTTACTCCTTACCTCTTTCCTCCGTATTTAATAGCACCAATAAGCAGCAAATAATTATGGTGGTAGGAAACTTGGTCATGTTTCTCTTCTAGCGATTGTATTTAATGTTTTTTTTTGTTTTGAATATTTTAAATTGATTTTCGGAGATGGTGTAAAACAATTAAGCAAGATTTACTTATTCAATTTTGAGTAAAATTTTGATTGAAATTAATCTAGTCTATAATCCTACTACTGCCACCAAGTCTTCTAAGTTTTGTGCAAAACGTGCAACCAGGTGTTTCAGCTCAAAGTCTTACAAGACAGGTCTCTTCAAGACTTACAGTAATAATTTTCAACGTCATTTTAGGCTATTGGTACTTTTTCGGCCCTTCCGCTAAGTATTTATTAGTTAAGCTACTTGCGAATTTATTCAAAGGGGTTCAATTGCTTACATCTTTCCAACAATTTTCACAGTAACCTGTATTGTCCGAGTCTTCGACAGATTTGAGCACCTTTGTGGGGTGATAAGCTTTGCAATACGCGCTATACCTTGCTGGATCTCTGGGTGGTAGTATAGCTGGCTGAGGATGTACTTGAGCTCCGGCCAAATATTGAGGATAATAGCCAGGCGGGTGACTGTAATATGAAGTTTGGACTTGGCCATGCTGTTGATTATAAATCTGCTGTTGACCGTATGGTGGTGGTTCATACGCCCCTTGCTGCAGATGAACTTGTGGTTTCCATTTAGGTACAGCTCCGTATGGATGGGTTGTATTCGAGGTGGGGATTGGTTCATACCCCTGAAAGTTTTGCTGTGGATGTGCTACTGTTGCGCGAGGTGCGTAGCCTGGTAGATCTGGATTAGGAGTAGGAGGTGGACCTTTGTGGGATTGAAGCTGCACTTCAGATCCATGCTCCATAAATGTGCGATCGAAGTTGGCAATAACTCCATTCCAATCCCTCGTCGTGCTATCTGATCTTGTTGTTATGTTGGATCTTTGATCGTCTCCCTGGGTGGTGGGTTTCTATTAATTATCGTTAGATTTAGTTTGATGATGAATAGATGACAATTTACAGGTCTACTGGACTCTCCCTAGTCCTTGTGCTTCATTAGCATGCATAATAAAAATCAATTTTGCAGCACTTACTTCCTTTCTAGGTTACATTTTTCAATCAGTTTCAGTAAAGTGTATGAATTATATAGGGAAGTAAGTGACAATATAAATGAACGGGTTGGCCAGATCTTGGAAGGTGAGCCTCCAAAGATATACGCATTCCCAACTGTGCCTCAAATCAAGTTTCTTTGTTTGGCGTTGGGTCAATTGCACCACACATTGCTAAGCAAACCCAACCCAACATTAATCGAAGTCATAAAGAAACCAACAAACCAACAGGTGCACCACGTTAGAAATTAAACACTAACTAGAGGGCGGTCAGTGGAGTTCGTGGCCACAACATTAAGCTTTTACAAAGACCCATTATAGAGGCCCATTTTTCAACTCTCTCGCTTAACATTAACATACACAACAAGTGTCGTTGTTCCAACTTTCTTTCATAATTTAACCCAAAAATAGGGAATATTCTAGAACATCCACCCTGATTCCATTATGTAGAGGCTATATCAGGAAAGTTGGAAAGTGGAAAGTGATTCACAGTTCCTTCGTAAGATGCTAAATTTCAACAAAAGTAGCCTTTATGTTCTTGTACAGTTTTAAAGCCCTAACTCTTATATCCTGCCTAGAACGCCCACTCACACTCCCACCATAAGCCCTCTTCACTTAACCATACACGCAGTTCCCGGACAATACCCCCTATCACAAGCAAAACTACACAACCCCAAATAACTATCATCCTCCCCAGGCAAGGGCACTCCCACAACTCCCGTACTAGGCGGTAACGGCACCTGGTTCCCCATGTTCGTACAGACACAAGGACCAGGAGGACAATATCCGTAATGACAGCTGAAACTACATAAACCGGCGTAGTTCCCATCACCTCTTCCTTCTACACAAACTTGTCCGGGATTGGGAGGTGGAGGAGTGGTGGTTGGTGAAGATGGAGGATTAGTAGCTGAAGCTGGGATAGTGGCAAGAGTTGGTGTTGCAGCACAAGTTGTAACTCGTAGGGAGGTAGTGAGTGCTGATAAACCATCACGACCTAGTGGATCGGGGGGACTGGGTGGTACGGTTCCTACGTAGGCGTTGAAATTGTAGATGCCACAGATACAAACTGGGGATACGTTTTTAAGCGAGACGGCACTCAAAACCGTAGTACTTCCCCGGGTCAAATAGAATGCTTGTTGACCAACTTGCATATCGACTTGGAAAGAGGAGGCACCAGCCGGAGCATTGAATGTCTTCGTATTTCCACCTGAGACTACTGTTACGACTCCGGGTGAGGCGAGGAGGGAAACTACGAAGACGGAATCGGACATTGTTTCCCAGCCGTTGGGTCTTCCTTGGAAGAAATTTCCGCTGTCGTTGTTGGCGGGCAGCATTGTCGTGTCGGTTGCGTCGCAATTGAGGGATTTGACAGTAGGTCGATACCAGTAAATTAATTGGTCGCTTGTGATAAAGTTGTTTACTGATTGAGATCCGGCTTTGTATGCGGCGATGAACGGCTTTGCCATATCTCCCCAACCGTTATGTGGCCTATGATGAGATTAGATGTGGGGTGTTGGGAGGTATTTGGAGAGTGGAACTCACATATCATTCGTCCACTTAGAATTTCCATCATCCCAATGGAGTGAAGCTAAAGGACCGATATAATGAGACTCGCCGTAATCATTCCACGAAATTATTTCTAGGAATTGGGGGCCAAGTGTGAGAACCTCATTCCAGCGATTGTACCAGAGAAGGTCGGATGGGAATACCCAATTCTTGCTATAGGGGACTTCCTAGATATATATGTTTTAGCTCTTGCTCGAATATTCAATTGTAAGAACGCCCGGCTTTACTCTGCACACCCCTTCTTCCATTGCCCCACAATTTTGACACAATTTCAACTATTGTCCGAGAGCATTTAGAAGAATTGAGAATACGATTTCTTCCTTCTTCTAAACTTTCTCAGAGAATGAATGTCATTGTCCTAAACGTTTTCGCACATCAATTACAAAAGGCAGTTGCACCCAGAGGAAAGCCCGTCTCTCTTAGATTCCGAAATTTATGGTTTTAAAAACGTACCTTGCCGTAATGCGTATTGAACCAAGGCGAGACAGCTGGAAAAAAATTAGCTCCCTCCCGAAATTGGGTTTACCTTGATAACAAAACAGGTAGAGGAGCTGATAGAACCCACGAGCAAGATATGGCTTCCCACCAAGAGCCGAGTTATAAGCCGCATCCCCATCTGCAACACTAACACTATGTCCCGGAGTAGGGGCTTTATTATTCCCATTACTCGCCCATGCCTACTTAGAATCAGCAAAGCGACCTCCAACAAACCTCAAACACCAAAGAAATCAACTCACCATCCAATTGAAAGCCCCATCCAAACTCCCAAAACCGCTCTGGCCTGGATGAAAATTCGGCACCCAAAAAACCTCTCTCCCAGCAGCTGCTTTCAAAACCCCAACATCAACCCCATCCCCTACAAACGAGCTCGCAAAAGTTTTTCCTTGATAAAACAACTGCGCCGGTAAATTTGCAAACTGAGCGATCTTCGCGCCTACAGCAGAAGCAGAAGTAGAAGGATTATAAAAATTGAAGTCAAAAGAGATGAACACTTTCATCCCGTTGTTTGCAGCAGATTGATATGCGTAGGTGAGTTGCTGGTCTGTTATTGCGTCGGTGCCGATATTGAGAGCGAAAGCGTCTATTCCGAGACTTTTGGCCCGTTTCATGTCGTTGTCGTAGTCCGCCGAGCTGGCACGGTCACCTACTATGCCAATCTGGGGGGGTTAGAGGCGGAGTTGTGAGGGGCTTGGGAGACATTTACCATGAAGTGGGCAAAGACGAGTCTCGGGCTTGATTGTCTTTCAAGTAAAGTAACGGCATCTTCGGTGGGTACCCCAGAGACAAGTGCGGCAGCGAGAATCCCTCCCAAAAGTAACTGGAACACCTCTGGAGTTCCCAACAGCTTCATTTTAGATGCCTGTCTCGTTTTTGGATACAGATGAGAACTGTTGACTTGAGAGAAGGAGAAAATTAGGGCATTGACAATGAGGTTTATACCATCAACACCCACCACACCAGTAAGATCAAAACTCAGCTTGTGTATTAAAACATCACGCGTACAAACCGATCTTACAACCGCCTATCCTATAGCTCCCGGCTATTGAAAAGAGACCACAACATGCGGCTCAGCTTACTCTCACCTAAACCTGGGGTAGCAGTTCCACAAAGGGCTTATGTGATAACACTATCGAATTTATCTCCGGTCATCCTTCGGAACCCCCTCATAATAACTAATCATTGAATCAACTTCCAAGAAATTAAAGCTCCATAAATGTATGCGGGAGAATTAAAATTAGTTCAAGTGTATCTATCAATCGACAATATCTTCTTTCGGAAGGTCTTGCATAAGTAAAGCAAAGCGGTTCCCGTTCGCCTCCCGGATGCAGAGACCTTGCACCGCGGATCAGGTGCATATTAAAGTTATTGACTTTGTGTTGCACTACCTCCGTATATTGCAGGAGATACAAGGGGCCCAAGAGGGTAGTATTTCGTGAAGGTACCGTATGATTTCTAACTTTGGAGTCATTTGAACTCGGATGCGTGCCACTGCAATGCAATGCAGAACATCCAAAGAATCCCCGGTGGTGCAGAAGCCAGGTATTCGTTACGACATGAAAACATAAATAAGGCTCCATGCATACTAACCCGCAGCAAGGAAATAGACGAGGGAGAGGGGACGGTGGTGGCGATAGGTGGAAAAAGCAGGAGTTCGTGACCGTTGTTTCAAGGCACTTGCTCTTCGAGGCTTCTTGGAATTGTCCCAAACCCCCTGGAAGAATGAAGGCTGGTTATTCGAGCCTTGTAGAACATTCGAACTTAATTTCCCAGTATCGGTTGGACAATCGAGAGATCTGAGGAGAGGTATTCTACTCTTGCCCAATTGCAAATTCCTGCAATTCCTGGTGGAGAGAACTAAAACTGACAATGGCATGGGCATTGCTGAAACCTTCTTCACTTGACTTAAGATTTGTGCCATATTCTTTAACTACAAGAATAACCATCTCTCTCCATAATACCCCCAATCGAAACTTTGATATCTTAGCCAATTCATGCAACTCCATAACTCCCATCAAGATAGGGATACGAAGCAAAACATCTCTGATGTCCACCCTCCCTTGATACTCTAGATTTCCCATGTAGAGTCCCGAAAATCCCAAGTTAGCCCCCAATTGAACACCGGAAAATATCATCCCAATCTTAAAACCACCATTCAGCACCTAAGCTTCAATCTGAACCACCGCAATCCGATTCCCCTTATATCCCGGTTTCTGGGGTACTTCCCACGCCTTCGTAATATCCGGGGCATCTTTATGCTGTCCATGACACGGACAACCCTTAACATGCTCATACAATCCCGCCAGTTCCTCATTCTCCGGACCCGTAGTGATAGACTCCAAATCCAGATCCGTCGGCGAAACAGGCCCATTCTCATCATCATAATCCTCATCCCCCTCCTTATCATCGATCATCCTCGGCGGCCTCGCACTCGCACTCTCAAATCGTCTCAACGACAACCTATCCTCCTCCTCCTCGTCCTCATCCTCATATTCCTCTTCGTCAGATTCCGAATCGTGATGAGGGGGAGGACTGCGATTCTGGGGGTTGTTTGGTCGGGCAGGACGAGCGTTGGAGGGGAAACTGACGCGCCGCGGGGCATTTTGTCCGGGGTTTGTGGCTGCGACCTCGTCGAAGATTGGGGGGTCGTCGGAATCGCTGGAGTCGGATGATTCTTCGTTTTCGATTTCGAGGACTCGGAGACGGAGTTTGTCGAGTGTGAAGGCGTGACCGAGGATGAATCGTAGGTTTCTGTCGGGCTTGTCGGCTGCTATCATAAGCTTGCAGCGCGCGGTATGCGCCAGCGAAATGGTGTCTCTGGCCGACATGGTTTTGGGTGGTTGGTGAGTGTTGAGGGCAGGTTTGGATGGCTGTATGCGACTTGGAAATTGGAAATACGGGTCAATTTTGTATTTGCAAAATTGCGGCTGCTGTACTCAGGTACGAGTGGTGTTGTTGTTGTTGTTGACAAAAAGGGTAGCTTTTGAAGCTAGATAGGTTCGTGGTTATCGGTCATAAGCTTACTAAATGAGGTGCGTCTTCTATTAACAATTGTTCTGGGCGGTCGCTTACCAAGTGGAATTAGAATTAAAGCTTATTATTCGGCCTATCACGATATCAGATGGAGTTGTGGGTTTATGGTGCAAGCTGTCAGATTACAAATGTACCTTCAAGTTACCTGAGTGGGGTCAATGTCGTGATATCGCTTCAGTAATCAGGAGTTGGATGGGTTATCACCATTCTACACCATCACCACGATAGAACTGTATGAGTGTATCAAGTGTTGATGCTGATCATATTGCTATCAACTTGGTATGTAATTTGAGGCCGAAAAGACCCCTTCCTTGTTCAGGGAATTTCGTAGGCCATGAGCTTCCTTTCATTTGTACCGATCCCCTTCCATAACTCCCAACTAGGTCTCGATTTATCATCTATCGGACGAACGCCATGTGCATGTAGTTATGTATGCAATATCCCACAATCCTCCCATCCCTCCTTACACATAAATCTCAATACATTGTCACTCTATTCCTTTCGCTCCGGCAAGATACGCTTGACGTTTCGATCGATAGCACTGAGAAGTAGACATATCAGCACATGTAAAATACAATACGATACAATGTACTTCGAGTAGAAGCACTCGAAACACAGGAGATTACTCACATCGCAGCCTTCTTGAGAGGTGGCTCGACGGTCTTGACAGTCTTTTGCATTCTTGGTTCAACCTTCGCAGCACCACGTTGTACAGCTGGAGTAACTCTCGAGAAGCCTCTGTTCCATCGTGGTCCCCATTTTGCAGCTTGAGCAGCGAGACGTTCTTCGGCACCTGGGATGAAGAAGAGAAGTGGAGCCGCCGCGCAGGTGCCGGAAAGACCAACGACGACACCAGTCGAGCGGTTGAAGGAGCGGGCTTTGGGTAGCATGATGACGGTGGTCGAGGTAGTCTTTGTCTTGGTGTTGTTGATTGAAAGGGTAGTGGTGATATCAAGATGAGGGAGTGTCTTTGGAGTTGATGGTTTGATGAAGGAGATGGAGGAGATGAAGGAAAGAGAAGGGGAAGAGGAGAAGAAGTAGCACTAGTACCTCTCAAGTCACTCTTACCTACAGACGGCTGAGACGGCGAGGAGTGAATAGATGCACTGTGATTGGTTGGATAGCCAAAATCGATACCTGGACGTACGAAGCGAGGCCCACAAAGACGAATGGTTGCGGGGAACCTGGAGAAAGGTGGGTCCGGGGAAGGCCCCCTTTGTGCATTTGCCCACATGATCGCCACCTAGCGCTCCTCCACGATTGCTTTCATCAGTGATGGAGTTATTCCGGTATCATTTCCATCTCAAGTGAGATTATTTGAAGGTATTCACCAAATCAACTGAACTAAGCGCTTGCTTCCCAAGTGTTGGCCGTGTTGCATTGTTGTCACAGAAGCGCCGCCCAAAGACAATCCGTGTCGTGTGTCATACGTCAGGGTTGCACTGCCAGATTACCCCGCTTTCACTCCCCTTACTCGTGGGCTGACTTTTTTGCTTATTCTCACCTTCGATTCATCGTGCCATGGCATGTTTCAGGTAATTTCTCGCGTGTCCACGGAAAAATGTGGTTGAAAATTATACTTTGTTGCATGTACTGTACATCTACATTCGGGTTTTCGAAAGAAGCAATTGCCACTTTCCTTCAGGTATCTCGGAAGTCATCGTGTTGTTTGCAGCAGCACGATCGAGAGAGTATCCTTGTCAGGGAATCCTCAATTCGTCTCCCGATTGTCCGCACTAGCAGTCGATGCGTCCTTTGGAGCACCCCGTTGATCACTTAGGTTCTTCGCGGCAGTCTTTGCTATTTACTCTGCATTACTTCGCACTGTCATGGGGTTTTGGTCATTCCTACTTTGTTTGTAATCCGTGAAACTCAACTCGTGTTGACTTGGCATTGATTCTCGCTCTCTTGTCAAGATACCAACTGCCTTTTTGCATATTTTATTTTGTATTTGTTGGCTACCAGATCAAACGATCCAGAGTTCGATCCTTTTCTTCTTTTCAAGCTACCTATTATCTTGCAATCGATCAATTTATCTTAGGCGGGAATATGTTGTCTTTAGCAGTAATCTTAATTTCAATTTCCTCATGTCCCTGTTTTTAGATGAGGACAGCGATATTCTTACAGTACCACTTGCCAGCACTCTTGCATACACGCCGCTTGCATATCAGCCGCAACCATTTTCTCTATATTTGACAACAGCTGTCAGCTTCGTTTCGTCTTCAGCTCAGCCAAAATTCTCAAAATCGAAAAAGAGGAGCAGTTATTTTGTTCTCGATAAGTATGCATTTCTTTGTAGAGGATTGCTCTTGAGTGTTGTGGTAGTTAATTGTTTAGGTACACGAGCTGTGCATCGTTTATTTCTGGTTATGGGTTCCTTAAATAATCTCACCCATATTAGGGATTGATTTGCAACATCGGTAACGGTATTGGGCCTGGTTGTTTCTATCTACCTCGACAAAGTGTCGTAGCGCTCCCAAAGTATAAAGGTGCAAGACATCCATAACTTTGAACTTCCAACAACAATAACTTTCTTTAAGCTCAAGCCAGTTTTAGTTAAATTTTACTTCTTTCCCTCTTTGCCCCTTCCAAGCCCATCGAATACCAATCTAGTGATCGATCTTAAAAAATCCACGATGTTTCTAAAGCACCTCCTTTTCTTACTCACCATAGCAAAAGCTGGAGCACAACGTCCCACAACCACCCCAATTTGTGATTTCTACGCTACACAAATATTCGGAAACAACACAGCTATCTCTCAACGAGGAGTAATGACTCTCATTCTCAACACCGCCATCATCGGCAACTACACTTCGCCCAACGTCGGGGTCCCAGTCACAGGTATCGCATCAATCAGTACCTACAACGGTACATCCGTTGACCTCCTCAAGTATTTCGATGCTGCTTTGTATTCCACGAACGACGGGGTGCATTCATATGGAGTCGCGAGGAACTTTCTCGATGATGGCGGACCGGTGCCGATTGGGAAAAGTATAGCTTCGAATGGCAATGTCAATTCGGCTCAATAGTAAGTTCTTCTTTAAAATTCTGGAAACTAGGTTGCTAACTTTAATAGTTTACTCCTTACGCATGTTTGGGGTTACTTTGGTGTCCTTCTGAATTGCTCACTTCAAGGGAAGAATACTTCTTTCCCCGCGTATGCTGGGAACCCAAGTATGTACGAAGTTCACAAGTACGTTGGCCCAATTTCACTTTCCGGTCCCGTGTTTTGTTTTATGATGCTTTTTCTAACAGTATATCTGTTCACCTACACAGATACATGAAGGTTGATCCCCTCGAACAAGGCTGGTTCGTAAACCAACTCACTCTTGCCGCGGAATCGATAGGTTTCTCTCCCTCCGATACAACAATCGTAAGCAATATTTCTTCTTCTTCCACTTCCTTTCTCTTAAACTATCATACTCGATAATGAAGTTCCACCCTCTCACTTTTCTTCTTTTCCATCGCGAAAAGAAATATAAGGGAGTTGGTCGTTTCTCTTGAGCACCTGTTTCGGTAAACATTGTAAGAAATGGTCCAGGATAGAAGAATGAGAATCTTGATTTCTTCACTCTGATTGCCCGAGAATATCTCGCACAATAAGATGAATAGTGCCAGAGAACAAGCTCATAACTCACTAATTCATCACAGTGGTTCAACATCCTCACTGGCCTCTTTAGTTCCCGTTGCTCACCACCAACCGTTATTGGAGATGGGAAACCGGAGTTACAAGCTATATGCACAGACGAATCTTGTCTCCTTGCTGAGAATGCGAACTGTGGACGTTATGAGAAGATCGGTGCTCCGGGGGTAGCCAATTCTTCACTTGCTGGGAACTATACCAAAATGAATGGTACGCGTAACAGTTGGAATTCGAGTTCTAATTTCAACGGGACCCAGAGCTTTGAGGGAAAGGCTGTGGGTAATGAACGTGGGCTCTTGGGTTTGGTGGTTGGGGTGTTGGCTGTGGGATTCGCTTTTTGATCTGTAGTTATGGTGGCGAGGGTACGATGGTTCGAGATGGTATGTTTTATTCATATTGAAAATGCTTGCAACTTTATTTAATTAACTTGTTAATTAATCTCAATACTCTTGCTTAACTTACTAGACTCACTACTTAACACTGTAAAGTAGTAACGTAAGTAGTCAATTCCGCCATTAGTGAATAAAGCATATCAGAGAGACATTTGTAATATTATTCCTTTAACATATGTTGAAGTTCCTGTGCTCTACAAACTCGAGGTCACACTCTCCAAATCCTCTTTATCACCTCCATCCATCCCGAGCACTTCATCCGCATACTGAGAAGCTACAAGGAACCAAACAAGTCCCAAAACCACAACAAAAGCAAATAGTCTGAGAAAAAACTCGACGGAGTTCTCTCCACACCAGAATTCAAGAAGTCTGACTGTCATATAACAAAAAGCATTGGGAACGAGGTTAAATAGCAAATACTTAGCAGGCGTGTAGTTGTCTGTTCATCAAATGTCAGCCCAAGGAATTCGAGGGGAGAGGACAACTTACCAGACCATAATTTTCTACTCAGGGTATCTCTTGGATCGATATGGAATGGCATCCGAATAACCATGGCCCCATTCATATACTCCTTACCCTCGATGGTTTCGATAACGTCCTTTTTCGTTTGTCGGACCCTCAATTTCTCACACACGCAGCTTTCCGTCTTTCCCTTTGATGAGGAAACCTCCTTCTCCACTGTCTGCTCTTTAACCTTTTTGGCTTCCTCTAAATAGCTCTTTGCTTGCTCATTGGATATTCTTGCTTCCTCCAAAGTTTCATCAGCTGCAACCTTAAACTTTTTCCCGTCCTCTAGCTTTACGTGCGCTTCAGCCTTATGGATTCTCGCTTCCTCTCTGTCTATCGCTGCTCTCTCCCAGGTATTGTCGGCTGAAGTTTTGTATTCTTTTCCTTCCTCCAAATCTTTTTCTGCCACCTCCTTATACCCTCTCGCTTGCAGGAAAAATCCTTCCCCTTTGATCTTGTACCTCTGCACTTTCCTTAAAAGAATTTTCACCTCGTCTTTCTCCCTCTTTGCTTCTCCCAAAGCAAGTTTCGCTTTTTCGTTCATCTCCTTGGCTACTTTTAGACATTCCTCAGCATTCTCATTCTTTTTCCTGGTTGCCTCCAAAGCGGCGTTGGCTTCTTCTCTCGTTGCAACAGCCGCCTTCAAAGACCTTTCCGCGTCCTCCGCCTTTCGCTCCATCTCCTCCAAAGTCTTATTTCCTCGAATATGATAACGTTCCATCCTCGCCCTCGCCATCTCAACCTCCTCTACATCACAAGCTCCCTCGCCGAATAATCTTTTCTTCTCGTGATACTCCGTAACCCTTCTTGATTTCTCAAAAATCCTGTAACATAGTCTTCCCCGCTCTCTGTCGGCTGCTTGGAGGGTATTTATCTCCTTGATCTTATTTTCTTCCTCAAGGTTCCTTAGGGAGTTCTCGATGCTCTTTTTAACAATGAGAAGTTCTTGGTTGAGGGCTTTTGCTCGGATAATTTCGAGGTCCGCTTGTGCGAGGACCTTTGCCGTGCGTGTGTGGGTGGAGGATGTTGCGAATATGTGGGCGATTGATTCGTTGAGGGGTACGATGTTGGAATGAATATTGGATTGGTCGTTGGTTTGGTAGTTTTCTTTGTAGGCAATATTTCCAGGGGTTTGTTCGGGGAGGTATTCATTCATGACAACATTGTACCAATCATAAGCCTGGTCGGGGGTATTGTTGGTGGATATATCTTCGGTCGATTTAACAACCCTTGTAATTGGAGGAGGAGCACATGGCCGAGGAATCTTCGATTTCTTGACCGGGACCTTGGTGGTTTGCTCCTCGTTGTCGGGGCCAACTTCCACTTCGGTTATGATCAAAGTCATGTTTTCGGTTAGGTGATGACTCCGAGGAGTATGCGTTGTGTTGGAATCTTTGGGTGTATTTTGTTTGAAAAAGGGATATGTGGGAGTTTGAGTAGAGGTATTGTATTCTTGAGCGTGAGTTTAAATTAGTGGGGGAGAGGGTTTGTTTTATTACTGGAATGATTTATGATGAAATTAAGAAATCGCTTAATGACGTTGGGGAAATAAGCCGGGCTTTTTAGTACGAGAACTTGACAAAATTTAGCAGATACATCTTTGACTACTTGTTCGCTAGTAGCTAGCTTGCAATCTGTTTAATTTCCACTCGTGCTAAGTTCTTGTTTTTGAATAATGCAGATAGATTTTCTAATGACGAAGATTGAAACAAGGAGGAATTTTTTCCAAGATGATAATGGGACCCTAAAGTTATATTTGCTAGCGTACTAAATTGAAATTGCCCCTGGGAGAACATTTGGAAAACCGTACGACTACTCAAGGTTTAGAATTCGAAATATCGCACACCTTGAAGTTGCACCAAATAATTGGAGGTCGTGAAAAGACGCCGTTGGGATAACTACTTCTAATGGCATGGAAACTAGTACACTGGCCAACAAGAAGAACTACTGTAAAACTTGTCCTTAGGACAGCAGAGCACGTCAGATATCTAATACGCGACTCACTTGAGTACACTTGATGCTTGGTGGGACATGGACAACCAAAGGGCTACGTATTTGTAGGGCAGAGTATGGGAAACTGGAATAACGATTCTTTCAGAAAAGCACACTCTCTAAAAGCCACTACTCGACCATGAATGGTCTATATTATACGAACCACCTAGAGGTATAGACAGCAAGATGCCGTCGAACTACTCTCCCAGCACCGGTGCCCCCAAACACTGACTTGCTTTGAGGCAGCTCATGCTCCCTTTCCTCCATTGGTAGAATCTTCCGAGCGACATTCTTTGTGTTTTGATTTGCCAACCTCAAAGTCCTCCTCAGCTGTTTACGATGATAAACCTCCCATCTCTGTGTTCAATCGAAGGCGTCTTGCGTGTACTAGACTTGGGATGGAGATCGTAGGTTTTGATGTAGCTGTGCTTGCGGAACAATCCATTAGCCTTTGCACATAAATTGAGGCAGAAGAAACACCAACCTGGGTGAATGAGTGGCTGCCTGAGCTTCGTGGAAGCAGATTCCAAGGTGCTAAAAGGATGCTGCATAATTCTCTGAAAGCAGTTTCCGAAAGGCACCTGAGTTGGGGAGTAAAGGAAAGCGCGTTAGAAGGTGGAAGGCACGGTTTAGACGAGGCCTCCGAATCGTTCCTTCTCTTTTAAGTTCGAAACCATCTCGAGGTAGGCGAGCCCGCGAGAGGAGTCTTGCCTCTTGTTTTCTGAATCTAAAATCAGCAAGAGCTATCCTAAACTTACCTCCACCAGATTGCCCCTTCCAAGTTCTCTGCCACGGGTTTCTTTCCGCTACAGTCCTTCACGACAACTTGTCTTACCTGCTCCCAACAACCAAGAATTCCGTTGATACACGTCGTCCCCATCAGCACCAACGATGGCATCGATGTTCGGGTCCTTTGAAGTTCATCCCATCAATCCAAGGTCGCACAATCAAAACAAGTGATAAGGACACCCCATCTTTCCTCTCAATCCAACGTTACACAAGAAAACCTGCAAGGGGACCAATCAGGAAACGAAATCCCACATTAGGAAATCGGTGCTGTTCCAGGTCCATGAGTACCAAGGCTCGCAACAGACAATAAAAGCGGCAGTAAATACTTCAAGTGTGTACCTGCTCATTGTTCCAGTTTTCTATGGCAATTCAACTTAATTACTCTAAATTACTTGGAAGAATTTGAATTTGTGCTAGATAGATGGAACAATCAAACTTTCCTTATCCCAACTATCTGTAGTAATTTATATTATCCTAGGGGGTTAGGGCAATGAGAATTATCAAGGATATTTACTGCCGCTTTTAACCTCCATCATCGCGAGCAAGGCAAATTCGAAAGTGCAAAAAACCCAAACCATCAAACCCCGAATCTTCCAATCTCAAGATCCAAAGCCCACCAAGCAGCCGTTCCAGCAATCGAGACAATTCTTCAGCCGCAGGAATCACACCAAAGATCCTTCCCAAACTTGGGGATTGCTTTACGAACCACGAAAACACGACACATCACTTCCTCCCCAATCCGAGATCCGACCTGGGAATATCTATCAGGTAACACCTTCGTTCTGCCCGACCGACACCTTGCTTCTCCAAAGAAGCTTTTCCGAGCAGGAACGTCAACTGCCGTTGCAGTACCGTCTGCGTGTTGCCGTCTCACCTCAAGATCGGCCAATCATTCAAGAATCGGGTTCGAAACAACCTTCAAGACTTCAGAGACACTATTTGTGGTTGACCAAAATCGGTAGCGGCACAATAGAGAAGCTACTCGAGTCCCGCCCTACCTCAGTCCATTGTTCGAGAAATCCCAGATCCCATGCCGAACCACACACTTCACTTCATCGAGGGAGCTCAATGAAACTGACAACAATCCACGATCTTGTCCAGAACCCACGAGTTGGAAAGGCGGCATCCAAGTGCCGGATACTCAATGACAAGAGAGCTAAGAATTACCTCCTGATGCTTCGTAGAAATATCAGATTCTTAGGAATACCCGCTAACGCCCGTATGCAGCAACTTCTCGAATTCCGAATAACCGAATCCCTCTCCCTCAACTCCACGGCTCCGCAAGTGTCTCTACACCCAAGTCCCTCCCTCCCCTCGAATTCCCTAAACGAAACACCACGCGGCTATATACAAAGGAAAGGGGTTAATAGAATACCATCTAGAAGAATTAGCTGGCTGTTGGTCGCATTGGCACGTCGCATTGGGAAAAGGATAAAAAAGATGTTGCAATGGGGACTGTACGTTCCCTCATATCTGTAAAAAATAATACACACATATTTATCATTATCTTAGTTTTGAGCATCGCAACTCGTGCAAACCATCTATAGTAGAAATAAAAGCCAATAAATAAAAATGCCAAAGAATCTATCTAAAGTTTTCTTCCCCACTCAAAGTCCATAAGCACAAAGAGAGCACAAAACTAGCTAGGTACAAAGATAGGAATGATACAAAAAAGAGCATGTAGAGAAAAGAATAATAAACACTATGACTAAGTTTTAAAGTGAGAAACATTTTTTTTGCGTCAAGTATGTAGAAACAGAGAAAGCCATTGGGTATCAAGAAAATCCACCAGGAAAGAACAGCAATATATATCAAAAAAAGAAAAATGCTTCAAAATGCAATTCAAACGAGTTAACCGGAAAAAGTGAGTTCGCGCTTGTGCCATTTTCCCCAATACATTCAATCCGTCCCATCATCCCCTCGCCATCTCCCCTTCAACCTCCCCAGGCGCGGGTGGGTACGTCATTGGGGCGGGGTGTCAAAATTACGCTCAGGGTTGTCAAGACTCAAAAAGTCCATCGCTTTCTTTCCCGAGCAAGTAAAAAACAGCCTTTCTAATATTCGTATGTGGGTGAGATGTGTTGACAATTTTCCCTCTCATCCAGTCCAGTCCAATCCTGCATACTTCTTCCATTGACAGATAATAACGAGGAAAAAGGCCCTGGCATCTAATCCTCCACGGTTGACATACATAGGCGACAATAAATTCAGGTAGCATGGCGACATTCGAAACATGAACATGATGGCGGAAAAGAAACCTGTACGAACAGGAAATGAAAAGAAAAGGAGAAAAAAAAAACCGGGGGCTTCCATCCATCCTTCCCTTCCACCCGTCCATATATCATCGGATCATATATCCCTTCTCGCCTCGCAAGAACCACAACAAATATATTTAACATTCCATGCCAAGAAATATAAATGGCCACTTTTGCCAGACACAGGCACACGCAAAGAAAGATGGGCAAAATGAAAAAAAAACTTTTTTCCCTCTCACAGCGAGATGAGTATCCTTCCCAATGAATGCATCCTTTCCCAAGTCCCAATAAGCAATCGACAAAATTGGTATCTAATGTTCCTAGCGCCCCCCATGTCCCATCCATTTCCCAGAGAAAGTTCCCTTGTTCCAATTTCGATGTTCCCGGCGAAGGCGTAAAAGCGTCAAATCGCAAAAATCGCAAACATGCAGGTAAATGTCAAATAATTCTCCATGCATGCAAATAATGATGAAATCACAGCAAGCGTTAAAGGACTAGCTGATATTTAGTTCTTGCTGGATCAATGCCGTCGGGAAATATCCTTTGGACTCGGCCGTTCCCTCCCAGCGTCCGCAATGCCTACCCAATCCTTCTTGGGTGCTGGCAAGGCTAGGAAGAACATAACCACCGGAACCCCCATACTCTTGTTTGACTTTGGAGTAGTCAGACATGCTGGGAAGTTGATACCGGGCTTCATGTCCTTCGTAAATCGCGCCAGGATAGTAAAGATATCCCGGCGATTCCTCGATGCCTTTTGCTTCCTCGGCAGATAAGACAGGCTCCATCGGAATTTGCAGGGGCGCAATACTGGAACGGTAGTGATGGGATCGGTTATCATATGATCCGCCGTAGCCAGAGCCTGGAAGCATTGACGATCCCCCAGACATGCCCATATCTCCTGGTGTTCTCGAAGTACCAGCACTTGGAGTATATGAGCCAGCACCTCCGGCACCTCCGGACCCTCCCGCACTTGCATTGCTTCCTCTTCTTTCGCTTTGGTAATGACCGGGGGAACGACCACGAACAACCATTGGAGCGGACATTCGGAAGGCAATCTTGACAAAACGCTCTGATCTTTGAGCTCCCACATCCGCGAAAAGTTCGACGAGGAGGTGGTAATACTGCTGAGCGGCTCTTCGTTTTCCATTATTTGCTGTCGCATTCTTGAATTGAATGCGCTCGAAAGTTGCTTCGATTGCCGGTTGGTTTGGATTCTGTCCAAATCCTCCTGGGGATTCATAGAGGCCAGCTCGGGAAGAGCTTCCGATGCCTCCATCACCATACATACCATGCGAGGCAGGAGGTCGTGGAGCCAGCGTAATTCGGGCCGGTTTTTCCTGTGGCCCCTTGTCTCGTTTGGGGGTATGTTGAACAAGTTCAATTGATTTTCCGTCCCGTCCATCGACCACGGCAGCGATAGACATCGCAAATGCATAGACCTGTGGACCAAGTCTTCCGTTTTCCACTAGATACACCGTCCCGTTGGTTGGGAGGGTTGGCTGAATCGTATATGAACAATTCAGAGAAAAATAATTTCGACGATAACATGTCCAGTCGTTGTCCGCCATGAAAAATCCCTTGTCAATTCTGCCAAAGATATCTGGTCTCAGATTTTGCCCATCTGATGTTTGAAGTGGATATATGACTTCGGTCGGGCTCAATGGTGGACACGATGGTCCACCGAGTGGGTTCTCCATATTTGTAGGGCTGGTAAAACCACTGGTAGAAGATGGGGATAACGGCACGCCTCTGACGGCCGAAAGTGAAGGAGATCTTGAAAGAAGATCTGACTGTCGCCGAAGTTGTGGAGTTGTACCTGTGTATAGGTCCCTGGTATTGATGGGGGATCCTGGATGGGGTAAAGCCGCTGAGCGTGTTGGTGGAGCCAGTCCAGTGGATGGGTTTCTGTGCAAATATGCCATTATTATCTACCACCGATTCTTGGAATTCTCGGTAACAGATAGGGGGGTATTCGGTGCAGAAAAGATGGTGGATGACTTACAATGAGCCTAAACGTGGTTTCAGATCAGGCATCGAAAAGAGGGAGCTGCTTGGGGAGAAGTAGCTGCTAGCTCCACTTGAGTACGTGGAACCGCTTAAGCTGGGTTGATAGATATTGGAGTAGGGCGAGAAGGCTAGAGTGGATGAGGACGAGGTGCTCTGCTGAACCGCTGGCTCAAGCGAATAAACAGGGCTGCTATGTGATGTACCTGTTTCTGTGTTGAATCTGTTATCCGTCGTCAGCCACCACACTGCATGACTGCAAGACAGCATTTAAAGTTCAACGAGAACGCCTAGCGGCAGCGGTGCCCAGTTGCTGCATTGCGACATACGTTTGTAGGACAGCCAACTCAACGTCGGTCCCACAAGAGCGGGGACTACTCGCGTGACCTTCTGAGGTGGTTGTCGCTGCGGCAGCTCACGGCGAAGCTGGTGTGAGGCTTAAGCGGTGCAACGCGAAACCGGCGTGGGGATAGGGTAAAATCGTAGCATCTCTTGCTCTCTACGGGAGCTTAGGCGGCGAAGCTCTTCTTTGCGGTGCATGAACGACATTGAAGAGGTAGAGCCGTTGAGCACAGAGGACAAGAGGCACGCATGTGCCTAAATGCAAGGGGTTGGGGGATCACGAGAACGTATGACCAATGGATGGAAAGAAGGAAAGCGTGGGTGAACTCACCGAACATCATCTGTGGTCGGAAGTGCTGTCAGGTATCGCATACCCATGTCCGGGAGGGAAGGCGGATGGGTGAATTCCTGTCTGGAGGAGCTGTCAGGCTCTGGCTCCGACCCGATAATCAAAGAAGGAGAATGCCCTGAATGAGCAGTGAAGTCTTGAGGATTACCAGATTGCGAGCACATGAAGTGATTTTGATTGATATTCAAGGCCGGTGGGAGAACTGAGAGAAGATGTTAGTACAGTGTTCCCGGGGATTGGCTCGCTGGTATGCAAAGAAGCCATAGATTGTGTAAGGTAAGAACCGGGCAACGACCATCTGTAAGCGCTGGGGGGAGAGGACAGAAGAAGCGTGGACAATTCCCCTCAACTAAGAGGCGTTGCTTCTGGCTTTCGATCTTCCCGTCCGGCGAGCAGTGTATATGGCAGGGAAAGAGTTGTCGCAGAAAAGAGGCCCCATTTGGGAATGGCTCCGGAATGGGCGTGGCACGAGTGAGCCCGTGATACAGCCACTCCCCCTCCCATCCACGATCCAGAGTTCGTGAAAGGAGCTGGAGGTGACACACGGGATCTGATGGCGGGTGCGGTTGCGCAACGCAGATCCGCAATCGTAAACATCGATCTCAACCCGTGAAGCACACACTTGGTGTTCGAAAAACAATAGACGGTAACAAGGGGTGCAAAGGAAAAGAATGGGCAGTACCACAGCCATTTGCTACATGGAGGTAACCAAAGCAGACGAAACGAATGGAGGAAGAGGATGGGAGGAGGTTCGACTCGAAATGCCGTCGTTGTGGTCGTCGCGAAACGAAAGGCAGAAGAGGCAGCAGCACGGTAGGAGCTATGGTGCCTCGACGGCTGACGCTGGAAGGCCGAAGCCCTCTATATACATGGGAGGGCAGAGGAGTAGGTAGGTAGGAGAGAAAAGAGCAGCGCGAGCGGAGAAGGGTAGGCAAGAGGAAGAGAAATAGCTCCAGGGAAGGCAAAAGGATCGACTACTTACTTTCAATCATTTGTCGCCGTCTCTTGCCGCCGTCTGATTCGCCGAGTCCTTTTCGCGGACTTTCGTCTGTTCTTCTTTGGCGGTGCGTGTTGCAGGTGGCAGAGACCGCGGTGGAGGGTGGATGTGGAGGGCCTTGCCTAGTCGGTAGGGTAGAGTAGGGTAGAGTAGGGTGTTGAAGGGGGCTCAAAAATGCCTGCTCTGCGTCGACGGGAAGCGTCGAGGATGGAGGGGGGAGGGTCTAGGGAGGGTCTAGGGAGGGGTGAAATCGGGTGGGGTAGCAACGGTAGCAACCTGGGGCAGTGAAGTGATACTGCTGCTGGCGGCTTCAATTTGCTGCACAGCGTCAGACCAAGCAGTCGATGGTCGAGAAGCGACGGATACGCTGATCAACAAGAGGAGCGAAGCGCGTCGAGGGCTTAATCCCGTCCTTGGAGAAAGAGAAAGATCCTCAGGATCCTTCCTCAAGCTCAAGGGCCGGCAGTGCTGCTCTGGTGCTCTGGTGCTCTAGCGCTCTGGCGCTCTGCTGCTGCGACAGTCGAAAGAGGTTGTCAAGGTCAAGGTTCCGGCGCCGCTAGGTATGAATTGAGGATCTTAGCTTAGCGGAGCTTATAGCGTCTTCTCGCTAATGTTTTAGTGTGTCGAAGCCGAGCCTGGTCGCTTCCGTTCTAACTGCGGGGCAGGGCAGCTGGACGGCGTTGGTTTTGGTGGTTGCGGACGAAGGCCCTGGCACGAGAGCTTAGTACTCAAAAACTTCGCCAGGGGTTCCGACGTGCTTGCACCTTCCGCTTCACTACGCGGATTGGTCGAAATAGAGTGTCTTGCTGCAAAACACCAGGTTCCTTCGTGTTGCGGCGAATCCCTGCCAACGACTCGTTCTCGTTTTTCTTCGACTTCTGCGGTCCTGGTCCTCCTAAGGATTCCACGCCGATTATCCCTCGATGCGATGTATGTGTGATGCACGTCAGATCCCAGCCTTACGACCCTTTCCTTTCGTCTCGTCTCCCGCACGCACGCACGCTATCAAGAGCACTAGCGATGGACGCTAGCAGCGATCAATCCAAAAAATCTACAGCAAACCTTGGAGACCCAGGAGGCGACCACCAAATATTGCTATCTGCGACAACTGCCACGCTTTTTGCACACACACAATCCTTCTATATGAGCGCAATGCCGTTGAAGAGCTCGTTTGGCCTGGTGCGTGCCGTGGGGATGCCTCGGGTGCAAGAGAAAAACGAGCTTCGCCACTTGCGGGAATTGATCGATGCCAAAGGCTTCTCGACCGGACGCCTGGTGGAGGAGAGGAAGAGACGAAAGACAGGATGGGGGCCAGATCTGGTGTTTTAAAAGGTGCGATTCAATTTCTGGGGAACGATCTATTTCAAGCCAACCGGGGAGAGACAGCCTGACAGTGCCGGAGTCTCAACACTTGCTGATCTGAGGTGCCCACGCTGGAAAGGGGGGGATCCTACCCTAAGGTTACGATTGGGGCGTAGATGGCAGCGGATGGCAGCGAGCGCGTGTATGGGTGTATGGAAGTAGATGAAGGAGGGGTTCTGATGGGTCGAGAGAAGGTGCAGCGCCCGAAAAGGCTGTCGACCACTATGCAAGGCTGAGACTGTGTGAAAGAGAACGGACAGGTGGTTCCCAGTCGTGGACCAGGGCACGATGCAGTGAGATTCGTCAGAGCTATTAAGCACACCAGTATCGATGATATGGAGAGTTCTGCCGAGTCAAGAGGATGGGAAATCGGAACGGAATATTGGCCCTTGGATGTTGGGATAAAAGATGATGGTAAATGCGGATTCGTTATCTGAAGATGGGGATGTGGAGGAGTTGGCGGAGAGGATGTGATGTGATGGGCCAGAGGCTTGATGAAGCGCCTGCGGGAGGATCCCACGACGGTTAGTAGTTCGCTCGCACGGCTGGGGTTGGAGTACCGGATTGGCGAGGGACACCGGTCGATGCTACCCTGGCAGCTAAACGACCACCAAGACGATACAACAAGCGACAAGTGAGGGCGGGACGGCGTGAGGGTTGAAGAAACTTTAACGTCTTGTTTTGAGTTGGCGATGCCTGGCGGGAGATCTTGTATGTGGCGATGTCAACCTTCAACAAGTGAAGTGGTGGATCTGGTGCCACAGAGAAACAATGGCCCAGGGTAAGCTTAATCGCTGCTCTGTTGTTTCTGCTGCTCGATGCCGGCAGTCAATTTGTCCGGGTGAGAGTGTGCTGATTCCGTTGCTGCTGTCAGTGCTGAGGTGGGATGACACCGGTGAAGCTGTTGCTAGGTAGACTCTAGGTCGGAGCTGACGGCAGTGCAAATCGACAATCTCGGGGCTGAAACTCGGTTTTTCTGATTGATCTCCTGTGTTGTTCTTCCTCTTCTTGTACTTGGTGTCAAGGAAGAAGCGATGTACGAGGATGTCGAGAGGGCGAAGGGACTGGGGGGCAGAGCGGTTATAACTCTGAATAACGACAGACTAACGCCGGCGATATCAAGAAGGACGTTGCCCCTGGGGCTTGAAAGGGTGGTCTGGGAAGAGCAGACGCACGTGGAGGAGGGCGTTTGTCGGGTCGTACACAAGCAGCTCAATGCCCCTCCCTGCTAGTGATCTGTTAGTTCTGCTAGTCCGAATAAGCTCTCGGCCAGTGCCAAAACCAGTGCAAGCTCCCCGCCTGCTCGAGGGGGAAATGCTCTGCAAGTGCCAATACGTGTGAGCAGCCTCACGAACGTCGACGTGATCTTCACGATATTGGCGTTCCGTAGTATTGGGACTCGACGTACCTAGGTACTCCGTCTGGTGAAATTACCGACACCGGAAGGGCCGAGAAGAGAAGCTCGCACAGAAGTAGGCAATAAATCTATCCGGTCAACGCACACCCATCAGTCGTGCAAAGGGGCCTACAAATCAGGACGAAGCACGGCGGAGGCAAGTTGGAACAGCGGACTCGACACGGACGCAATAGGGAAAGACTCGAGCCGTTTCGAGGTTGGTGGATGGTCCCTTGATAAAGGGGGTTCACTCCAAGGACTGGAAGCTGTGTACAGAACATCACGCATCACGCAGGAGCCGGACATGATAGCAGCAGCAAGAAGCATCACGCAGAGCAAGGGCGATACAAGATCTGGATCTGGTCCAACCTCGCATTTCATCATCCATGGGTCGCAGGCTGCCCGGGGTCAAGATGATTGTTGTTTGGCTGCACGCTGCCAGTGGGATGGGCAGCGCAACACGCACCGAGCCGTTCACTTGGAGCCTGCATCATTGCGTCTCGTACGTTGACAGAAAACATGCCCTGGTCGGCTTCTCTTTTGCTTCCTTCGGATTCTAGAGGGAGTAGAGGGAAAGCAGATCAACTAGCCATGCATGACACTTCGGCGTCCGCCCTATTTTCATTTACGAGGTTATCCAAATATTCCCCCAATCTTTCCCCCAATATTGCACTAAGAAAATGACTTCCCCGTTCCCCATATGTTTACGGGTCCCCAGATGCGACGTATCATCACTAATTCAGGTACGGGGCAGGGTCACTGAACGACGACTGAGGGGGCCGGATGTTCAAAGAGCCTCATGGCACCGGCACTCCCTCCGATCTCCACCAGTGGCGTGCCTCAACCAGTCAACTCTGCCTTGAAACTTGAGACAACAACCTTGAGGGATACCTTGGTAGCTGCTCTGCCCGTATCTGCGTGTGGCAAGGTGTCTGAGTTTGATGATCCGTACGATGAGACCGAAGCTGGAATTAAAGAAGATAGAAGCTACTGATGGCCGGACTGCAGCCAAGAAGCAACTCAGCCTCCTGCAGCTGGCCGACCGTTACCACTAGTGGTTATCAATGCTCGAAAACCTGGCTAGCTTGAACTTTTGGCTCATGCTTTTGTCTCTGCCTGGCTGGTCTATTTTTGTTATTCTGCTATCAAACTATCAAATCGATCACGATGTCTAGCAAAGGCCGCCCACAATCAAAAGAGACACAGCAACCATACGTTGCACAGCGCCGCGCCTCCAACGCCCTCACTCTCTCTGCCTCTCTTTGCCAATGGGATGTTTTCCATCTGGTTTTTTTTTTCTCTGCAGGACCCTTGAAGCCTCCTCTCAGTCTGCATTCAGAGGGAGGTTGCTTCGAGCCAATAGGAAAATCCCCAGACAACGCCATCGTTTTTCTTAGTACGAGACTAGATCCGCACTTCAGTAGCGATACTTGCAGCGCTTCTCCACGGTTCCCATCTGACAATCTCAAAGGGGCATGGACGAACGAGGCATTAAGCTTAAGTGTCTCAGCCCGCGAAGCTTCGACCACTCTGCGCTGCGAATTATTATCGCGAAGCCGGACGGAGGCCTCCTGCTGGCTGCCTCTCCGGATGCTGTCTCTCCTATCTTGGGTCCGTTTCCTGCGGGAACAGCCTCTGATTATCGATCCAATGAGGGGTTGCCATTGTTTTCGTCGAGGGTCCAAGAAGATTCAGCCATAGAGTCTTCACCACGCACAATGGCATCACCTGGCTTGTCTCCGCATCTTAGTCGTCGAGAGTTCCTTGCCATAGAAACCCGCGTATTTGAAAGGAATAAGTGTTTCTCATTGCTTGAAGTTATGCAGCTAAATTGGTATCTAGCGGAACCGTGTCCGTCTACTGATCGCCATCGGATCGCCATGAAATTGCTTCCTCCCAAGACTGAAAACCCGTTTCCTTCTTGCTCATATCAACTATTACAGTATGAAGTTGCATACAGTCATCGTTTCCCACTCGCCCGTGCGATTGGGTTGGAGTCGCATCATGCGGTCTGGTTAATTGCCAGTCAGCGTGGGAGGTTTACTGCACCCTGCCTAACGGTGGTCATGGTGTGCATATCATTCATTCATCTCAACAAAATTCTGGAGGCGGGGCTTGGGAAGCAAGGTGGGCGATCCAACAGTTTCTTCACACCCTTTCCTTGTCGTTTATTTGCTCATTTCCTCGGCGGCGTCCATCATTCTCTTCTCTGCAGCGGTCCTCGCTTTCCTTGGACCTCTCAGCATTCGTCTTCGCCGCCTTCGAGGCATGAGTGGTCACGCACGCTGCCACGCTGCTGCAAGAAGCCGAACTGCCAGGCAAATTCCATTTTCCCCTCTCGCAAATTCCCGCTCCTGATCCCCGCAGCCACGTGCTTGGGTGAAGTCGACGACCTGGGAGCTCACTTCTCACTTCATGGAAGCTTGGAAGCTTTGAAGCCCCGATTATTTGCTGTAAGAGTAATAGCACTCCTTGCCGGGTAGGCAACCCCCAACGGCCCCCAACATCGGACGTCATCATCGAACAGCATCTGTCTTGCTTCTTACGTTCTGTTTTTCCTTTGGCTTTCTTCTCCCAGCACGTCTGAGTTGTTCTTCTCGATCAAGCAGACTACGCGGTTTCGCTGCCTTCCGCACTCCGTATATGCGATTGCGCCGGAAACAACTCCTTACATTCCAACCAATCAAAGGCTTTTAAGAAGTCGTTGCATGGTACTCATACATACAGGACCCTACTCGTGCCGCTCGTATGCGCACGTCTCAGAGGCATGGCACTAGTCTGGCAGCGAGACATTCAGTTGTTCGCCTAAGCTTTGAAACCTAGATGGGCTGGTGGGTTGGTTGCCGCGAAGATGCGAGGACGGAGCAACACTCGATGAGTATTGTGACTCGGTCCGGTGGCTCGGCCCGTGGCCTTTCAAACCGCCAGCATTCTTTACGCAGCCGGCGCAGCCAAGCACACATATGTGAAGTAAACTTTATAGTACTGCAGAGGCATTTCAACGCGGCAGTGAGAGAATGAAATTCCATTGTTTCCCGTCAAACATAAACTTGAGGTCACGCTCCCGAATTTCCTCTCAAACATCCACACATTTCTCCCAAATTTTGCAGGAGCAAGGGAGGGTTTACAGACGTCAAGACCAAGAGCAGAAACCCCTTGGGAAATGTTTGGGGGTCCCCTCTTATGAACTCATCTAATGGCCGCCCGTCTGCCCGCCAACTCACCTTCGACACATGCTATTGCGTGGGCTGGGGGTGTACTGCAGCGGGAACAGGTTCGGTTGCGATGATGCCCAGGACCTGCGATCTCTGTACCATGTGACAGCTCAACAATATTTCGATTTTCATGCAAAGAGGGCACCTTTCGTTACACACCGCCAACAACCCCTCGAGGGGAGCCAGTAATGAAGGCCCAGAGAAGGAGGTGCAATGCGCGCTCTCCCGAGAAGGGCAGTCAAGGTTCCCGCAGCTGGCTGCCCATCCGTATATAAATTGCGGAAGAACCCTCCGACCAACGGTCGATCGATCTTCGTTTTTCGATTTTGCGACGATTGAATAAAGCCAACAATCTGTTAACCTTGAACATTGGAATGAGCCGACAGGATTTGAAGGGATTAATTCAACCACCCAAACGGCACAACAATGCAGAGGATCGGATACGGCAGTGCCAAGACCTAGATGCTCTAGACCTGGTCGCCTTTCTGACCTGTTTCTCTAAAGGGCGGGCATTGCAGACTCTCATCGTTCATCTCCAAACTCGTTTCCTCGCAGAGAGCAAAGCTGACGTGGAATCAGCTTCCGGGGGGCAAAAGTGAGGGGAAGCTCATACGAGTGTGGCCTAGAACAGCGAACAGCATGAGCAACAATTTGGTCGGCTACGATTTCGTCAATCATTCATTATTCGCGATGGTTGAGTGGAGATGGGATGTTGCTACAACGCTGGTAATGGATGGATGGATGGAGACTGGATAGGTGAGGTAGAGTTGGATGTGCTAAAGGGGGGTGTTATGTGTTATGCAGCAAGGGTGTCGTGAGTCCAGAATTGCCTTTCGTGAGTCTGGTCCTGGTTGGCCAAGGTTCGGCTACTGCCAGACTATTCGAGGCTATTCGCACACAAGAGGTGATTCTCCGACGCCGTGCACAAAAGTACCTGGTACTTTACTTTCCTGTTTTGAACTCGCCAAAGCTCAGCATTCCCCTCCAGCTCTGCGCCGTGGGACGTTGGTACAAAGTTGGAGCCAAGCATTTGCTAAAGCCATCTGCGGGGATTACACTATGCCTCATTCTCTCTGGTGGATTTTGAATGCCTCGCTTTTCAAAGACTCATCTACGGAGTACCCCTATGTACTGGTATCTACCTATGTACAGTTCTCGGCCAACTCCCAATATCTTCCGCGTTTTGCCGCTGGTTCGAAGGCGGGTGAAAAAGGACGAACACCCCTTCCCAAAATCACGAACCCCCACCTTGGCTCACGGCCGCCTCGTATACATTAGTACAACATCAATAGCTTCATCTCCATCTTGCCCTCACTCCCAAACAAGAAGCTGCAAACCCATCAGTCGCAGTATCCACTGTCTCGGGAGGCGCCACGGACGAGCGCGCCCAATCAACCAACGAGATAGGGGTACGCAAGATGGCGAGATACAGATCTGCCTTCTAGCCGATGATGGTTCTCGTTTGTAGCCATTGTGTTCATTGTAATCTGCGACCTATCACGCGGCTATCTGCGGCGCAACCTGGACACCACGTCTTCATATTCCCACCCGCCGTCTCCCTCTTCTACTGGAAACCTATGATTTTCGCTGGAACAACTATCAGTCTGACCGAATCGTTGGACCTGTCTTAGAAATGTTCCTCCCGACGGAAACAACACGCAATAACGGGGCTGGATACGCGGGTGTACATTATTGGCTTTCCAGTAATAGCCTCGAAAGGATGAAATGCCCTGCATATTCAACAATTCCTTTCTCATGCCAATATGAAAGTGCAAGGTGGCTTCCCGCTTGTTAACCTTCTGACTATTCGACGGCCAAACGTCAGGTGAACACATCTGAAGCAATAGAAGCATAGTGAAGTGTCTATCTGTTGGGCAGGCGCACAGAACTCTCTATCTTTTGGGCTTGAAGATCTAGGGTTATGCCAGCAGTGTGTGATGACAAGCGTGCGTTCTCGAGTTTGACTGCAGATCGAAATTGAGTTGGGCACTGCTGGCAGGTCAAGTGGCTTGAAGAGTGTCGGGGAGACGGCGAGTGTTCCACGAGGCTGACGAATATCTTCTTTAGCGGGGCATTAGGGTATAGCTCGCGCGAACTAGAAGTGAGTGGCTTTTGTGGAGTCACGATGCTGTGACGTGCTAGGTAAAAGGCTGTTCTTTTCCTGCTGGAGCACCTACCAGTTGAGTCCGTTCTTAACCAAAAGCAACTTACTTGGACTAGACACGGGATATTTTGCACAAAAACTACCGGCACTTGATACTTAGTGAAAAGTAACACGGGTGAGCTAACGTAACGGTTCAGTGATTCGAAACTCAAAACCAAGCCTCAGCACGACAGGAACTGATACTAAAATCCCACTACCAAACTTTAAAGAGTCCCTACACTGACTATAACTATGATGATATACTACTATACTCGGGAGTCCGAAACTCAGTATAAAGACCATTGGCCTCCCTCAACCACATCCTTGGGATTTTCTTTTCCTGCTTTTGCATTTGTTTTTTGGCTAGATGGAGAGGCCTGTGTCCCTGGCGATCGTGTCCTCATTTTGCAATACTCAGCTGACAGTTGGGAATTGGGGGCTAAGGCCAAGCTAGTCTACAAATGATTTGTTTGGCACAGATTCAATACAAGTTCAGTATATCACAAGAAAAGGTCATTAGCGCTGTTACTTTCCATCTTAAAATTCCCTAGTGTGCATGGAACGTTGCATTTCCGATTCTCGTTTTCTTTTTTTGTTTTGCTTCTTTTTTCCTATCTTGAGATGTCGAAACGAGAAATTCCCGCCAACCTCTTTTTGGGAGGTTAGGAGGGCGGTGACGATGCCTTCTTCGAGGTGGGGATGAGGGGCGTGGTTGCTCGTAGCTGAACGAGAAATTTGAGATCTTGATTTTCCCCGCTGGTTCGTTGCGGCCTAGGGATCGAGCTTTTTCGTCTCGGCTACCTGTCATTCGTGCGAGGGGGTTGATCAAGATTTTTGTTTTCGAAAACCTGGATATCACTTCTGGGCATTTCCCCCAAGTATGCATAGTTTCATTACTTCATTATTCAATGCATTCTTCAATTTCGGCACTGATCTACCAAGTTCGAAAGGTCTACAACCTTGATGGCTCGCAGCATTACTTTGTTGGCGTTTCTGGGAATGTGGAGTGCGAGATATCTTACGTGGACTTTGTGTACGGTGGCTGAAGGGGGCTGCTGTATCTCGGGAGTTTTTCCTGAGGTATGCTCTACTTCCTGGTCCCTCTCTCTTTTCGTCTTTCGGTCCGTTGGAATTGTACTACTTTGTGTTTTATGTTTGACTGAAATTTCAGGCTCTCGAAGGAATCTATTAGATCGATTTCGGGAATCTCGGAGAATGATGCTTTTCGGGAGGGGGATCTGCTAGGTGGGGTTTGAAGAGGGGAGATGAGCAAGTATCGGGAGGACCGAGGTTAAAAACAGGTTTGCGAGGTTTTTTTTCGATGGTTTGGTGGAGGGAGGGGAGGGGTTATGCAGGTGAGTTTGTTCTTTAGCTTGCTTTGGAAAATATGCGCCGATTTTCGATACGAATTCGTTTCTCACACTTGTCATATGTTCCCGGGTGAGGCAGATGACGGTGGCAAGGGAGTTGGTGTGCCTTGGGGTTCCCAGAAGATTTCATACTGATGATGAAATGACGAGGGGATTTCTAGTATCACTTGATGATCTTCTCAACCTCCCAAGGAAGAATTTCGAAGACGGATCTGGTTTTGGCTTCTTTTCTCTTCCTCTTCCTCTTTCATTTCAGCTTCTTCGAGGGGATCTTCATTCGTGAAAGAGAATCACACATGATGGAATTTTATTCTACCTTATGACGCTGCCTAAGGCTCTCGTTGGGAGTCACACGAATTTTGTTCTACCTCCTAAAATTGTTGATGATTAGATTATCTTGAGCAATAAAATGAATGTTTTGCTGCGCTTTTCTCATCTCCCTTGTTTATGACAAGAGGCTTTGAGGGTCATTACCTAACTGATAATATCAAGGCTTCATACTTGTGATGTGAACCTTCGTGATTTTCGTAGTTGAGATTTGAGATTTGAGAATTATCAAAGTTACTAAAAAGAACGTCACATACTCGGTAAACATAGCATACCATTTTGCGGAAATTCCCAACCTTGCTCATGAGAAGAACATCTATCTGTTTGAATCAAATCTTCCAACAACTTATCAGACGAAATTAGTCGCAAAATCACTTAACGTGGTTTATCAGCGAGTCGATCACTAAAATTACATACAAAAAACGTCTGTGCAACCCTAGTAAAAACTTGTAATTCTTAATAAAAATTAAAAAAATTAAAAAATCTACTTTATTACTATATAAATAAGTAATATTGAAATTTTTAGACGCTTACTAGCTATAACTAACAATTCGCTTAAAATTACCCCTGTATTCATAGATTTCTTTTAATTTCTTTAATAACTTAGCTATTATAATTAGTTAGTATCTAAGATTTCTGATATTATTTACATATATAGTAACAAAGTAAGGTTTTTAATTTTATTAATTTTTATTCAGAATTACAGATTTTTACTAGGGTTGCACAGACGCTTTTTGTATGTATTTTTAGTGATCGACTCGCTGATAAACCACGTTATTCAATTATATTTTCTCACTTAAACTGGAACAATAAAATCTCATTAACATTTATTAGACGAAAGATTAAAAATAACTTCATCGCAACATTGCTTATTCAATTAAATTTTTCACTTAAACTAGATTAACAAAATCTCATCACCATTCACCAGACGAAAAATTAAAAATCTCTTCGTCGTAAAATTGGTGACTTCACTCACATCTCCTTCTCAAACCAAATCAACAGAAGCTTGAAAACATTAATCAAACAAACTTGAGCTCACATTCGTCGTAAAAACCCATTTATTTTATAAGGAATATCTCGCTAAACTTGGGATAAATAAATATATATATATGTATAAAAAAACCCAGCAAGTAACTTCACGGCACAGATCAACATAGGTGTATATATACTTTATGTGTAAATTGGGGACTCGATGGGGAACTTCAACACTCTATTGTTATTATTTTATTTTAGAATTTACTTGGTTTTTTCCGTTGTCCTAGCCTCCAAACTCCAAACTCCAAACTTGAGCCGATACATTGTCCATCCACCCAAGATCACTTTAAGAAATAGCAAAGGAAAAACGATGTTCTTCCACCACTACACAGTCTTAAAATAGTAAAATAGGTAACTTTCATCTACGCCATTTACCTCTTTCATCAATTTAGTCTTTTGATTCAAGGGTCGTAGGTTTTTTTTAGAGTTTTTTTTTGTTTTGAAAAGCAAGTGGAGAAAGATGAAGCAATGTAATCAATTTTATTGCACTTATCTTTGGATTGTTGGATTATGAAAGGCAGTGTTATCATTAACTACTCATCTACTTGTAGCTTCATGAGATGGTTCTATTATCATAAGATGAATATTCCTCCTAAGGAAAAGGGGTTTATATGAATACGGAATTGGAGAAAAGGAGAAAAAAAAGGAATTGTAGTATAGTCAATAAGTGGGTGGCGATGAAGTGAGGGCTTGGAAAGTTATTCTCGAACTCAATGGCGTAGACTTGTATCAAAATTAACAAGGTGTATATTGATGTTGTCTATCCTGATCCCTATAGCACTGGGACACTCATATCTAAACTAATACAATGCTATGCAAATGGAAATACCCAACCATCAATCCCAAACAACGGGGGTATGCACTTCATGTTCATCCACCCCCATAACAATATGTCCTGGAGGCTCAATCCGTTCCCTCTCCCGCAAGTGAACCAATTGCCGATGATTTTTCTTAGACTCTTCATCTCTTCTCCATTTCCAGAAGTCGTCATAAATATCAGGATCATCCATTTCGACAAGAGTGTGAATCTTCCTCCGTCTAACAGCAAATGAATGCGCCCACCAATTCAAAGTTTCTTGAACCTCTCGCTGAGTTTTGCAAACTTTGACAAAATTCATAACTTCGGTATGAGTACTTGATGGGGTTAAGGATATTCCGCAATAGAGACGTAAAGTGGATAATTTAACCCAGATATTGCACCATTCTAGCCCGGGACCCTTTTCTCCGCCATCATGCCATGTCAAGGCACGAAACCAGTCTGGGCAACCGCTCAAATCCAAGAATTCGAGACTATACAGTGTTTTGGCTAGTCTCCGTAGGATGTCGACTGCTTCCTGGTAGTTGTCGTCAAGAGTGTGTGAGTACATGTTTGTAGCTCCATATTGAATGTCACTGGTGTATTTTGAAGATACCTTGACAGCTTGAGAATTCGGTGTGAGGGCTGGTACAGGCCAGTATGCAAGTGATAGATGCGTAAGGGCAGGAATATGTTTTGCCAATCCAAGGAGCTTCGCCCATGAAACGCCACTGGGTGGATGGGAAAGTGAAAGATGCGTCAGATGAGGGATCACTGCACTTGGAGGGCGTATAATGGTATCTTCCCATGATAACTGTTCCTCTTGCTCCTCCTCAGGCTCTGTTGGTTTCTCAACCAGCTCAATTAATTGTTTGAAAGCAATAGACCTGCCGATCGACCCAGAAAGGTCGAGGCGATGAAATGTTTCATTGTGTTCTCCGGGATTAAATCCCATTTCTTCATGCGTGTCATCTGCAGCTTCGCCGTCGGCAGTTGGAATAACGAGCAAAGTCAATAATCCATCGTATCCGATGCCTTCTTCCGGGCCGTATACAGCAATACAACTCAGCAGGAGAATCCTATGAGATGTTGGTATATCTGCAAGATTATTCCTTTCATAGTCCTTGATGAAATCCCAGTTTCGAGCCATGGACCGCAGACACATGTCCTGCAGCCTGCGACCTCGATGTGTTTCTGGTAATCCGGGTAAATGGTCTATTGATATTGGGTACAAGCGCTCAGGCTGTCGTTTTCTCAGCTCGGTTTGGGGCGGGGCAGATCTTGATCCTTCGAGGAGCCAGCTGCGAGGTGCCGCAGGGCCTGCAGCTGGTCTTCTTCCGGGGAGAACATGTTGTCTGTTTCGTGGCCTGGGAGCTGGAATTTCTGGTTGTGAAAGGAGGACTCGAGTTTGGGGAGGAAGGGAGCGTGAGGTGAAAGTTGGAGGGAGACGGGCGTAGTTTGACGGGGTGACTCTGGTTTTTCGAGAGGAGTTTATGAGATCGTTCACGGATTGCACATCGTTATCTGGGCGAAGACATAGTCAGTACCCGTGTTCTCTCTACCATAACCGTATTTCGGAGGTGGAAATGGACTTACGAGTTGAACCCGAAGGTCCTGCTGCGGAACTGAGCGAGGGGTGAACTGTGGATGGCGGCTTGGTGTAGAAGTTTGACGTTCGTTTTTTGGGCATCGAGGGAGAGTTGCGATAAACTCTTGAATGGAATTCCTCTCCAATTCATCAATTGAGAGCTGCGAGGTTGCGTTGCTTTTAGCATTGGCTTAGGCCTAAGGGTGACGGAGAGCCCCTCTAGATGACGCATGGGAGGACTCATTGTCAGCAAGAGTCACCGTACCGTGGCACAGTGTGGCTCACCACCCAACGGCTCTTGGCGGTTGCTCACAGAAACGGTCCTAAATCCCGAGGGTGCCATTCAACGATGTTTATTATTATTACTAAGATAAAGATTACCTTCGCGACGGACTTTTAGAAGATTTATAATAGAAATTACTTGCAGTTGCGGGTCAGGTAGGGCAGGGAGGTTCACCCAACCTCAGGCTACCAGAGAGCCAGAGAGAGAGAGAGAGAGAGCTGGGGAGAAGGGCGTCGAGAAGGGGGGGTAGAAATTGTACTGGACGGCCTGGCCAACAAGAGGGTGGTCAAGGTCGCTCCTTCCTTTGCCTCCCTCGACTCGACTGGGTAGACCTACCACCCACCACCTACCACCCACCACCCACTATGACCAGAGCGAGCAGCGAGAAGGAAAGGCACGACTCTGACCACGTCCAGAGTATCCCCTCAGATGCCATCAGGAACACCATGGAAACGGCCCGAGCGTGATGAAATAAACAAAGCTGCGTCGAGCGATATAGACAGTTAAACTTTCAAAAAAGTACATAGAGAGGTTGATAACTTCTCAAATACGATGTCTATGAGTTTTAATCTTATTTCTATTAAAACTTGCTGGATTGAAATAGAAATAGATGTGGCATATCTACGCGCACGGTCCATGGTGTTCCTAATGGCATCTGAGGGGATAAACCCCATGCCCCATATATACACTTTTTCATTGTCGAAAACGAATCGCGGGGCGTGCCACCCAAAACTAGCCAGCACAACACTCAGAATCCAAGCTCACGGCAACACCTACTGGACCCTTTCCAGTCGCGTATGTTATGAAATTTCAATCTTCTCGGACCAACTTGGCAGCAGTTGTGATAGCCTAGTTGTGATAGCCTAGTTGTCAGCACTGGGTACTCCGGGTGCTAGCGTGCTAGGGGCATGTGGACGTGGAATTAGCGTGGTAGAAGTCTACACCAATCATTTTCATCTCTTTTCTCATTGCAATGCACCTGGGGAAACCAATACCCAAATATGGCGTAGATCAACCTGGCAAATAAAGTTACCAAGCTAAAGATCGGTGGCTGCTGGCGGCTGTTGGTGGCCTCGTCCGACCTGCATTGGCTCAAGGCACCTTCCACGTCCCTCGTGTCCAGTTACACCACTGAAACTTAATCATAATGTGGAGAAACATCTCATCTCAGCCCGAGCTACAATATACCACGTTTCCCTCTTCAGAACTTCTCTCACGACTCTCAAGATACCAAAATGGAGTTGATAAACAGCATTTTCGGGGTTTTCGGGACCACGGCCTATTACCTCCTCTTCCCTGTCGTCGGCCTCTTAGCTTTGCAGCAATGGAAGTCTTATTGTCGTCTCTCTGAGTTCAAGGGTCCATTTTTGGCCTCATTGACGAATCTTTGGATAGCCAAGGAAGTAACGTCCGGCCAGGTTTATCAGACGGTCTCTGATATCTCCAGTAAACATGGTTCGTCTGCCTCATTACGTCAAATGGTACTCGAGTAGTCTTGGAACTAATATGGAGAAAGGGGATCTTATTCGCATTGGTCCAAATACTTTATACACCAATGACCCGGAGTTGATTCATCGAAGTGAGTGACCTTTCATATCATTCCTGAAGCCACTGGAAATGGTCAAAGTGTGCAAACCTTCGAAACTCTCCTCGCGTACCTTACATCAATTCCAAATGACCACTGCTTATTCTTTTGTAGTGAGTGGTGTGAGATCTCCTTACGTCCGATCAAAATGGTACAATGGCCAAAGACTAGAAGCCAACAGCCACCAAGTCCTATCTCTTACCGATGAAAGCATGCATACAAAACGGAGAGCACAGGTGGCAATCGGAGTGAGTGAAATGAGCTTGTGCTTAATAGACTTCACCCTAACCAACTCAAGTATTCCGGAAGAGAAATCGATGGACTCGAAGATATGATTGATAAGCATGTCCTTGCATTCGTGACCATGATCCGGCGAAAATACTTAACAGTCGGCGCAAAACTCCAACCACTCGACCTCGGCCGCAGAACATCTTTTTTTACTATGGATGTCATTACTGATGTTGCTTTTGGTGAGCCGTGGGGTTTTGTTAATGCGGATAATGATGTTGATGACTAGTTGAAATCCACCGAAGTGTTTCTTCCAGCCGCTACGCTGGTCTCTACTTTGCCGTGGTTGTCAAAGCTGATAGATATCCCTTTTATCTCCCAATTCATTATGCCTTCGGATCAAGACAAGACAGGACCGGGAAAACTGTTAAGGTAAGAGATTTCGTCTTGTTCTGTCGCCTACTTAACCAAGGATTGTGCAAGACAGCCTAGGTTAATTAAAAGCATTATTCGAGGAGGTTTAGGAGAAGAAGGAAGTTACATTCTCCATTCTCCTAAACCTTCGTAGGCAGTCGTGGCCAGCGGGCGTCACAATTAGTCTTCAGGCGGTCTTGAATTGTACTCACAGGTTGCAGGATTATTACCGACGTTGTTGAAGGCCGTTTTGGTTTGGAGGACAGCAAACAGAAACGAGATATGATAGGCTCCTTTCTCAGACATGGTCTTACGAAGAGCGAAGCTGTGTCCGAAGCCTCGCTTCAAATGTAAGGAATCCTCATAACTCCCCTGGGTGCCTTTCTATATTCTTGCGTGATTATTCTCAGTCAATTGCGACTGTCAATCGAGAAAGTTTAGAAGGACTGGGAAATCCCTCTTCTAATTCTCCTAAACTTTCTCCAACAATACAATTCTGATCGCACAAGATGGAGAGCAAGAACCGAATTTATAAATTTCTCTTAACGATTTGTAGCATTGCCGGAAGCGACACAACCGCCACCGCGATCCGCTCGACGATGCTTTTCGTTCTCACCAATCCACATGTTCACAACAAGCTCCGGGCTGAAATCGATGCTGTCTCCAATATCGATAAAAACGCCGTTATCAGCTCCGCAAAGTCAAGAAGCATGCCCTATCTCCAGGCTGTCATTAAAGAGGGCCTTCGCATGTGGCCTCCTTCGACTCTTCCTGTTTTGAAGGTTGTACCGCCGGAGGGGGATACGTTTAATGGAAAGTTTATTCCTGGTAAGTCGAATTCTTGGAGCATTGTCATTATCCGAGGGGGATTGAGAAATTGCATTTCTGGTTGTTCTGAATCTTTTTGATTTCACTGTTTCAAACCTCCCATTTATCCAAAGAAGTAACTGACTGGTGATCCTATGAAATAGGTGGAACTGAAATAGGAAGCAACACCTGGGCAATCCAGCGCAACCAAAAGATTTACGGCGAGGATAGCGAATTATTCCGACCCGAAAGATGGCTGGAAGGTCCCGAGGAGACGCTGCAGAAGATGGAGAGGACGTTAGGGGTTGTGTTTGGGAGTGGGAAATATGTTTGTTTGGGCAAGAATATTGCTATGATGGAGCTGGATAAGATTATCTTCGAGGTAAGCTCCCCCTTTCTGTGGGTAGAGAGATCTGTTGGGGGGCTAATGATTATGTTTCTTTCTAGCTTCTCCGGAATTTTAACTTCGAGGTTATTAATCCTTCGCAGCCCTGGAGGGTGAGGAATTATGGTATTTGGTTTCAGGACAAGTTCTTCCTGAAAGTGACTGAGAGAGTTAGCTCTTGAGGACCACGGTTGTTCATGTATGAGCATTAGTTGCAGGTAACGATATACCTTGTCGCTCCTGGGGAGTGGCAACGGCTATTATTAGTTGAACCATTATTCAGATCCCCTTGACTTTGATGATGAGACGAAATTCCCAATGATAAGACGAGAAAAACTCGTAAGTAAGCGATAAGTTACTCGCGAGTAAGCTGCCAGATAATTACTCCAGTAAACCATGAGTGACCTGCGAGTAAGCCACAAGTAACTCACCAACCTCCAACCAACGCTTCCAGAATCCACTTGGATAACATTTTAAGGGTAAGCGACGCCACCAACTCTCTTGCGTATATCCTATTCATGCCAAATTCTTCCGCAGATGCGATTGGCCCTCTTGCTAACCAGAACAGGTTTTATTGGCCGATAAGCGTAGGGTTGCGAAGCATGCACACCCCCCTTTTCCAATACCTTGCCCAGTTTTCAGCAGACCGTATGATCACGTGAGCCCGATTGCCTTCCCCTTTTTCTTTTCACCCCACAACTTCCTGTACAAAATTAACCTCCACATTCCTGCTTTACATCGCTGCGATGCGAATAATACCAGGAATAGATACAAATACATCGATTATCGCCAACCGAGAGGCGCCCGTGCTTCAGTACAAACCCCTGGACGCCAAAACTCACGAGATCAGACTTGTGACGATTGAACCGGGTGACTTTGATGATGAGATTCATTGCAGCCTCGAGTCGGTATCTTTGAATGACACCCTTGGTTATGAGGCTCTTTCTTATGTTTGGGGAGAAACTGGGAAGCCGGAGTTGATGCGCTAGATTTTTATGGATGGAGTGCCGAGTTCGGTTACGATCAATCTTGAGGTTGCGCTTCGATATTTACGATATGTCTCTGAGCCGAGGGTTATGTGGATTGATGCTGTTTGCTCATAAGTCAATTGATACCGAGTAAAAGACCTCGGAAACGTGAGGTTTTGACCTCTGTTTTCTGAGGGATTTCGTTTTGTGCTATTACGCGAATGTGACGCCAAATAGAGTCGATGGAGACAACGTTGAAGTCCATTGGTTCGCTATTCGGCCTTTTTCCGACCACTCGCGTCAAGGCGGGGCGTATTTTAGGGCCCACTACTCAGCCTCATCCAACTTTCTCTCTATTCTAAGCTCCTCTCCTTTTGTTTAACTTCTTTCGAATCCTCATTCCGACCGGGCAGCCTGGGCTTATAAGCATGCCAGATTGCTGTTCGTAAGGCTCCTGAGCTCACCCAAACATTCTCCAACAGGTGACGCACGTCCCAAGCTCTCTATTTCTATTTCCAAGCCTATAGATAAAGGGAAAAACGTCTAAAACTTTGTTGAAGCCAATTCTTAACATAAGAGCTTAGCACACATCATGCGCTGGGATATCTTCGCCGCAGTTGTCGCCCTTGCAGGCATCCCCTTCACACTGTCCTCTGCCTCATCATGGCTTCTACGCGTCGTCACGCAGCGACTCATGCGCATGATAATTCCCGATGGTTCCACCTGCGACCGACTTCAATGGAGCGACATTCCAAGTGGTCCACTTCGTGCTTACCTTAACAAAGAAGCATTGCAAGAAAGAGATTACTATGGTGGTTATGGTCCCTCTGAACAAACTCTTAAGCACGATGAGGAGCAGTGCTTTGCCTCAACAATAGGCAAAGTGTTCCAAAATGCTTGGATCTCAGCTCAGCGACGCGATCAAAGAGTCATCAAGCCTTATCAGCTCGATCCTAGGAAGACATATATTCGGACCGATGCGAAGACACTCAGAGCATATGCATTAATGTCTCACGAAGAGCCCTGTAGTCAGTATGACCGAAAACCTGTAATAAGTTTCAAAGACATAGATGGGGTTTTAACAGCACACTTCAGTGCCTCACGGGTGCAACTGCCGGATGTGAGTAAAGAAGAAGTTGAGGCTATACTGGACGGATACCCTCCATTTTATCTCGAAAAGATCTATATATCAGAGAACGATTATGTTACTACTCCAATTTTGAGATTTGAAGATATAACACGTGGCGGCTGGATTGTTGCTGTTGGTCTCGATTACTATAACTCGGCTCCTCTATTCACTCACAACATGGAATCTTCGAAGATAAAGGACAATAGTGTTTCACGATGGCACACACGATCCATGAATATCCCCTGGAAAACCACAACAATAGCATCCGCAGTCAAACGATTCGGCCACGCCTTGGGCAATATACAACGAGCATTCCCAGACAACACTATTGTGGAATCTGCCAGGTCTTTCTTCGCGTGTCTAATGGATGGCAAGTATGATCTCGACCATACGCATCCTATGCATGTTCTTTACTATTGTCAAGGGCTTGGGCGGGACGACACGTACTGGCAAAGCAGGAGTTACATCAAATCACTATCATCTCAAGAGTGGCAAAGAGCTATGCATGCCTTCAATCATTATGAGTCTCTCACGCCCGAAGAAGAGAACCTTTTTTGCGACTTCATGCTGCCGATTCTCCAGGCTGCCTTTGTGGGACTACTACATGTTATGTTGTACGGAAATCATTATAGAGCGTCGTTAGACGTATGGAAACTTCCTTCTTTTCCAGAGCTTGAGGATCATAAGTATATATACTTGAGAACGTGTGAAATTGAGAAAGAATGAAGCGAACGATGTATGCGTCATATAATACGACAGGAAGTTATCAAACGTGAAGGAGAGGAACAAAAGACGAAGATTTTGATTTTCTTATTTATTTCCTTGAACACGCTCTCTTTTTGTAGTGCGTATTGATATAGCTTAGGCGAGTGGGTGGGCCGCTAGATTTCATGTCATATTGTCTGTTGTTTATTTACATCTATACACCCCTTCGAGGATGAAATGGGCTTGGAAGGAAAGGGGAATAGACAAACATATTTTTGGAGTGCAGAGGTTTTTGAGTCTTTTTTATTTCAGATTACGAAGTGCGTTGAGTGGAGATGTGGGAAGGTAAGGAACCAGGAGGGAAGAAAGTCAGTTCAGAGACAAGTACAGCACAGTAAGCATAGCATTGTGACTGGAGTCTTTTTTATATATTCATGACTAATCTTGCTTAAACGAATGTTGTGGTTTAACTTTGAGAAAAAGGATCGTGACTGTGATGCTAACTCCAAACTTGCTTTAGGAGAATAATAAGTGCATATTGGAATATATGGCTTAGGTATTATGAAAACTTTAACGTACTCTGATTTCTCATGCCCCCAATCTGGGTACTACAGGCCGGAGTACTCCGGCCTGTATACGAACAAGGCAGGTACGTTATCCTATAGTACGCTAAAATACAATACTTTAAAAGCAATCACTCTAAGTTGCAGTCATACAAACCAACTTGCTCGCAGCTATAGAGATAGTACCCCCTGCCTCGGGGTTCAAAAGCGCTCCCCTTCTATAAATAGCGCTTCTTAGATGGGTTCAAATTTGGCTCCCGACTGGTTTTAAAGGGACTGGTTCAGGCCCTCCGTTGGGTATTTTTTATTGTCTTTGTCATCGTGGCCGTGTACTAATCTGTCATTCTCTACGCTATAAGTAGCTACTTATAGTAGTTGTTTTAATAGGGTAGGATTGTCGTATCGAGCTGCACGTAAGCTCTTGAATTGCTGTGCTGAAAGCTAAGCGAGAGCAGTAGAGCATATAGCCATATAGGCATTTTTAGAAAAAGCCTTTTATTATAAATTCACCGTCAAAAATTCAATTTTCAGTGCAATTTCGGCGAGACCACGAGGTTTAGAGGAATACTCGCTGTGTAACGAGAAGTTGTAGAGGAAGAAATTCGCGAGGCAAGAGTTTATTTAGTAATACTTCGTATTTATTACGCTTCAGAGAGGACTAGCAGTGAATGAGTCTTAGACGGTCTAGAGATCTGCCCCTAGGGGGGTTGGTGGAGTGAGTGACTTGTTGATTGCGTTCGTCGATGTCGATGCACTTTGTATTAATCAGAGGGATGTTGAGGAAAGGGGGTCTCAAGTTTTGCACATGGGAAGTGTTCATTCGAGAGCTTCGAGGGTTATCGCTTGGCTAGGCGAGGAGTATGAGGATAGCGACCTAGCCTTGGACGCTATATTCTGCGCCCTAAGCCAGGCATGGGAGTTTCTTATTATGAGATTGTTGGAGACGCGTACGTACATGGAAACATGGATGGAGAAGCATGGGATCTTGAATATTTGCAGGAGATTGTCCTTGTGTAGAAATATCACACTAAACTTGACTAAAGTGAAGCTGTGAGAAAATTAACGAGTTGAACGAAGAATTTTAAATAATAAGTGAATTATTAGAAAAGAAGAGAAAGAAGGAGTTTTTTTTTTCTTTCAAAAAAAAACAAAACCTAATACTGTTGCTTTGGTTGTCCTTTTGGGTGTTATGTCGAGATCCACAATGAGCACGAATTGTGCCTCTCTCGTTCATTGGGAATGTAGTGCTAAGTAACCCCTGTAGCAACAGTGAAAAGCTGATTATTTATACAGAACGGAAGGTGTTTTTTCCTATCAGAACGGTAATATCAATTATTTCAACTTTTTTATATAACGTGGTTTATCAGCGAGTCGATCATATCACCGAGTCGATCACTTTTCCTTGGCACGGAACTTTACACCTCAATAAATCAACCACAATATATTAAATTAATTATCGCTCTCTATATCTGACAAACTAGATATATCTATAACTTCTTGACAAGTTTGCGCGTTATGACCAGCTTTTCCACAAGTTCTACAGCGCTGCCTAGAAGGTTGCCCCTCCTTACAACCAACCCTCGCCTCACGCATGTCGCGTTGTACTTGCTTATCTACATCCTCCTGAGCTAAAATATCCTGTACATCCTCTACTATAAGTGCCCCTCCTTGACGGACACGAGTCTTTTTAGCCCTACGGCGTTTACTTAGGGCTTCATTTGCAGCGCGAAGGGTACGGACCTCAGCAGACAAAAGGGTCATCTCATGTGCCATTCGCTCTGTACCCTTTGCTAACGCAGCAACTGTTTGAAAAAGTGGAGTTGGCGAGCTTCCTTGGTGACAGGCTATATGATTTCGTACAAGAGTTGATTGTGAAAGGGCTTCAGTTGGGTTGGAAGGGGTCTGGGACACCCAGGGGGGGAGTTGGCACCACACGTCCGAGGGGGAGTTGGAGTCCGTAACCTTACGTCAAGCTTTGAAAGCACTGCTTGCGGGTTGAATGGTACTAGGCTAGCTCCGCGGAATCCAGACTGACAGTTTAGGGCTGTCATTGTTTCCTTATATGCTGCTGTAAAGGCTAGAAAGAACTCAACCTTTGTAATATAGTTGATATAGGCCTTGATAAACGTCTCAATCTGCTGACCATACGCTTGTTTTAACACACTATAGCACCCAACATCAAGTGGCTGGGTTAGATGGGATGAATGAGGAGGTAGTCCAAGAGTAATAATGTTGTGTTTTGTACAGTAGTCTTGGAACTCAGCCGATTCATGACTCTCGTGCCCATCCAAAACTAGTATTTGATACAGACCCTTTGCACGAGCTGTAGTGTGTTTATCAAAGTGCTTTAACTATTCTAGGCCTGTTTTATTATTTGTCTAACCATTGCTTGTTGGTTTGATAACCCAGTTAGGTGGGAGGCCGCTGTCGGTATACTAGTTGGAGAGATGGTTCTTGCCCTGAACCACCAAGAATAGAGGAATACTCCAGCCCTCTTCATTAATACAGGCAATTGCTGTAGCCCATTCCCGATTGCCTAGCTGAACTGCCTTGCCTCTACCACGCCGGTCTGCACGAGTAACAACCATTCTAGGACAAATAACACCTATCATAAAGCCTGTCTCGTCAAAGTTGTAGAAGTCGGAGTCTGTAACCCTATATTTCGCTCTCATATTCTCTACTAGCCGGAACCATGCGCCTAGCACGTCGGGATCTTCGCATAAGGCCCTCTGGAAGTCGTAAACGCGATTAAAACGTGTCTTAAGGTCTGGTTGTCGTTGTACAAATCGATGGGCCCAGAGCTTGCCGACGTGTCTTCCCCCCCGCGATTCAAGGATAAAATTGGCCATATCTTCTACACCAGCGAGCCGGGGCGCAAATCCTCTGGAATCTATATTGAGTATATACTGAATAATCACTTCCTCTTCTAACTTAGTCAACTTATGACAATTGGCTTGAGAATCAGGGCGGTAGGTTCGGCCAGCCATTCTGTCGGAAAGAGTCGTATATGGTACTTTGTAGATCTTTGCCGCAGAGCGTTTGCTTAGTTTTTTGGACAACCGAATAGCCTCGATAGCTAGAGTAATTCGCGCTTCTTGAGTTTGAATTTCCATAGTAAATAGTTGAAGAAAACGCGTGTTGAAGTTTTGGGAGGTAGTGCCAAGGAAAAGTGATCGACTCGGTGATATGATCGACTCGCTGATAAACCACGTTAGGGATTTATTGCTATGAAGAGAATATCTCTTTGTTCGTTTTGACGGGAAACTATTTGCTTATTAAACCAACCCAACCCAACATCACCATCTACCACAGTACAAAGAACACAATATCCAATAGGAGGCCTTCAAATTTTCCCATAATATTTGGAAAGCCTATCAATTCGTTAGTAGCAATTAGCAAGGTAGAGCATCGGCAGTGGTCTACAATCCCGCTGCCGCCCCTCACATGAACTTTCATTTTCACATTGGCAGATTTTTTCCAAGAAAGGGCTATCTATTCTCTGATGATATTAAGCATTTAGTACCTATTTCGACTTCGCGTTTGCCAAAGGTATATTACATCCTGGGCTGTATATAACCAGCGCTCTCAGAAAACAAACTATATTCATCTACCTTCTCGCTTAACGGAGATATCCGCTATAACCCTTCATGTTCCGCCAAGTATCTAGTACACTCGAGTGAAGCGCGTGTCCTATATTTGACGTGTTCCATTAGTCCTGTCCAGAGACGTGCTAGTCTAGTAGTTCTTCTCATTTATTAGTGATCTAGTTTTTCAGTTCATTTGAAGTAGTTTGGCCAACGGCCTCTATTATCACAACCTCGCGTGCAGAACATAAAGCGTCTAGGGGATAGTATGGTGCGTCACTCTTACTTTCTCGCGAAGCCCAGATATAAAAGCTCGAGTACATTTTCCAGAAGTACTCGCATTCCGGAATGAAAGTGTGCTTAAATAGAGTCCTTACTCTATGTTGAGAATTTGAAATGCAAAATGATCTCGCCATTGTTAATGTAGTCTTATCATCCTCAGCTTTATCTTATTACTTTTTTCCACGGCTAGCTTAAAAACATACTTCATCGCGGGGTCCCAAACAAAAAGTGTGTGAGATGGCACCTAGTGGACAATAAAAGTGGTCGGAAATAGATAGATGCCTCTTCTCTTATCGTTCTATTTATATGACTTTTTCTAATTAAAGAGAGCAATTGAATTTCAAAATTTGGTATCGGATGTTAGAAACTAAGCTCTACTTTCTTTAATATATACATTATGGTAACTCCGTTTATATAGCTAATTTCTCCGAAAATAAAAATAAAAGAATTAATATTAGACGATAAGAAATGAAAGCTATTTTTAGTAAAGTCTCTAATATAATTGCGTATTACTATAACGAAAAGTAGCTGCGAATCAAAGTATTTACTGCTGCTGTAATTTATCTATTAGCAGAATAATAGACTCTAAGTACATTTCTACACTTTATGAGCCTAAAACATCCGAATTGTTAGTTAACTTTGAAAAGGGAAGTGACTTTTCAGAATCTCTGTTAACTATCCTGCATTAGAGGAGAAAGCCTGAGCCTTGGTTTGGTATTTAAAATATATACAAGAATCCGAAAATGAAATCTAGCAAGTTGGAAGTGTTTCCAACAACCCCATCAGGCTCACCAGTAAGTGGTTGCACCAATATTAGCACTAGAAGTAGGCAAGAGGAAGTCACTTCCTACAATCTTGCCGTCCGCTGCTCTGGCACCAATAGCAGCCGATTTATCGACACTCTTGAAACTACTCTTTGACCAAGTACCCGAGTTCCATGAGTTCCCACTGTTTACTTGGGTAGAACTCAAGGACTTGTCTGCCTCAGTGTTCGCAACTGCAATATTTTTTTTAAGTGTTGAAGTGGAAGCTTTGAACGCGAATCCAGTGCCTGAATTGTTGTATGCCGTGTTACTTGTGATTGTGAATGCTCCAGTTTGAGAGTTGTCGACGAATCCACCAGCAGCATTTTCGAACGTGATGCAGTTGGTGACAACATGGCTTGCGTTTGGGCCTATTTCACCGGCATTTCCACCACCCAACTTGAAACCGTTTCCATCGCCTTCGAAGTCGGTGAAACCCCAACTGTAAATAGCCGCGTTAGAAATCAAAATATCCAACAGATTGTCAGGAGACTTACCGGTTGACTCCGTTCCCCCAAGAGAGTGTGTCTTCGATCGTAACACCGGACAAAAATTCCCAGAGATCCAAACCATCATCCACATTGTTCCATAGTCTTGCCCCACGAATGACATTACCCTCACCACTTCCCTCCTTGCATCCGAAGCCATCTGCGCTCTCGCCATTTTTACGTGGATCCCGGTTTCCGTAAGAGTCGAGGTACAGAACTGTATTTTGAGCCGAAGCCCCTTGCATTTGGAAACCGGTCTCGTAATTATCTCGAGTGACGATACGCTCGTAATAGTTGTTGGAAGAATCGACATGATAAATACCATAAGGCCCGTTGATTAACTCGATGCCGATGAATTTCCAATAATTTGCTTTTTCGATGTGGAAAGTCCCTCGGTTCTTGTTTGGGATAGAAGAATTGAGGTCACCAGGAGTGCTGAAGTACCATTAGTATAATTCGTTCCTTAATGGCGTACTCAAAAGATGTGGCATACAATGGTAATGCCTCTCCGTCGATTATGACTTTTTCAGATGCATACGCAGATATCGTGTAAGGGGCAGCAGCAGTGCCACTTTTCGTAAATTGGACATTGGTTGTGACCGCATAGGTTCCAGCACGAAGATAGATTGTTGAACCAGCAGTAGCAAGATCGACAGCCGACTGAATTGATTTCAAGGGGGCAGTGATAGTACCAGCAGCAGTATCAGATCCGGTGGGAGAAACATAGATAGTAGCGCAAAGCGAAAGGGGGAAGCTCGCAGCTACAAGGAAGAAAGTGGAAGAGGACCTCATGATGACTGTTCTAAAGAATGAATGAATGGCTTCGCAAAAGAAACTAAACTTATTTTTTGCTCCATGGGGAAACCCGTTCAGCTTATAAGAGTCAATCAATTTCCCATTTTCTTACCCTAGACTTGAACTTATAAGCCAAGAGATCTAGAAATTCGTACAAATCTCCGAGGAATACAAAGTATCGCAACTATGAACCGCTTGGCATCAATACGGAGTGTAGAAAACCGCGAAACAACTGACAAGAGGAATTCCTGGGCACTCTCCACTTAAACTTTGTGCAAAACGATGTTGTTCAAGAATGATGGGAAAGTGTGAGAGGATAATGGGAGAAATATTTCACCGCCAAAATTAAGCGTGTTGCAGTTAGGGGTTGTGCCCCACTAACATACCCCGCACTTTGGGTCAAATTACCGAGCTTCTCCCCTTGAGTGGTCGGAATAAATACCTCTGCTGCTCTGTGATGAATAAAAAACCTTGACTCAAAACTTGAGACCTTCGTTCTGGGTAAATATGAATTTTAAAATCTTGAAAAGTCGCGGCTAATATTGCGAGGCAATGGCTCTACAGAAACGGAGTGACGATTTTCCCCAAAAAGGATACTAACAGTATCCCATGTTTTGCTATAGCGCAGGGAAGAATATTATTTAGAAGTTGGGCAGGTCAGAGCTCTTGAAGTCGATCAGCCCTTTTCTGTTTTCTTGGTGCAATTCACAGTTCTGAAGTATCACGAAATCGCCAAAGCCTAAGTCACGAAATGAAACCTCTCAAGCAAGAGCAACGGAAGTGTCGCTTCGAGAGGGAAAGCAACACTTTTCACTATTCTCGCTTTTCTTCCAGGATAGTAGACACTCACAACCAAGGCACCACTAGGTTTTTCGGTGGGGGAAAGCCACCATTTCTACATGCGCGTGGTGCTGTCATACCCATGCTCGCAATGAACAATAAAAGTGGCGGTAAATAGCTCTTGTTGTTCTGAAGTATTAACCTAGATGTTCTCGCCTGAGAAGATCTTGGATAACATTCTATTGAGCAATGATGTCTTTTTCAACCCGCGGACTTTTTCATCGCATGTAAACCCGTCGAAAGGATAATAGGATGATAACACAAATCATGAGATGACGCGGTTGATGATGATAGACGGATAGAATACTCATGAGATGAGGTACAAATGCTATAAAATTGATGATGTTAGCTTAGAGGGATTAACCTTTGCTCCTGCGACGTGTTTTAACGACACGAAGCGTAGGTACGTGGGGAGTTGGGACTATGCTCCTGGTTCCTAGATGCGGATTAATTCGTGCTATCCTAAGGTTTGATGTGTTTTTCTATGCTTGAGATAGAGGGAAGGAGCGACCTCGTCCCGTGCTGGTATGCTCGGTCGCGTTCCAGATGTGCCGACCAAGCCGAACTCAATCAAATACTCGCGAATTTTTCCTCGGAACCTTTTCTTCTAGATTCTAGTCTCAATATTCTATTGTGTCAATTTTCTTCATCAATAGCATTATGTGAAGTTTTGTTTTTGTTACGGCAGCCAAAATTTGACCGTGGCTCGTAACCTGGCTTCATCTCATCAGATGAAATCCTGGCTAGACAAATTGCAAAATTGTGTTATTGTCGTCACAGAAAGATATCCTTGCCGAACAATACTTCATCTTATGACCTTGGATAGAATTCCTTCTTTTCATTCATCCGAGTTAAGCGATAAGTCAACATAGAACAGCGGCAGTTGATAAGGTCAGATAAAGGTAGGTGAGTTGATCATTCGGTCAGAGCCTCAAATCTTGTAAGAGTAATAGCACCCACTTCTACCGAGCATTGTGGCGAGATGGTTTAGAACAATCGACATTATTGTTCGAGATAGTCCAAGACAGTGAGAGAATAGATATCTCAATTATCCTCAACATTTCGAATGATACGTTGTGTTGTGCTAGAACCTTTGAAAGAAGAGTGGAAGGTGGCGTTGAAAAAAGAAAGCTTATAACTTTCGGTGTTGCACTATTACGTAGGACCTTTACCTTGAACCAAACACCAAGAGTGTTCGAAGTGCAACAGATGCTTGCTTTCAAGCCTCGAGTGGACAGCAAAGAGTCGGTAATGAATTTGACAAGGCTACAAAGCCTCTTGATTGATGCTCGACTCCATGGCAAATTGCTAAGTGGTAACACCAAGTTAAATCCTCCTGTGAGGAAGAGCGGCCAAGAAGACTGGACACAATTGGCAGAAATATCGAAATGCAACAAACATTTCCATTTCTAGATACTGCCAGTTGTAACAGCAGTCGTCATTCCATTTGAGGGGCTTGCATTGATGAATAATTGCCGAGTAGCTCTTGTATCCAGCCTCGAGCCAGCCACCACGGAAGCCAAGAAAACTGGGCGTGGTTGGCAGGAAGTTCGAAATGCAACAAAATGGATTTCTACCACACCTTTCACCTGAAAAAACAAAGATGTTGTCGTTGACAAGAAGAAAAGGAATGAGCTTGGCTCTTGGCGTTGGCTCATTATCTTGGTTTGGGTAGCACTCTTCCGTCTGTGGTGTTACCACATGAAACAACGCAACTGAATCAACTAACGAGAGAACCAAGAAAAGAGGTCCTTGGAACATATTTAGATGAAAGTCTACAGAGACCAAGAATCTCGGCGTCGTTGGCAGAAGGTGCGACTTGCAACAAAAGTTGAGAATAGGGCTAGAATCATAAACTTGTGAACGGCGAAGGGCATATCTGAGCCTTGGCATATCCTCAATAAGGCTTTTGAGGGGTACAAAGGGGTTGCGGTTGTAAGCCAAGAGTCTTAGAAGATTCTTGGTTGAGGATGCGATGTGCAACGAAATCAGTTGCTCTTTAGTTGTCAAGGGCCATGAGAGTGATTGTATTTGTATAAGTCAGCTGTTGGCTTCAGTGGAGAATGTGGCATTTTTCAGCATACAGTGAATATACTTGAGAAAACATGAAAGCTTCTGGGGTAAGTAGATTAATTGAACGAAAAAGCGTATCTTAATCAACCTGAAAAGTTATTTGATTTCATTATCCCAATGTTTTAATACGATTTTTCTCAGTATATGTCATTCAGCTACACTTTTACCCTTGGTTCAGATCTTCAATTAGATAACCATCTCATCTACTTGGAGCACCTTAAGAGGGTTGTATTATCATAAGATGACATTGCTCTCGAGGCGAAGAAGTTATATGAACCAGGGGTTAGAGAAAGAAGACGAATTTGGTTCAAATCCAAATCCAAGTCCACGTAGTATTGATGGATTGCACAATATGCACTTATTGACCGCTTTGGAGCTGGCTGCATGATCCAAGGGCCGGAGTGGGTGTTGTTCTTTCCCTAACTTTGGAATCGACATGGGCTTCTTGAGGTTTGGTCAATCAAATAATGGCCGACACCCCCTTTGCTGCTACTCTTCTGGCTGTGGAGTGGTATCACCATGCCCGTTGCAGAATCTCATCCCGCCTCTCGGTGTATGGAATCATATTGTTCCTGACTACTGGCTCCAACTAGTGGTCGAAGACAGCAGTATCTGACGCTGACGATGCAGTGGCATCGGTGGCATACCATTCATCGCTCTAGTCGACCCCTCGCCACCGCCTGGCACCCCGAAATGGTAGGATGGTAGGAAGCAAGATGGGAAATCAATTTCCTCGGCGTCACACCATCCTATCAACCACGTTATCCATATTACGTGCAGCAACAATCACTGGGGCGCACCTCCGAGCGACCGATTTTTGGGTGAGGAATGGTCACGTGTCACAGCTAACCCTTGCATACTCTTCGCTGGCAGCGCAGATGGATGCAGCGGCACTAGAACTACCCAGGAAGCACTCAGCGGTCAGAATTCAACCGCCCGCGCATACAAGCTATTTGTGAAGGCTGAAAGTCCTTACCCGTAAATCCAAAACAACAGTCAGGACGAACGCGGTCCTCGAACTCGAACGACTCCCAAGCCTCCAAGACAAAAATCTCCCCAAAGCCAAGGCAAGGAAGGCAAACGTTGCGAAACCGACGACACACTCCGTAGAAATTCCGGTCATACGAAAGGGGCAAAATGCGTTGAACGATAGCAGGTACGACCGAGGGCATACTTTCGAGGCACAAATCTAGGGAAGAATCGGGTAGAGAACCGTCGAGGGAATTGGATTTTAAATACTCCAGTTTTTGGAAATCAATCTCAGCCAGCATGGAGAACCCCGAGACAACTCCCAATGAGCCAGCAGTGCCAGTGCAAGCACTAGCACCAGCGAAGGTAGTGAACCCAGGCTTCATTCCTCTGGTTACGGTAGTTGGATTTCATCATGCGAGGTAGGCCGACCCGGGTACTGTGTTGGCACGAACAATGAGATTTGGGAGCTGACAAGAGCACAATATAGAGGGCCAGAGGTAGAAAGCTGGTTTGGAGTAGACGAAGGTGTTGATCCCGCACTTGATAATGACTGGTCTCTTCTGCCTTTTATGGCATTGAGTGATGGAGCACATGCGTGAGCCCCTCTTCCTGTCCTTCAGCCCTACAGCGCCAGAATAAATCTAACATTGGGTCATAACCATAGCTCTTCCGAAGATTTCTCTTATTTCACCCTACTCAAACCGGCCAAAGATAATGCCCCAGCGACGTCCCTCTTCGGAATATCATGCACAAGGCAATTGGATGCCTCCATGCTCATAAATCGCCCAGCCGATGTAACGCGGTCCACCGTTCAGAAGGCAGTCGTTGTTATAGCCGATTCGCCTCAATTCTTCGGGATGCTGAGAGAAAGATTGTCAGTGGTGACTACAGCCTGGTTCGCTCAGAGGGAATTCACGGATACGGAGATCTTGAAGCGATTCCAAGATAGCTTGAAGGAGGAGAAAGAGAGGGGTGTGGGCTTGGCCGAGGAGGACCGTGAAGAATATCTGGGAATGAGTCTGAGAGAGTTAGTCAAGGAGTTCAAATGGCAGACTTTGGTGCTCTTCAAATGCTGTTTGTTACAACCAAAGGTACATTTTACAGACAGGATGGGGTAGAGTAGATTGGTCGCTAACCGCTTTGATAGATGCTCTTTTTTGGATCCAGATGTGAGAGATTATGCATGATGCAATTCTCCCTGATATCATTAATACCAGGCCTTATTCGAAATCTTCAGGATTGTGCGGACCCTGAGTTGGAAACTTATGAAAAGCAATTGGTTAAACCAACAAGCCTAAAGACAAGCGACCGAAGTTCATTATTGTCATACATGGGACTACCACTTCAAATATTTGGAAGGGTAAGAAATCCGCCCAACGCTCAACGTGTCTTGCACTAATAATTTTGGCAGGGAAGTCTCTATGGTCCTTATACCCCCTTGCAACAACTTGATATATTGGCAGATTATGGAACCAAATCTTACATTGTTGGGTCCACCAATTCCCTCCTTTTACAGCAAAAAGATCGCTACAGCGATATCCTCATCAACCTTGACGATATGACTCTCAATATCACCTCTAGCTCTTTGCGTGCGGCTCTCACTTTATCTGCTGCCGATCGTCGCTGGATGGACTTCATTACACAGTCTGTGAACGACACTTGGGACGAAGCTAATCCTGGTCGGCCGAAGACCATGGGCTACGTTGGATCGGAAGAGTTCATTCGATTGCAGTTCGAGGAGTACCTTCTTTCTCTCATATCATCCGTCAAATGTCACAATTACCTCAAACACCATGCTCATAATCCTCGAGCGATGCTTCCTCACGTTGAGGGTGACCCCGCACTTGACTTCGGTGCCGATTGGATTGAAGCGTGGTCAAGGAGCGAAAATTACAGGATATGGGAGAGAAACACCGACTCTCATCTCTTCGACATCGTCGAGCCGAAGCATCCTTGTGCAGGCGGGCTTACTATTGATGATGTTCAACGTCGGATTGCCGAACAAGTTAAAGAGTTCCATCTTGATGAGAGATTTGCTGTTGGCAAAGAGATTCTCGGTAAGAATCTGGCCGCAGGAAAAGAAAAGGCTAGTACAGTGTTCAACAAGCTCTACGCGGATATGGAAGCACTGAAAGAGAGCCAGAGAAAAAAGCAAGAAGAGGCGAGACTTCAGGCAGAGAAAAACGGGACTCCAATGCCAAGTCCAGGGTTCCAAGCACCAGATCTTAACGGCGCCAAACAGACAGTACAAAGTGTTGGAAGCAAGGCCGGTGCATATATCGGTAGCTGGGGAACATGGATGGGCGAGAAAAGGAAAACTGGTTGGGGTGCAAAAGCAGCTGCTCCACCGCCGCAAAATAATTTCAAAGAGAACTATCATTCTCCTCCAAGAAACGAGAAATCTACCGAGTTTTCAAGACCGATTGCAAAATCAGACGACAGGCCGAAGACTCAAGAGAGCTACCAAGAGAGCATATTTGATGCAGAAGCTAATGGAAATATACATGACGCCAAACCATCAGTAAAGTCACCTCATAGGAACACGAATGCCCCACATCCATCGAGATTCCATGAAGAAATGGATGATTCTCGAAGGCCGGTATCCGTAGAAGCTCCAAAGCCCAAGGAATTGAAACCTGCATCTGTGGATACATCCAGCGCGGAACCATCACCCAAAGAGGCGCCAAAAATAACGCGGAAGCTTGTTCCAAAGCCAATTGAATCTGAAGAATCGAAAGCCTGGGGAGAAGAATTGCCAAATAAGATAGATGCAACCGAGAGAGCCAACGCTGTGGCAGAAGCAGTGGAAGATGCGACAGCAACACCAATTTCGCCATAAGATACGGTGGGTATACGATTATAATGAAGTCAAGGTTTGGGGGGGTGCGGTAGGTGGCATAAATGCATCGGGATGTTTAAATTCCTCGGATTGGCGCTTGGTGTCGTTGGTTGTGAATAAGGGTACGATCTATCATGGTCTATATAAAGAAGAGCTCTCGCTCTCTTATGAAGATACGACAAATATATACCTGCTTTGAACAATTATTTCTATTTCCCTCGCCTATGCCTACAACGAGTACTCAAGTGACCTCCGGCTCCGCGAGACTAGGCTTGCTAGGGTCAATCAGGCCCACAGGTTCGTTTCTTCCTGTTTTCTGGTTGCGTCATATCTCATCTTCTCCATGTACAATGCCATGTTCAAATGTCGATCATGGAAAATCGACGCGCAACAAAACATTTTCTTGTTCCTGTTTGCGAGCTACGATGCGCAGAGCCTGGGAGAAATTTGAGCATCGGGGTCTAGAACCATCTATTTTCTTGCTGTAGCGGAGCACCTTCCCTTTCTTGGCGGGGAAAGGACGACGCCGTTCAAAGTCAAATTATTTAAGCTTTTTTTTTTTGGAAGGATGGTCTAAGTTTGAGACTTTCTGGGTCTAGATCTTGTTTGGTTTTGTGTTATCGTTGCGATGTGCAACCGTTTTTAGGGAGGTTATGTGGTGTTCATTTCTGGGCCCCTTGAATATCATTCTAGAGCGTAAGAAGTTGCAAAGAATTTATCGTCGTTTCGATAATTGTTCTAATTGCTGAGAAGAGCTATTGTGGTCTCCTCATCGCGTTGGGAAAGGCGTGATTGAACTGATAATTGTTTATTGTTTGCGGCAGGAACTTAGGCTCTGCAGGAACCAAGACGCTTGAGGTATGAACTTCAACAAAAGCTTACTTGTCATCATGTGCGTAGAATGACTAGAAGGAGACTATGGGAAATTCCGTTAGACTCCGATTTGCAACAGGGAGTTTCGTAAGAACCTCGTTTTGTTCTAGTGAGCTTGCTAAAGATAGAAATCAGACGGATTTGCTATCTTGGTCGTTTGCAAATTGGGAGAAACGAAGCTCCTCCTTTGGCAAATTACGCTGTGCTAAGCTTCTATGGCTCCGGTAAGTGCCCCTTGAACATTACCCAAAAACGCCTCATCCATTATCACAAATCTTGTTCAAACTTCAGCAATCATAATAAATTCCTTACACCACCATATGTAACATTGTGGGGTTTGGTTATTTCCATCATTGAGAACCGCAGCTGTTACACCTCCAAACTAATGAGGTTACACAATGGGTGGTGGCGGGGGTTGGCTGTTTGCGCGTTTGCAATATTTCCAACTTAAAAGTCTTTCGTCTCTCAATTTACAAATCGAAGATCACCGAACTCTCTGATACTGGGACGATATGGTTGTCCCAGTCCTTCTCTTTCTGCGAAGTGCATCCATCATTTCAGAGTTAAGAAGAGGCGTTTTCAAGTTTAAGATGCTCGGTGTGCTGCTGCTGCTGCTGCTGTAGATGTTGATTGGAACCGGGGCACGGCATGAACTGTGCCGGCCAACCCAACTAACTGGTTCTCGTTTTATCTGCATTACAGTTGGAATTACGAAATTCAACGCAAGCCAATGATATGGACAATCACTTCCGGCTTTGGCTTCATCCCATGCATTGCCAAGCATTAGTTTCTCTCAACTCAGATAACGGATTTCAAAAATAACCTAAAGTGACTTCCTACGATGATATATGTCCATCAAGGGGTCTGAAAGTATCAGATTACAGTATTAAAATGAAGCAGCTGGAAAATTAGGACTTGGACCCCAATACTGCATCACAAGTTTTGATATTTCAAGAGACGAGTGTGAAAATTGAATTTCCTCGAAGTTAAAGTACTCCCTGGACACTTTGCTTTTACGGTGCAAACAATAACCCCCAATTACGCTCCCCAAATTCCCAATTTCCAACTGAGGTAACACAAAGGTTCTTGTAGTCTTAGTCACCATTTCAGTCAGCTTCTATTCTTAAATGTTGACGAGATGTTGGATTCTTACGTACCTTCTAACAAGGGAAGACGAACTTGAGCACATCACAGGCTCCGCCTGTAGGAACGACCTCAGCAGCACCGTTGACCGGATTCTTGATGACAACTTCCATCTCCTCCATCCATGGCTGGCTGCGTTTGTCCTCGTTGTCGGCTTGGAGAATTTGTTGAACGAGGGATTCGAAATTGGAAGAAGGCATTTTGAGATATTCGATATGCTTTTGGTTTCTGTCAGAAGCTTGTACTCAGGATTAGATTTGTATTACCAAATACCTAGTTTGTTTGAAGGTTTGGAGTTTGAAAGTTTGAAAGTTTGAAAGTTTGAGAGTTTGAGAGTTTGAGAGTTTGGACTTGAGAATGCTGAATTTGAAAAAGGAAAAGAGACCAACTCTTTATGCCTTTTTGCAGTCAAAGGGCGGTAAGCTCGGCTTAGTTCGTATTTCCAAATCCCTTACTCCGCACTCGATATTGATGGATATCCGTGTTGGTGGCACAGATATTGAGGCATTGCAAAAGCCACCTCAACGCAGGAGGCAATATTTTTAGCCACCATGCAACAACAATCACAGATGACCAAATATAGAAGTCGTGATAATACGGCGTAAATTCCTTGGTTTTGGAAACATATGGCACAGAATGTTCCTGTGACTTGTCTTCGTGAAAAATTACCCAAAAGGTGTCTTCACCGACGGCTAAGTAAGTCCAAATGACCATTTTCCCTCAAATGGAAAGAAGAAAGCTGGCGGGCGAGAGCCTCGCAGCAAGTCACATGGGAATAAAATGTGGCACGGCTTATCAGCAAGTATCAGCAACCACAAAAGCGAAATATCAAAATCGTTTGAATAGTGACCGAACGCGGCAGACCGCCGTGTTTTGCCGCGTCGTATATTGGGGGTTAATCAGTTTGACCAACGCCTCGGCTGAGATTAGCGAAAGGCCCGACTCCAATGAGTTGGATGCTACTTTGCAACGAGCTGAACATAATTGATCTTGTTTTCTGTTGGTGGCTTGTATCTTCTGTGGTGCTGGTTACTGACTACTTTTCAGCCTGCTTCTCTTGGCTTCTTTGGTTAAACATAGGTGTTAATTTGTGTACCACAGTCAATTGCTGGCGGCTACAGACCCAATAGTTTACCATGTGTAACCCCGTAAGGCGTATTGCTGTGCCCTTAAATCTGTGCCACAAAACGTTGATATTGATGTAAGTTATACGAATTAACGCGATGGTGGCGTAAGCTGACGCAACCCTTTCAACGTAAAGAAGTACTGTCACTATTTTTCTCCTACCTCTTCTACGCAATACTAGTTGTTTTGTCAAATATTCAATTTTTGCTTGTTTAATAATTCTTAAGTGATTTGCGAATACTCTCAACATGGCGCCCCAAAATGTTCGAGCATCCGTTCAATTTTTAAAGTGGCAAGACCTTTACAACAAAGAAAAGCCATTCAACATTTTTCTCGACATCCATGCTGGAGCCAAGGAACAACGAAAAACAAACATCGTCTTTGAAGACATCGAAATTCCTATCGAAGACATACGAGGGAAGGAACACAGTTTTACTCTTGATAATCAAGGGTTCATGACCACACGTCTTCCTCATTTTACTGGATCACTTGACACGGAGACAATCCAAAATGAACACTTGCCAGCAGTTGAACAATTACTGAAGGAAAAAGTTGACGGAGCGGATAGGGTTTTCATCTTTGATTGGAGGGTCCGATTTCACCCCCAAAATGTACTCAAAATAGTCGCTGATGGAATTTTAGGTTCGCCGTGGTGATGATGCACACAAGGAAATTATTGACTTGCAAGACTTTTCTGCTCCATTAAAACCGACAAATGCTGCACACATAGGTAATGAGGCATCTTATATTGATGCAGATCTCTGGTAATTGGTTTCATTAGATACCTCAGCAATCTCTGCTATCAAACGATTGAAGCTCCAGCTTGGTGAAGATGCATCCGATGCTTTCAAATCAAGGTTTCGCATTATCAAGTATGTTCCACATAGAACATTTGTAAATTTTTGCAAGTATTAACAAGATTTAGCGTTTGGAGACCCGTAAACCACGATGTAGAAGACTGGCCTTTAGCTGTCTGCGATGGTAGCACGGTCGGTGCATCTGCTCTCGTGGAAACCGACATCGTGAGGGCGGGTCATTTGAGCTCAAACCTATACATTTTGCACCAAAACACCGCTAGATGGCACTACCTCCCACAGCAAAAGCCAGAGGAGGTCTGGATTTTCAAGCAGTTTGATACGAAACCTGACGTCAAGGCACATTGTGAGTTTTAAACCCGACCCTTGTGGCTTTCCAGTTTCTAATATAGTTCTGTATCTAGACTGCCCACATACATCTTTCAAGTCTCCTATTGCAAAATCGGGTGCTAAGAGCCGACAAAGTATTGAAGTGAGAGCGATTGTTCTTACTGACCCATCGACTGATGAGTAGATGGAGACTTGGGGGAGGAAAGTTTTACGGGAAAACTGAAATAGTGTTTGAAACGTACAGGAAACCATGCTCCCAAATTTGCTTCTGCTTCCTAATTTGACTTATCCACCAACTTTTGCACCCATGTGCCAAAACTTGGGTTCGTCTTAGAACCTCCTACTGTTTCTAGGTAATTATTCAGAGCTATCATAATTCATTGCACTTTCGCGCACCAATACAAGCCATTACAGGCTATCTTGTGTTCAGAAATGGTAGTGATATGTGATCTGGTATGCTTTATTCGGCAATTGCGAAATTGACCGATTGTTTTGCTATTGTGTAGTATTCAGTAGTGCACCAAGGCTTGCAGGAATTCGTGAATGTATCCCACTCGCGCTTTCCCTTCTATACTTGCCCAAAAAAATACGAGAATGAAGTGAATATAAATATAATTCCTGTAGTCGTTTAGGACAAGTGGATTCATTCTCCTAATTTTAGTCGGACAATCGGGCAAGCAGAGTAGAGGGATCTGGTATATTTTATCTACCAATTATGGTATTGGTCAATAAAACACCGATTTCACCAAGGATTCGGACTTTGCAGGAAAATAAATTTATTCACCAATAATCTAAAATTGAAGAAAGGAAGCTATTCTTAAACCTATCACCTGCTTTCCGAACCTTATTGGTCTTGAGAATCCGTTTCTCACTAGGTTCTACCCTTTGATATTCTTACTTTACTTTCAACATCTTAAGTGCCACTACCCCTCCCCTGCTGTGGCTTGCGAATAAACCTACTTGCTCTTCGTCCGAGGCCTCTGGGGTCTTTGGGGTAAATGAGTAAGTTAATAGATGCTTAAATAATAAAGAGATAAGAAGAGTAATAACAAAGATAAGAAAAGTTGGCTCTTAGATGTAGAAAAGAAGTCGCTATTTTACTAGACGGAAGTAATTTAACTATTACTTATGTTACTTAGATTACATTTTTATATCGCCTAAAAAGTAAGTGAATTGTGAATAGTAGACCTAAAAAGTTAATTGGAGCCTGAACGTGAGAATAGAATCATAAGTAATAATTGGCGAATAAATTTATTTTCCTGTAAAGTCCGAGCCTTGGCATCTTATTGACCAATGCAATAATTGGTGAATAAAATATACCAGATCCTACTTTTGGTCGGTTACGAATTCCTGCAACCCCTGGTGGTGGGTCTAGTATGTCAAGTTATTTTGGAGATATTTGGATTAATTAAATTAATCATACAAAGTCTCGAATGTTTTAAAAGTAGAGAGTATTGGGTATTTATCTAAGTAACGTTTATCGAATATAAATATTCTAGACAGTTAGAAAACTCAAGTTCTTTCAAGTATTATAGCGAATTTAGAGTATATCTAAAGGAAATTGGTCAATTATATAAATAGTGAATAAAGCATACCAGATCTCACTTGACGTAGCCAAAGATGGAAATGGCGAGTGTTTAAACGATAAAACTCGGTCATCGACATCATCACATATATTTCACAAGGCATAAACTCATTAATTCATCTGATCTGAGGGAAAGTACTGTGATCTTGCTCTTTCAAATAAAATCGGTCTCCCAAACCTCTTGTCTCTTTGAAGTCCTCTCCGCAGAAGGACTTGCAATCTTAGGTGACTCCTTCAGTAGACAAAACAACCCAGAAGGAGTTGGTAATTGTTTCTCCTGTTTTCGTGAAGACATATCCTCCTCTGCCATAGTCACCCCAGACTTTTGGAGCACAGTTCCCATTCTCTCAACATCCTGAATAGCGATGGCCTTTTTCTCTTCCAATTCCTTCTCCAGATCAATACTAAACCGGGAAAACCTAGTATTAAGTGCGACAATCTTTCCTTGTCTCAGTCCAAAAGACTTCGGCGTCCGCACACTCGTTCTATCATTCCGCGAAAACAAAGAGGTAAGAGCAGCGGGTACCCTCCTCCCAAAATCGAACCCTTGACTTCGAGTGAGAGCTATGAATTCGGGTGTCTCGTCGGAAGACCGTGGAGTTGGTTCGGTAAAGATATTTGGGAACCAGGACCATCTGCTTACAAGTGCTCTAAGAGCGGGGAGACAAGCGGTTATAACAGCCGTGCCCATCTCGGCGAATGTCCAGACGGCGGGGAGAGCATTATCATAGGTTGGGTCTACAGAATTGCCAAAAGGCCCGATATATGGTAGACGTATAACACTAACTGCAGTTGCGCTAAATATATCATCAATTTATGTCACTCTTTATAGCTGGACATAACTTACAAGACTCCGGCGCTAAACATGACTGTTATCGCAACCTTCTTTCGTCGGGGCATCTTGAGTTTGAAGATCAATGGAAGTGGCATCGTAAGAATCATCAAATCCTGAGCGATCGAGACGCCACTTGCATACCAAGTGGCTGTTCTGTTGTCGATACAAGTGAACGGCTTGCTCTTATCATACACCGAGCCTAGAAATCATCAGTATGCTCTCCGCTTCTTTTCATTTTCCTTTTCCTTTTCTGAGAAACTCACGGACGGGAGAGCATTGGAAGAGAATGCTACCAGAAAATGCCATTCCAGCGAGAATGACAAAAGCAAACATGAAGTAGACAGCGTACATGAATCTTTGGTTGGGAAATACCCTCAGCTAAACCAGTTAGCTCTGGGGACAAGTGACAAGGGATAGTGATGAGAACCTACGAAAAAGTACAGAATTGAGCATTTCACAAGCGCCATCTCTATGGTGTACATCAACTCCTCAATCCAGAATATTGCTAGAACAATTGGAAGCCTGTCGGGAGCTACATTCCAGACATGTCTACCTTGTCCAAAACCAATAGCTACTCAAAGTCAGCAAAAAAAGTGTAACATGATAATAAAACGAGTTTATACCGCGCAGTCATCAAAAACTTACTAACAGTTCCTAAGCACATCACCGTAAATATCAGAAAAGAAGATCCCATGATTAAATAATCATCGACAGCAAGTTCCCCAGTAATGTAGCGGCGTGAGTAAAGTCGCATTGCGATGACAGTTTGGGCAACGGTACCCATAACGGCTATTATAAGTGAGGTGGCCAATATGGTGTCGTCCACGCCAGGAGTCTTGCCACAGAGTTTGGCATTGTTGCCAAATACCCCTATTCCAATCAGTACCGATTTGGTAAGCATATGGTTGAATACCCACTATTCTGGTCGTTGAAGTTGCACGATTTCCTGATGCATGCAGACAGAGACTTCTCTAAGGGTATATTGTAACATAACAGGGCGGCTCTCTGTGTGATATTTGGGGCGGTCGCTATAGCATCATCTATGCAGCTTATCTGTGAGTAGTATTAACAATTTATTTTAATGGGAAAGTTTAAGCAAAGACGGTAAGAAAGTGAGTACAAACGTACTGAACACGAAGGAAGCTCTGCTTCGCCTAGTAATGGATTGACCCCTAATACTGTTTGAACTCCATATGCCGCAATCCAAATATTCGCCAATATGGTCGGTAGCTTCATCTTGAAGTTAAAAAGGTATCGACTCAAGATCGATCCAAAGAGACTGCTATCGGCGGGTTGGTGATGAATGAAAACACATCGAGTTTGGTGTAACGTGTAGGCAAACTGAGAACCGTATACGTCTTTGAAGAGACCACTTTGAATTCCAGGGATTCGTGCTGTCTGAAGCAGAGAACCTCTAGCGATGATAGGTAGGCTTAGGCATGGACTGGAGCGAGGAACATGTTAAAGCTGCCTTCGAACGAAAATTAATGCCATAGAGGGCCGGGAAGAGCTACATTGTCCATGATGATCTGGGAACTACTCTGCTCTTATTTCTGATGTTCGGTTCGCCACAGGGGGAAGCTTGAATCGAGAATCTTTCAGGATCTCTGTCCGTGCCTTATGCTAAGATTATTCTTTCGAGCGAACCGAACAGTCCAATTCTTAAAAGGCAATAATGGGATCCAATCATTGGAACTGTGGACATGAGATGGAGAGTCAATGTCCGAAAACGAAACATTGAATTATGCAGAAGAGTGACGGACTCTTATTGGATGTCTTCCATGGCAAACTTCATGAACGAAGACCCCGATCCTAAGTCGAAAGCAGGGCCTACTCTTCATAACGGATGCGCGACCGCAATCATGCGATTGGCCTGAACTGAAGATGTTTTGCATAGAAGGTATTAAACTTTGTATAAAACAATAGCAAAAGTAACCTATCGAGCTTGCCGAGTTTACTCAGTAGAGGAAAACGAGCCCGTGTCCTTATCATCGACTAAACTACACACAGACCAATTGTACAACCAATTGTACAGTAACGGACGAAACTATGTACCTCGAACCTCGTCTCGCACTATTAATTCGGAGTATGAGTACGGGGGGACTTTCTGTCATCAAAGCTTCCTTGTACAATATACAGTATTACCACCAGGACCATAGCAGAAGCTATGACAATGTAAACTTTTAACCAACAATTTGATTTCGATTGAGCCAAAGTAGTATGCTAGATTCTCATAAGGTCGCAATATACAGCAGCGGCCAGGAGAATCAACCATACTATTAAAAATTCAAGCTAGGCAAGTTTGAATGATCACAATGTTGCGTAGAGTAGAGAACTGACGTAGATTTTATCAGGATAGTCTATGGTAAACTTGAGGCATGCCTCTCCCTGTCGCCCCTGAATGGTTGGTCGGAGTGGTGAGGTTCCTTTGGTGCAAAAGCTATTGCATGATGAGGAGCAGAGCTGATCCATGGCTCTTGGAACAGCTTTGACACAAGCTGCCCAGTGTACCACCATATTGCCAGCAAAACGTCTGTGTTTGTGAACAAAAAGATGAACCTGGGAGAGGTATCTGTACTGTAGAGTATCTCCGGAAATCAAGAATGATAACGACGAGAAGAAAAAGAAGTCGGAGGCTTATGGATACATGATGCTCGCTCCAGTATCGCTCATCTCAAGGTCCAACAAGGCTCATCTCCTGGCTGTTTCCAGCTGGAGATCTCTATGTGGTGGAGTCGCGTGACAGTGGGGATGGTAATAATTTTGAGCAAAAGCTTTTGAAGGAGTTGAGTTGTAATTGAGTTGAACATGGAATGGTGAACGCTGGTGAGTATCAACTCGGTGGTTCTCAGAGACACCGCGTCATCACCCACAATCACGTGCCCATAAGGACATCTGAGTTTCCCGCAAGCGAAGCTCGAGATTAGCTTCAGGATTCCGGGTCAACGACCGCAACAACAAAACAAAGACCAACTCCCACATCATCATCTACACCCCCCACCACTCTTCAACAATATGGATAAAGTATCTGCCTTTGGCAAGAACTTCTCGTAAGTCCCCCCCGCAGACGCGCCGAAGTCCTGTCGCCCAACATGCTTGCCTGGGTTGATCTCAAGAGTTATACATTGAATGCTAACTGTCATCATCCAGGGCAACCTTCACCCCCTTCGCCGCCCGCACACAACAATATGTAAAGGAACAACTCGGACAAGCTGAGGATAAGGTGCGCAATCTGGCGTTCCTGCGAGGGACTCGACACTAACGGAGACTCCTCCTCCCCAGACCCAGCTGCCTCCAGATTATATTGAACTCGAGAAGCGAGTGGATGCTTTGAAGCAGGTTCACCAAAAGATGCTAGCTGTCACGTAAGTCTTTGGAATGACCCCGTCTCACAATGATGTTTAAATCACGGATGAAAGAGCTGATCGTTGAATCGTATCCAGCTCGCAATACTCCTCCGAAGCCTACGATTATCCCGCAAACCTGAAGGAAAGCTTTGGCGACCTTAGTCGAACAGTCAGCGAAAAGGTCCACTTGCTTTCAACAGCAACCTCTGCTGCTGATGCCCAAGCTGCCCTCACAGCTCCTCCCTCCACCAAACCGCAACCAAAAACATTCAATCATGCCATTGCTCGCGCTAGTTTGGCCAGCAGTCAGCTTCTTCAACATCAACATGCAGGCGCCGGAGAGGATCCACTCGCAAATGCTTTGGAAAAATACGCACTTGCCAGTGAGCGTGTTGGTGAGGCTAGACTTGCACAAGATTCCCAGATTCAGAGCCGTTTCCTCGCAGGTTGGAGCACAACCCTGAACACAAACTTGATGTTTGCGACCCGGGCAAGAAAGAGCGTTGAGAATTCAAGATTGATGCTCGACGCTGCAAAGGCAAAGGCCAAGAACCCCGGATGGCATCTTCCCGGGGCTGCACCACGCCCAGAGGGACATACCGAGGAGGAAACAACCGAGGAGGCTCGTGTAGAAATTGAGCAGGCTGAGGATGAATTTGTCGGCCAGACTGAGGAGGCAGTCGGAGTGATGAAGAATGTGTGTATTTCCAATTCAATTTACCTCGGGCAAATAACTAACCTCTATAGGTTCTTGATACCCCAGAGCCACTACGAAACCTTGCCGATTTGATTGCTGCCCAGCTCGAATACCACAAGAAAGCATATGAAATTCTCAGCGAGCTTGCGCCAGTTGTCGACGGATTGCAAGTTGAGCAGGAAGTGAGTCGGTCCAAGGACTTTTCCGCATAAATACGGTCGCTGATGAAGCTTTGGCAGGCCAGCTACCGAAAGAGTCGTGATGGAACGGCCTAGAGTACCTTCTGACTGAAATAGGAGACTAAAGATTCTTTCTCGTCGACCAGGGCGGGGGCGAACTTGTTTTGATTTTGAGGAGCGGTAGCTTGCTGGCTGGCTGGCTTTTGGCTGGCTTTTTTTCTCTGATTCCGAGCCATTTTTTCTCCAGGCGTTGTTTTTAGGTGTATTCAGTCAATGGATGAGATTCCCCCACAACGTACACAAAACTCTGCGGCGATTCCGTGATGCAATTGACGAGTCCTACTAGTCGGCCTAGAACCTAGTAGATAAATATGCATGACAGCCTACTGTCGGTCCTATGATTGGCCTGCCTAGATTCTCCGCAATCCCACTTCTGAGATATACCTGCAGCTATCTAGGTATCGTCGTCGACTTTCGCGGTGACGACTTTATATAATTCTGTTGCGGACCTTTTTGATCTCCACAAGCATACGACATCGCTTATTTTAATAACCATATATCACCAATTTGACATGCCGGTAAGTTAGTGATTTTAGTAGTGCAACGATCTTCCTCTCTTGGCCGCATGGAGGAAAGCTTGAACGCCATTGGAGCCGTTGTGAAACTACATGCAGGTGATACCATCCCGACCCCGCAAATCAGATCTCCAGAAATCTCACTAGCGATAGCAGATAGTACAAATTCGGATTTTCTCCTTCAACCTTCTTTCTTTTTCTCTTCCTCTCTTTTTTTGTTAGAACTTCGACTACCCGAAGTTTCAATCAAAGCCATCAGACTCGCCGTCATGGCCTCATCAACCTCTGCGTCAGATCCTACAGCGGGACCTACCGAAAACCATCTTACATCTACAAATTCTAGTGCACCTTATGGTGACGCAACAGCTCTTTCTGATCGTCCTGTCGCTCCAGATCAATTTGAACCAAGATGGGAAACTGATAAATGGGAGATTTGGAGTTATTATCTCTATTATGTTGGGAATAATGGGTTGACTCTTTTCAATTTTGCGCCTACGGCTTTTCAAAATTTGCTTTATGAGGCTGCTGGGGATGGGACGAGTCTGAAATTTGCGGGCAGGTATGTGTCAATTGATGAGATGATTATGAGCTGGAATTAAATTTGCTGACTTGGAATATTACAGAGATCGGACGATTAATAGCATTGTTTTACTTAGTAATGGTATTAGTTTTGCAATTCAGATTGTGATCTTCCTGTTACTTGGAAGTTTTGCCGGTTTTTATCACCCAGCTTTTTGGAAAGGAACTTTTTGGTCTAACACTTCTAGATTTCGGAACATGGAGACCAAATATCTTGATTGGGTTATCTCTACTCGCCTGGGGAATTGGATTCGGATGGTTAGGTGTACATGATTCTTCCAAGTGGAAGATTGCAGCGGGAATGTATATTGTTGGACGTACGAGCAAGATACAATCCACCCCGCGATACGCAACTAACACCAAATAGTCATTGCGTATCAAACGACACTTACTTTCTGGACTGCTGCGTAAGAAGTTCTTTCCATATCCAGGGTAATAAATCCCTGACGATCATAGTTTTCCCGGTCTTGCACGAAATACTCCCCATATGCGTGAGAAGGCAAAGGAGTTCGAAGCTGGAGAAATCACTCGTGAGGAATATGATCGAGTCGATACTCTCAAACGTTCCGAGCTTTCGAATATGGCTTTTTACATCCAATCAATTGGAGAAGTTTTCATTCTAGTTGTTATTGTAGGAATCATGTTTGCGATTGATGTGAACTCCTCGGCTGCGGCGAACAACTGGGGACTCTCTGTTCTCATTGCTTTTGCAACTGGTGTTTGGGTTCTCCTCGCCATTCCGTGGTTCATTAAAGAGAAAAGACGAGCTGGACAGACGGTGAGTGGACTCTCATAGCTACGGGTTTGAAACTTTACTAATTGTGGCTTTTAGATTCCTGCTGGAATGAACATTCTTTCTGCGGGCATTTGGCATCTTTATCGAGCCATTCGACAAATCTGGAAACTCAAACAATCACTGATCTATCTCATCGGATATTTTTTGCTCGGCGACGTAAGCATGCACTCGCCTATCGTGAATAAACAGAATAACTAACACCAAAAATAGTCCTTGAACACCACAGTCACCGTCATCGCCACCCTCCAAAATAGTCTCATAGCTTACAATACCCTCCAACTAACATACCTCCTTATCGTTGGAATCGCGGCTCAAGCTATTGGGATCTACAGCTTCTGGTGGGCCCAACAACGTTTCAATCTCTCCGCTAAAACAATGTTCAACATCGTAGCCATAAACATAGTTCTCCTCGACTTGTGGGGAATGATCGGCATCTTCACGCAACGATTCGGATTCCACAACGTCTGGGAGATCTGGGTCTACCAAGCATTCTACGGTCTCCTAGTCTGTCCTTGGTACTCGTACTCCCAAATCATGATTTCCGAAGTCACACCTAGAGGAAGAGAGTTCTTATTCTTCAGTCTGTTTAGTATCATTGGGAAAACGAGTAGTTTTATCGGACCACTTGTTAGTTCAGCGATTATTGATCGGAGTAAGGGGAATAATAGTACGCCATTTTACTTTTTGGCGGGATTGAGTGTAGTTAGTTGTGCGATTTTGGTCTTTGGTGTTGATCTTGGGGAGAGTAGACGGGAGCAGGAAGCATTTTTGGCGGAGGAACAGAGGGTTAGGGAGGAGAAGGAGGCTGCTTTGATTGGAGAGGTATCGGGAGAGGAGATTGAGAACATTCCTGCGGAAGTTGAGGGACTATCAAAAGCGTAACGCTTTTGTTTATGGAGTTGTTGAGTTTGAAATTTTAATACATTGTACAGAGAAATACCATGATCTTGTTAGTTGTCGTCTACTTATCCCATCGCTTAATATACAAATATCAGGAAGGTAAATCGGTAAATGAGCAGTATCGAGAAACGTGTGATACTTGGTCAACTGGTGTTTTTCCTTTCTGTATGCACATTCGTTCTCCATCATTCCGACATAAGTCTCATAAGTTCCAACTCCTTCTCTTCTCTCACAATCTCAATACCATTCCCAAGTCCCCAATCCAGGCCAGAAACATCACCAAAGTACACCCTATCCGAACCCTCTTCAAATCCCTTCTAATTACCCAATTGCCCCTTCGCATTCCTAACCATATCCATACTTGTAATCCCAAGCATCGCAACACCACTCAAAGCAAACTTCGCCGCCTCCGTGGCATTCCCTCCATAACTAAGATGAAACTGCGTAATCTTCGCTCCCCCCTCACAAATATTATCGCCCTCATTACAGATAGTCAGAACTTTCGTGGCATCGATACCATTGATAGCGGTTCCATTTTTTGGGTCGCCAAAAAGGATGATGGAGGAGATTTTGGAGGTTGTAGATGAAGGAAGGGAAGAGGTTGCGAGGTGGACTACTTGGGCTCCTGGGGGCAGGTTAGCAAGGAAGGGTGAAGGGGAAAGGGATAAGGAATGTACCTTGCGAGTAGCCGGAGAGATTAATTTTGGTGTTTGGACATTTGGACATTGTTTCGTTGACGAGTTGGGCCATCTTGTTTGCGCCGTCTACTGAACCACCAGCCAGGAATCCGGGGACATCGGCCGGATAATCTACACCTTGGATGGCGAGTTGATTCGTGTCGTTCATATACGCTGCTAGAGCATTGAAGAAAGGAGGGCCTGTGACAATCCCGACGTTTCCTGTATTTCATTAGCGAAGATTTCTTCATCCAAGAACAACAAGGAATTCCAAGAAGCGACAAGAAAAGGAAGAGAAAGAGGAAGGAACTTACCAGGCTCAAAAGTCCCCCTCGCAAAAATAACAGCCATAGCCGGACACGCACTAGAATTCGCCATCGCAGCCACAATAGCATTCTGTGTATTCCCCAACGAAACCGACATCAAAGTACCCTTTCCCTTCCCATTCCCGACATCCACACTAACCGCCACAGATACTTTCTTATCATCTCCAATTCCCTTTCCTGACTCTTTAGTCCCAGCCGCAGCCGTAGGCCCTCCAATTCCAGGAATGGAAGGCTTCTCATCCTCATCATCTTCCGCATCGTATGGTGATCCCCCGCCATCAGAGGGTGTCGGTGTCGAACATACGATTTGCAAAAACAAAAACACCCCGAGGAAGATGGAGAAGTAGCTACGCATGACCTCTGGAAGATAAATCTATTTGAAAATAATTAAAAAGTTTCTATACAAACAACAAAAAAAGGTCCTGCCTAATCGCAGAAAAAGTGAAGGGAAGAAGAAAAATGAAAATAGTAGTATAAAATGTAGCACCTGTCTAACCATCATATCTCAAAGGGACGGGATGGAAGTACGAGATGAGACATCAAGTTCAAGCTACTAAAAGAGGCGGAGCTCAGAGAACTCATCGCTAGGTCGATGAACAAGTTATAACCTTCATCCCATAAGTCGAGGGCCCAATCGGGAAGCCTTATGATGCCTCGGGACGGGTGGGAGAAGATGGTGCCGCAGATCTAGTTTCGAAAGGAGCTGGGGCCATCGAGTGCCATAAACGTGGTGAAACCTTATCCACGATCACGAGATTTGTAGAAAGGCGAGAAGCCCCTCCGACAGATCAAAGAATTTTCAATCTTATTTTATTTCAACAAAATAATATATGAGTGGAGCTAGACATCGAAAGGGTGTCAGCCAACAATAATTTCCTATGAACTCAAAAAATAACGTAATACTCCAATAGCTCCACAATTTCCTGGTATTCCCGTATCCAACCACAACTCCGAATATAAATATCAAAATCTATCCTGGCTGTCTTGCAGACTCTGTTCATCGACTCCAAGGTGACGCAGCTTTTTGGCAAGCAGGCCTTCGGCCACCGCCTTCCCACCATCAGGAGATCCTGAGAAGACATTTCCACCATATCCAGCGTCGCCCTTGTTCAGCTTTTCATATCCACCGATTCCAGTAGAGTTGCTGTCCCAAGACATTGAAAGACCGGTGCCTTGTGATGTTGGAGGGCGGCTACTCTTACTGGAAGTCGGAGACTGAATATTAGAAGGATCTTCGTCAAACTGACTAAGCTTTCGAGAAACGCTGAATGGTATCGCCTGTATTGGAAGGGCGTGGCTGGTTCCCAGACCATGAGAAAACATGGCGCCACCAGTGAAGTCTTTCTCCAGAGTTTGCGTGATGCCCTCCATGCCATTATATGTACGATGTGACGAGCCCAAGGCAAATCCCGAGCTCCGTCTTCTATATGCTTTTTCAGCCGCTAGGCTTGCACCAGCACCGCCTGTAAGACCAATTCCAAGACTGGAATCACGGTTAGGTTTGTACCCACTGAATCGTGGTTCCGGAGTTGATATTTCGTTTCGGAGCTTCTCTTTGCTATCCGGCACACGGTCTGCGAAAACAACTCTAATGCTTTTGTATAAATAGAAACGACCTCGAGATGGTGAACATATGTGCAAATGTACAAGGTAACGGAGGGTAGGTCGCTCCGTTGGGGGTGGAATGGGAGTTTGCGGTGTAGATGATAGTGCCGAATCGACAATTGGACCTGTTGTGTAGCTCCGTTGACGAATAAAGGTTTTGGTGCCGGGTTCCATCCCGGTGAGATCATATGGCACCAAAAACAACTTCACAGCCGTTTTATTGGGATTTTTGATAATGATCTGTAGTTGCCCCTTTTCCGGGATTCGGTAACATCCTCCGGGAGGGGCTCTTGGCGAAGATGACCTTCTCTTCTGTTTCTCAGCACGACGGATTTCATGATCTGTAAGTTGATTTGTATTTGGTCCGTCGATCATATCGATGTCTTCTGAACGACCACGGTCTATGGTGACATTGGGTCGTTTTCGCTTGTTACCTCTTGCTTCGTCCGGGTTTGGAAGGCCATTTTCAAGATCTATTTGGCCCACATAAGGACTTGGTCCATCTTCAGATCTTCTAACTCGGCCGTGGCTTGTCGTTTCGTAGCTGTAAAATACCGCCGGAAATGGTAGGGTCACGTGAGCTGGACACCGAAGACTTGATTTGCACTTACCAAGACCCAACACACCAATCTGAGCAACGAATTCAAGGGGCTTTGACGGAGTAGTTGACATCCGTCCACGTAGAATACTTTCTTCATATGAACCCACCATGGAAGCGTGTAGGGGAGAGCTGTCCGAGGTATAGGATGGTCGCCTGGAACGAGAGAAGTTGGGAGTCTGAGGAGAAGATGCAGGATACGGATTTGGGTTGGAGGTTAAAGATCTTCTGGGTTGGTGGGCTTGGTAGGGAAATGTATTGTCTCGTCTCAGATGTGGCAGAGGCCTATTGAAACTCGATGAGGTAGGGATAGATGAGGTGGAATGCATCGAATGTGAGGCTTGGAATGTGTGACGGCGTGAGGACCTTTGTGAATCCTGCGTGATATCGATCGGATTCATAAACGAAGAGAGTTCAATATCGTCATTGCTCTCCGACTGAACCAACGGGCTGGTTGGGGGTTTGAGAACGAAGCTCGACGAATATGAAGAGGATAAGGACGGAGCTCTTGAACGCCATCCAACTTCAGTATAAAGTTGTTCCACGGGTAGGAAATTTGTGTCAAGCTGAAATGGTGAAAAGTTGCGCGGGGGCGAAGTAGCAAGCCATGATTTTCTTCCGGAATTGAATAGCCCAGAATTCGCCTGCTTACTCTCAAGCTCTTGCGGTCCTTCAGTGAAATCACCACTGTGTAGTGCGGATCTTGGTCTCTCGATCTGCAAGCCTGCTTGCACTCGCTCGATGTCGGGCTCCACATTTCTTTTCGACTCGGATATCTCGGGGGAGGGCTGCAAAGGGGATGAATTCGAAGTTGGAACAATGGAGGCTGTTTTCGAGGGAGTTGTTTGGGAGTTGTGAATGATGGAATCAAGCTAGAAAGAGGTCAGTGAATGGTGGGAGGGCCAATAGTTCCAGCAGCCAACATACATTCCGATTCGACAGCCAGGTAGGACTCTCTCCCCTTTTCAGTCTCTCAATGAGCTCTCTCCGGTCCGATGTTCCATGGAAAGCGAAGGTAAAGGCCGTATCTGATGTATGGCTTGAATCATTGATCGGCTCTTCCGGGGTGTCGAACATCGGTCCTTCACACAGCTCTGTTCGGATGCTTTCTTCGGACAGCTTCCTTCCCATGGGAATACTCTCAATCGGTGTTGTTGGTCGAGGAGGTTTGGCTGGTTGGGTCGGAGGTGGCCCTGGGGTGGCCCCAAGTTCTTCGTCTTGGAAAATGGGCATGATAACTTCTTTCCCAGACGCTCGATCTTACTCATGTACACATGGTGAGGGAATTGAGAACAGAGCCGTCGGTAAAGGACGAAGGGCGAAGGAGACGGTCAGGTCAGGAGAGCGTTGTCGCCTCAAAGCGGGGAGAAACCCTGGCTTTGTGCTTCGTGGCTGGTGCCGTATGCAAGACTTTCATAAAAAGAGACGCTCACGACCTCGATCCAGGAATAGTCGGGGCCGTTGAGGCTTCCTGCAGCGCGATGGGCGGTAAGTGGGTAAATATCAAGTCTTCCTAGTCTTGGGGGTAGAGTCGGTGAAGGTTGAAGAGAAGAGAAGAGAAGAGAAGCTATTTGCAGAAAATGGGTCGACATCCGAAGTCAGTCAAGATGCGCTGGTCATGTACTCATGTACCCCGTCATTTCACGGCAACTTTCTAATCAGAGTACCGCGGGCAATCGTATCGCCATTATCCGGAGATTTTGGGTTCTTATCGGAGCGCTAAGACGCTGATGATCCAACTACAGAATTGCCCCCAGTCTTACTTTTTGTGCACCTCTCAAGGTCGCTGATCATTGTAATAAACAAGCAACCCTCCATACAAACCCCAGCACCAGGAACAATGGCACCCAAAAGACCCCTCGAAGACGACAATGCCACTTCGGCGCCCAAGAAACATCGATCAGGCTTCAAAGTCGGTCCCGACAACCTTCCCGATGGAACATACAGAAGAAAAGGTACGGCAAAGAACCCCTCTGTTTCCCACCAAAGACCGCAAGCTCACGTATTCCCACAGTAATCAAAATCAAAAAAGATTTGATCCACAAAGCCAAAGTCAAGAAGTCCTACGCAAAAATCAAAGCCCAAGAGACCCCCGCCATCAGCGAGCCACCGCCCGAACCCGTTTCGCAAGAACTCCACCCAGAGCGACAAGCAATGCTTGATGCGCCAAAAGAATCTACACCACCACCCTTTCAGCAGTCCCAGCGACCACCGAAGCGTAGACAACAGAAGCCCGCATATTTCGAGAAGGAGGAAGCTTATGCTGCACAGAAGAAGGCCGAGTCGGAGGCTAGGAAGGCAGAGTTCGAGAGGAGACAGAAGGAGAAATCCCAGAAAATTGAGGAGAGAGAACATTTCCGGCAAGCCATGGCGAAGGCTAGAACTGGTGGAAAGAATGGGCAACGGAAGCTGGGTCGTGAAAGCAAAGTACTGCTAGAAAGAGTGAAGAAAATTGTGGGAAATTGAGGAAGGAGCATGAAAAGTTTTGATACCCATTTGTCGGCGTTGATATACGCAATAATCTCAATCACATGAAGTTTGCAGGTCGACTTTGACTTGCTATTCGCAATTTTCTCTTCCAATACGACAATCTAGTGCCCCTCAAAGATTTTCAGGTTCGAACTCTGGGTTTTCTCTTTTGTCTACGCCTTTCTTTTGCATGTCAAGGAAGTCGAAAAATGGCTGATATTGTTTTATTGGAGGTGGAGTCCCGTTTTATAGCACTGCACCGGGAGGGGTTGAGGCATAAAAGATTCTAGGGAATCGGTTTTGACCTCAAGTTCATAGACAATTTTGTCTTAATAATAGAATCTGTAGGTAGTCACGGTTATTCAAATTCTGTTTGAATCATCAGTAATTGCATTCAAATTTTGTTTTTTCAAGACCGTTGGGGCAATGGGAAATATTGAAGTGATACTTTAGGTTGGGCTTCAAATTCGAGTCTTTTTTCTTGAGCCCCCAGCAAGGACTTGAACAAATAGACAAATGGAGAAAGTGAAGTTATAATAAGTGACCATCAAAACTTCACAAGTTCACAACCCGGTCCAATCTCGGCAAGAACCCCAGCAACATCCTCATAAGGCTCCTCCTCAAAACACCATGCCAGCGTGATGCCCTTACGATAACAGCAATGCCAATCTGCATTGAATGCCGCTACCCAGTCAAGACCCTCTACACCGAATACTCCGGTGCAGATGACAAAACCACAGGCCATGGAGTCCGCCTAACAGTCTGCAAGAACTGCGGAAGGTTCTGCGATAAATATGTAGAACATGATTATGTCGTTCTATTCATTGATTTGGTTTTGATTAAACCGCAGGTAAGTCTAACTTCCAGAATGTTTGAACAAGGAGATGGCTAAATTTTGTGCTAAGGTTTACCGCCATCTTCTCCATAATACCATGATGCGGGAGCATGATCAGTTCGATGTACATCCCCCTTTCCACTACTTGGGTTATGATGTACTGATGGGATAGCCTTCTATAATACGTCTTGGGGTACTTCTTCTACTCTTCGATGTCTACCTTACCTGGGCCCGGATCGAAAAACAGACTACGTCCCCTTCGGCCAATGAAGCAAGCAATAATAACTTCCTTCGTCTGGCGCAACAACCGATTGTCCTGCAATATGTCTTCTTTCGTATGCCAACTCTCTCCTCACCTCTCTTCAAATTATACATCTAACAGGCTTCAGTAATCCTTTGCGCACTCTCAACCTTCGCTTTCCATATTTCCATACGCTTCCTAACCTCCTCTCCAATATCCCCCATCGTAATGTCCGGCCTCATACCACGCTACTCACGCCCAAACTCAGTCAGCACAGCATTACTTGTCTCCTCATCTACGAAGCTGTTTCCGATTTTGATGGTTATATGGGAATACGATGTCCCAGCAGCTGCGAGGTCATTGGGATGGGCAGTAGTCGCGAATAACGTGGAAGCATTGAAAATATTGTTGGATTGTGGCTATGGAACTGCTGCCATATTGGCTACTGTTGGGGCAATATCAAGATGGATGGTTGGGAGAGGTTGCTTATGGGCAGTAGGCTTGGATGGGGTGGATGCTGGTGGGGATTCTGGGGTAGCTGCGGATGGAAAGGCTTTATGGGCTTTGGTGGAATTGGGGAAGGAATGGGGTGGAAGGTTAGGTCTTGGGTAGAAATGCAAATATATGAACCCCTTCCTGACCTTTGTCACTACAAATGGGGTAGTGATACTTTTGTTGAAATAAACTCGACGTTTGGTAATCGCCAGTGTGGTTTCCTGACCACGTCCAAATCAGTCCATGATAGCCTCAGAAATCCGTGAACGAATCGAGCCAGAGGTACACCCTTCATTTCATATCAATACACGAGTCTAAAAGCCCATCCTATAGCCCACACCTCAACGCCAAAATATACACCCATAAAGTTGTCGCAGGTATCACCCCATTTCGATTTCCATTCCCACCTTTCCCAGCTCAATTCTCATGGATTGCGTGGCTTGTCAAGCCTCCTCGTCGTGGTTCAATAAGAGGATGCCATTGTGCCAAAAATGTGATAGCTACAATATCCGTCAGTAATTCATTCCTCCGCTCATGATAATTGTACAGAATGATGCGTACCCCACATGATGTAGCAACTCGCAAACGAGAGGATCAACGAACTTCGCCAGATTCTGCAGATTTATTAGCTCCAGTTCGGAGGGTGAAGGGAGTAGGCCATACGTTTGAGTTTCTCCTTTGGGCGCAAAGAACCATCCTGCCAGGCAGGCAAGGACCACTACGATAGCGCCGATGATGATGCTCCAGCTGGATTAAGAAGATGAATTAGCACATAGTTCCTGCCGAGGACCGCGAGATATATGCCGGAATTGGGATACTTACCCGGTTGCCATGTTTGCTGGTGTTTCTTGAAGCTTCAAGGTTGCGAGGTGCTTTGGAGCTGTGTCTGGTTCTGATGATGGAGCTTCAGGTGCGACGTAACCTAAGGTTAGTCAGGCACTCACTAACACGGGGCCGACAACCGCCATCGCTACCTGCAAACTCAACGAATGTGAACCTGCAGCAAATATTCTTTCCTGCTCCGAGTCTCCACGGATGCATGAACTCTCAACGCTTATTTACTTAGAGACCTCGCTCGAACTTTGAGCGAGGTCTATGGAATCGAAGGGAAAATGTTCCCAATTGTTCTGTCCAAGCTCTCTCCCGAGACTTGTTTATACCAACTACAATTGCAAGAGAAGAATGCATCTTTGGGGTGTCGGAGCATCAGCTACAGCGTCTCTCATCACGCGAAGTCATTCAATTCACAACCATCCCACACATGCCAGAAAAGCAAGTTATAAAGTCCATATCATTGAAGTCATGATATAGCGTAGAAGTACTCCCCTATATCTTCAAACCATCAATGGAAAATCAGTTGTTAGATGGAAAAACCCTTCCTCGATCGCTTATTGGAATGGATTTTACCTTCTCGCACATCCTTTCAACTTAGTCCTTTGGTTACAGGTGTCTCTGAGTTATTACCCATTTATCATCTATGCCCATCTCTTTTGAATGTTCTCTACGATTTTGAAATTCCTCCATATAGTCTTTTTATCACCATCCAAAAGACGTAGCTCGAAATCCCCTTGTTGAAGCACATATTCATTCCGGCGCAGAGCAAAAGTTTCTTGGGTGGCATGTCTGTCAACAGTCTTACAAGCTAGTAGCTCCTTCCTTTGCCCACGCACAACTCTTGGCAGACCCAACTCTGAGAAATCTCATGGTTGTGTATCTGCTTCTCAATCAGTTGTTTTATCTCTCGGGTTGTGGGCAACTTTTGTTCCAGACTGTTCTAATAGATCTCTGGCCACAGGCCATCCACCGGTGGACACCACGCGATTCGATGCTCCTCACTGGATCGTCCTCGAGTTGTCGATTCCATTCCGTATCACGGCAGCCACGGAAGACCTATTACTAGCTACCAACCCCAAGAATCTTATTGAGCTTTGAGGTTTCAAAACTGCGGATTTTATATCTCTCTGGGAGTGGGCCAGTGGACGTTTGCCAAAGTGTACTGGAACCCTGCAGAAAACCTACAACGAATCTCAGTCTCGACGGAACTAGAGCAGCCACACTTGCACACATTTATTTGAGCCATCAATCTCAAATGGCATCCACGGCTTACGGCTCCGATCGGGACGCAAAATACACAGAAACTTTCGTTTCATTAGGAATTCAAGAGTACTGAGAGGGATACTGGGTGGAATCAACGTCCAGCCACCCGCCAATACAACGAAATAGTACTTTTCCGCCCGTTGGGTGGAAACTACCACCGAAAACATACCAGCGTACGCCCTCCGATTCCATCTGCCGCCTCCCTGCCCCCTCCTCTAATGAGTCCTATCCTCCGCCAAGGACATAGCCATCTCGAAAAGACTCGACATCTTTCTGCGCATCAAAATGGTGGTTCGGAGAATCGAGTGCATCCATTGCCTGATTAAAATGGGTGGCTGGTTGCTCGTTGAGTTGCTGAAACTTAAATTCTGGTCATTGCGAAGTTGTTATATTTCCTAATAGGGCAGGAACGAGCAAGGGGGCTAGAATTAGCAAAACTTCAAAATTGACAGGGGTCACACCCCACCGAATTCAGGGCCAATGAAGCCGGCCTCAACAAGTATGTAAAACGTTCAGCTATGTGCATGGGAAACGGTGAGCTCCTCGGTGCTAGCTTTCCCTGGCACTGCCCTGAAGATCGAGTGCTTTGGGTACATGTGTGATTCTTGTTTCTGTTCGTGGGGTGCACTAAGTTCTGGTGGGCACAAGGGAGTTCATAAATCCGTGGGGTTTCTTATGGAGGTTGGATATGGAAGTCAATCCGAGAGGGCTCGGGTGATATTTTGCCTTCTCGTTTGTTCGGTCTTTATAAGAGGGCAGGAGCGATATCTCGTCGAATTATCAAGAGTGTTTGAGAAATCAAAGGAAGGACCTCTTTTCAACCTCCTTCCCTAGCTCCCCATCTCGTTGCTGCTGCTCCCGTCTGCAATTCTCAACACGAATTCTGTCAGCGCCAGAATTTTCAGTTCCCTAAGAGAGTTCGAGAGAGTCGAGGACAATACTACTGAGATTCAAACCAACAATCGATATCAATAAATGCCACTTTTCAGCCACTTGGCTCGAACTCGGTCGACCACAGAATCGATACAAATTCCTCCACGAAGTCTACCTCCGCTACCCATCCCTTTGCTCCCAACGAACTTCCGGAAACTGGCTGTAAAGTCGAGAAACAAACGTCAGGTCATGAGAATAAATACAGTGCTGAAACGGCATGGCACACGCAGTGGAGAAGGTTACTGGTCAATATTGGGACACACTTCGCCAGAAACTCATAGACGGATAGGTGGACTTTCGTAACGCCTCCATGAACTTTTACCTGCCTTGCCACTGTATAACTGGGACTTTCGCTACCCCGACTCCCCTATTTTCCTTTTCCAGACTTGAGGGCTGACATTCTACGCCTCCCTGGTCTTTGCCTACGATCGAGAACGAATTCATCAATTGCGGTGATATCCTCCCACACAAAGCCCAGCCATTACAACACATTCAAACCGAGCAAGCTCTGATTCCGTTTTCCCTTCTCCGCGAGGAAAAAGAGGATCGCCCAGAGCACGATAGACCACAGCGAGAACACACAAAGACCCGAGTTCTTTCTCTACGAAGCGCACATATAGAATAAAGTGAGGAGGGAAAGGGGTGGGACTCTGGAAAATTCAAGGATCATGTTTTTGCAGGACCCCCCATATTTTGGGTCGTCAAAAAACCAACACCAGAAACCCAACAGCGATCAGGCGAATTAACTATTTGCAGCGTAGTGTTGCCAGGGCTCAAGGAATTATCACAAGGGAGTTTTACACATAAATTTCTGATGGAAAAAAACATTGTATTCATTGCTAACTACAGAACAGCCCCATATCCTAAACCCTCCCCCACCGTCCATGTCGAATCGAAGTTCGAAAGGAACCCCGATCTATTGACCCACTCGTGTTAGCAATCTGTGTGCCTCACCTTTTTTAATTTCCTCATCCTTTCTTTTCAATAATAATTATGAAAATTGGAGATCTAGAGTGAGAAGAGTGGGCGTATTCCGACAGTGTGCACCATTTGATGTGGTGAAATATGGTGCATGCATGTTGCTAGTCTGTTAAGACCTCCTGTTTTTATATTATATTTGCTTATTTGGATACATATCGTGCACTCGTCCATGACTCTGCCCTGGCTCACTTTCTGCTGGGTTGTTGAAAGTTAATCTGGGTGCAATGCGCTCATAGATGGCAAAGTTGATGTATTTCCTAATTAGGAAGGGACGAAAGTTGACAGGGGGTCGTACCAGAACCCCACCAAAATGATCCCTCACACCCGAACAACCAACAGTACATCTTTGGTATGATTGAGCTTCTTCCTTGCCTTCCTTGGGTGCTCTGCTTCTGCTTCTGCCAATTAATTGTTTATTCCAGTTTCCTCGCTTATTTCCAGGGGGTGCAGGAATTCGTAACTGACCAAGAAACGGCTGACCACAGAATAGATGCCTATCTGCCTCTGCTACCTATCCCCTTGCCCGGGGCATTCGAAAGTCTGGAGAGGAAGATCACTAGCTGGCACCGAGCATAAGAGAAAAAATTATTGCCAACAGTTTCCAGGACAACCCCCATCCCAACGTGTTCCCAAGCCAAACCCTCCTCCACCTTTCGATGTCTGTTCGAGTGCGAAGACAAAACTGATCTATCCAATCCCACACTCGTGTTAGCAGTCTGTTTGTGAAACAACCTGTTTGAAGGACCGTAGTGAGACACCACACTACCACAACTCCGTCCCGCGACACGCACTGCAGAAAGGATTGTGATAAGTGTTGGCCTGACCGAAGTCTTCCTCCTAGCCACGATCAGGGAATCTAGACTCCTTTCTCCATCCACTTGGATATACTGTACCCGTCTAAAGCGCACCACTCTCATGATGTAGGCCCTGGCAAAGGTTCTATGACATTGCCCACCGCAGCATGATCAAGAACTGATCAAGAGAAAGCGAGCGAGCCACCCCAGGATCACCACCAAAGTGATGGCCCCCACCATCCTCTCAACCTTGAAGTCTCTGCCCAATTTAGGCTGCTTTCTTTGTGACAAAGAAGAGGCAACATCGAACGGCCGGGATTAGGCAATCCGTGTCGTTGACCACAGAGGGGGCTATCTCAGGCAGAGATAGGATCGCGAGAGTGAAGGAGCGCGAGGGTGGAGAATTGTGACTGCGGAGGGTGGTTGTAGTGAAGGAGGGGTCGTCGACGGAAAAGATTCCTGTTGGTGACTGTTAGTTAGTGATGATTGTTAAATGATTCTTTGATCGTTACCTTTCAAAGATTGACTACGAGTGTTGATGATGATGATGATGATGAATATTATTGTGAAAAGAAGGAGGAAAAATGGGTGAAAGTTGTGCACCCTCCACGAGGATGTGATTCCAATTACTAATTGTAGCTGCCTTGCGAAAGGTTATGCGTTTCGAGAGATCAAGTGATTCTGTTGGTCAGGCCGGAATGGGCTGCTGGGTGGCTGCTCATTGGGCTGCTGAAACCTTATTCTAAAGTGTGAAGTTACATTTCCTAATCGGGAAGGGACGAAAAAGGGAGTTGGAAAAGTTGACAGGGGCTGCCGACACCCCACCAAAAAATACTCCCCCAAACTCGCGACGTAGAGAGAAAACTCTCTGGGATCTCTGAGCTTCATTCCTTTTCCTTCTTTTGTGTCAAGCATCTGTTTCCATTTCTGCCAATTGTTTACTCGGGGGGTTCTCGCTTATTTTGGGTCAGGACTGGAGGCTCTGGAGGCTCTGGAGTACGGAATGACGGGCTTGAGGCGTGTCAGTATGCTTGGCAAGTATGCCAGTGCCACTCCGATCTATTTTACGGATATCTGCTAACATTTATATCAGTTCATACGGGAGTTTTTAGTTGTAGTCCCTTCGAATGATGGCCCTTCGAAATCCCCGCGAACAGAATATGATTGAGCATAAAAATTTTGAAATGTAAATTTGGAAGAGAAAAGCCAAGGCGAGATTTGCAAAGATCAACTTATACTCGTGTATGAGTTCTACTGTGAATAATCGTCCTTCTTAGGTTGTGAATTATGGTAAAATATTCTATAAATATATACTCCTTTGTTTGACTCGCATATTGGATCCAATGACCTATAGCCGAAAATAGTAAAGGTCAAAACAGACTACTTAGGTTCTAATAGTCCCATTAGAAAAATAGTTTAGTATACTAAGTATACTTGTTAGGTTAGAGAAATTTTTACTGCTCTATAATAGGCATTGACCTTGTGAAATCTTGTTAATATTACTACAATATAACCCCATTTTCAGCCTTCTAGTATTCTTTGTTCACCAATTATATAATCCTCCATAGTTTGTTGAAATGACTTAAGATTTCTAAACTTTCTAGGATATTTATATTAAATATATGTTACTCAGATAAGTACCCGATACTCTATTTAAAACACTTAAGACTTCATTTAATCAATCAAAGCAATATGATTTAATAAGTCAATTTACTAGACTCACTACTTAATTCTGTAAAGTAGCAACGTAATTGGTTAATTCTGCCATTGATGAAAAGGATACTGTCCCCATTTTTAGCCTTCGCTTGGCTTTTGCAGCGGACAGAGAGAGCGTACCGGGCGGGCTCTTTGACGAGAGTAACAATCGACTTCAATCCATTCGTACCATAAGAACCATCTTACAAGAACCTGAATACCCACGAGTTATTCTGATTATTTTATGCTCACCGCGATGGTACTAAAAAGGTTCCACTAAAGTTGCACCAGGGTTGCAGGAATTCGTAACTGTTAACTTGTAAGACGCTCCTATATTTTTTCCAACACATTTTGGGAGAACGGATGTCTGATTGATCTAATTATTCTCATCGTTCAGGATGATTGACTCAGTCTTGCTGAAACATTCAGAAAAAAATACAGTAGGCTTTCCACTCTTGGTCATCCTGCACCCCTTCGTACTAGTATATTATAACCTCTAAACTTTGCTAAGCACTCAAAGTAAGCTCCCTACTGGAAAATTTTATCAGTATATTATAAGAAGAGGGTCAAACAAGCATGGATTTTTAAGAAGAATATTTAGTGACTAGCATTTCACAAACCTTGAAAATCGTCATGAAGCTTGCTTCCAGCCCCGTGAATGACGTTTCCAATGGGAAATCTAGGAACTCTTCTCCACAGACCATATTGCTTCGCTGGGAGGATAAACCCATATTTGAGTTAGCAGGCCGTTTTTACGCGGTAAACGAGTAACTTACAATATTATGACAATCGGCACTACAATAGCCTCGCATCACCACACCAGGTATACCCCACCTTGGACGTTTATGCTTCTTCAGCTTTTCGCAATTTTCTCCAAGCTTACACAGTTTCTTTTCCTCCGACTGAGAGGCATTTGGTGTAATATAATTGTTGTCATATGTTGATGTAGAGTAATTCCTAGGATGTGTAACATGTGCTGGATATCCTGAAAGCGGGAATTGATTAGAGATACCAGATGGAGGATCTCGTTAGAAATGATGAGCTTGAGGTGCTCCATATGAAGCATATCCGTAAAACCCTGGATTTTGAGGTGCTTTCATTACTGGCGGTCCATTCGGATAAGCCTGCGGAAGTGGACCATATTGATGTTGAGGTGCTTGTATCACTGGCAGTCTCTTGGGCTGATAACCTTGAAGAAGTGGAGCTTGTTGTTTTTGATATGGGGGTGACTCCACAAACTCTCGCTTCTCCGTAATTCGCCCCCATTCATCATTCCCAGAATTTGTTACGACTGCGGGTGTAGCAGTTTTCTTCAACTTCTCGTGTTTCTAACAAGTTTTCTTCAGATTCAGTGTTGTATTTTATACAGGGCTACTTACATGTCTTCGGGGGACATGACTGGAATTCAAAGCGGGATTAGGATTGTCCTGCATGTTAGTTGTTAGAATGCAATGATAATAAAAGTAAATAGATGGTACTTTCCTGACACTTTCTGCATCGATCCCCAGGTGTTAGGAGTGTCTGTTTCTGGATTTGCAATTGCTGCAAGGAGTGCGATAGACCACCTCTCTATCGCTCTCCCCTCGAGATCACTTACTAGGCATAATTCGGGGCACGTAGAAAGTCAAACAACGAATGCGCAAAATCAAGGAAGAATAGTTTTTTCATAATCGTTACTCCCATCAACCCCCCACGTTCAAAGGCCACCCCGTCAAGTAACTCCGAAAAATACCCTCACATCTCGTGTGAAAAAATAATCAACCCAAACGATGCTATAAAACTGAACAAAACGTCGCCCCTCTTCCAAAATGTAACAATAAACAAACAATGGATCATATCATAGAATTGAAATCCCAACCACCAGCGCGTTGGATCTGCTGTCTCGCCAAAAGATCCTTGCGGATTTCGTCCTCGGTCAAACGATCAATGCCGCCCCAATTGGCACTCGAAGTACGATCACGGAACTTTGGGAACTTGTCTTTACTCTTGTTGAAGACCTCCTCCATATTGATGGGTGCCGGTTGTCCAAAAATATCGGTCGGATCTCTATTCTCTTGCTCGGTCAATTGCTGTCTGAGAGCTGGAGACTCGATCCATGCGGCGCCCTTGAAAGCGGGTTTATCATCGTCGTCGTCATCATCATCCTCAGAATCAGTATTAATCTCAGGGAGATCAATAGTCTCGCCATTCTGGTATTGTGGGGAAGATTTCGCAACAGACTTGGCGGATGCCTTGGAGGCAGCTGGACGAATTGGTGTTTTGTACGCTTGGGGCTTGCCTTGATTGGAGCTGGAAGCGAATGGAATGGGACCTTTTGACATCTGTGCCATATCCAGTGGGTGGCCAGGTTTGGATTGGTTGGCAGTGTGTTGAGAAATAATCGTTGAACGTTGAAGGTTGTTCGAGCTTGGGGGTACATTGGCATATCCACTGGGGAATAACGACTTTGGTTGCATGTCCTGTGGCAGATTAGTATTATAATTGAGGATCGACGGGGAGTAAACCAATTACCTTTGGTCGACTACTGGATTGTCGAATTGGAGGTGCAGTCATTCTTGGTTGGTTTTCAGTCAAATCATCGTTATCGAATTCTTCGTTAGTCTTGCGGCGCTTGGACTGCTGCTCATTGTTATATGATGGCCCGTTTCGTTGAATCGCTGGGCGGGAATGCTCCTCTGCTGGATCTTGCTGCAGAGGTCTCTTTGGTGGGAACTTGCTAGCATTTTGAGCTGATGGGTTCGGTGTCCGTCCCGTCTCTTCACGAGGAACAGGGGGAAGTGCCTTATCCTGGTTTCGTGCGGCAGGTGGTGGAGCTCTGGTCTGTTTTGCCTTCTCCAGTTCTTGCCTTCTCTTCTCCGCGGCCTGGCGTGATGCTGCCTTTTTGGCATCGGCGGCGCTGGCCGCCCTCTCCCGCTCACGTTGAAGCTCCCGTTGTCGCTCCGCTTCCTGTCGACGCTGTTGCTCTTCTTTTCGGCGTTCTTCTTCTTTATTAGCGGCGCGCTGTCTCTCGATCTCCAGTTTTTGTTCCCGTTTCCTCTGAGCAGCAAGTTCATCCTAAATCATTAGCTGTGAAAATTTATGGAGCTCTGGGGGAATGCATACTTGTTCCTTCTTCCTAGCGGCAGCCTCTAAAGCCTTATTTGCGGTGGCCTTGAAACTCGATGTCGAAGCTTTGCTTTGTATTGAACTTGTACTTGCTTTTTTCTTCAACCCAGGGGCCCCAGCAGCAGGCTGCGAGAGAGATTCTTGCAAAGTGGCTGCCAAGGTCGAGTTGGATGGGTGGTATTGGTGTCCCCGTTGGGAACCAGTATCAACCCGGATTACTGTTGGTGGTTTCGCTTTGCCAATTGGCTCCTTTGCTGGTCGTAGTGGTCGTTTTGGCCCTGGTCTGCCAATTTGTGATTTCGGGCGGGGAATCGAGGGTGGTGGCATCGCAGATGCATCCATATTGACATCACGTCTCGTAAGATCAACACTGCTTGTTGCCGCCGCTCTTCCTTCAGCCTCTAGTTGGGCCTTCGTCTTTCTTGGGCTGCTTCGGGTAGCTCTTGGTATCTCGACTTGACTTGATTTGGCCTGCTTTTCCTGTTCCTTTCTAGCATCAACCTCTTTTTGCATTGCAGCTGCACGTTCCTGTTCAATATGGAAAACTCGGGCTTCTTCCTTGACCTTCATGCGCGCTTTTTCTAATTGGTTAGCCATTTTCTGTGCCTCCTTAGCATCCCGACTTTCTTTGGCCTCTTCTTCCTTCCTCCGCTCTTCCCGCTCTGTTGAGGCTCGTGTTCTTCGAGTGCTTGCTTTTGGTGGACTCTGAGAACCTTGTTCGGAATTAACATCAGCACTCGATTCATTGTCAAGTATCGGGTACAATGGTGCTCGGTCATTAGATTTGGAGAATACGTCTTCGAAGGATGGATTTTGATGATGGCCAAAACGACTCGACGGAGGAGAAAGTGTGGACGTTTTTGCATCGGCGCTAACAGCTGCACTGCTGGCGAACAATCCTCGAGATGTTTTCAAAATCGATGAGAACTTGTCCTTCGCAGCTTTCAATGGACTGCCACGGTGGCTTCTGGAAGGTGACTTTGGAGGCGTCGTTTCTTCCTCATTGCTGCCAATCGATGGATTTGGGTTTGACACAGATATGGTCTTTTTAAGTCCGGGGGAGTCACCAGCTTTTCTTGGTGATCGAAGCACAGAAGTTGATACCGATTTAAAATGTCCCAAAGTGCTTGTTGTTCTCTCTGGTATGATAGGTTCGCGAACAGGTGAGCGCGGTCGTTGTTCCTCGCCACGTTTGGGGATACTAAACTGCGGTCCGCCAATACTGTCCTTACCATGGATTCCTTCCATGACATCCGTGGTATGGCTCTTGGTCATCATGGGTCTCGGGCTAAAGACCGAGGACGAGGGGCCATTTTGGGTGGTTGTTGGTGGGCCAATCCAACTATCTTCTTCCTCGTCTGGAAACGCACCGGGTGGTGGCCGGGATTTGCGATCCGGAGAACGCTGGGGTGATTTTTCCCTGTTTCCATTGGTCTGTACAACAGGCGCCTGTGTAGGTTGGTTATTTTGAGAGGTAGCAAGACCATTGCCAGCGATAGATTTAGATGCTGGTCGAGCGTGGGGCTGTGATTGCCCAAGCATACTAATCTGGTCTTGCAGGCGTTGTGTGGAAGTCTTGTTGTGGAGACGAGCCATCTTCGAGTCGTTCCCGTTCATTGTTTCATCATTGTCATCCATATCAATATCCATGTCATCGTCGTCCTTATTTTGGTCCTCTTGCCTAGAATTGCCCAAGCTCTTACCGCCGGTCGCACGACCATAATAACTTGTTCTAGTCTGCTCTAGATGACTAGTTCTTGATGTGCGATTTCCCAGACTCTTCTTCGTGGTTAATGGCTCGCGCGCGGGCAAGGAGGCAAAATTCAAGCTGCTCTTTCGTACAACAATGGGTCTAATGGGGCTCGAGGCGACAGAAGGAGAATGCACATCTTCCATGGGCTCATCCTCAGCAGCCTCCTCAGAAGGTGGAGGCATTTTCGGTGGCGATGACTGCAAGACAGACATTGGTCGCTCTGGCGATTTGTGTGGTGAACGTTGTGGAGATCGCTGTGGTGACCGCTGGGGCGAGTGTTGAGGTGATCTCTGTGGCGAGCGTTTTTGGGGCGAAGACATATACTGCGATCTTGTTTGTAGAGGCGAGGTGAGAATAGGATGCTTTGATGTTTCCAATTCTCGAATCGATTGAATATTCTCATTGTCTACCTCCATCTCGTCGTCATCCTGGGCAGGCTGTGGTAATTCCTCCTTTGCAGACTTAAATGAACCAGTCGATTCGCGGTTGACTTGCTCAACCAGAGTTTGCGCATGTGTCTGAACCTTACCTGGTGTATTAATCTGTGTTGCTTGTGTATCCCCCAAATCGGTGGCCTGCGTCGCGTGAAGGGTCTGACTTCCAAAATACCCCGAATCGAATGGGTTTTGTACAGTATGCACAGGCTTTCGTTGTATTGGGCTTCTAGCCAAAGGTAATTCGGGTGAGGTGTGCTCTTCTCGAGCAACAGACTCTTCGGACTGACTTCGTTCATCCTCTGCCACTTGAAATGTTGCGACGGTTCGTTCGAAATGCAATTGTTTGAATGGGCTTGCTTTTGCATTAGGGGTGGCTGAAAACACATCCGATAATGGCTACTTGACATTAGCTGGCGCCATGGGGAGGGACTATCCAACTTACAGCACGCGTCTCAAGAGGGTTATTCTTTCGTATCGTTCGTGGTGTTTTTCCTCTCAATTTTCCGGGAGTTTTGAATATTTCTGCAACATTGCTATCCAGGCGTGTTAGCTGGCCCCCATCCCCAGAAGTTGTTTACCTACACATGATTCTCGCTGAAAATATCCCCCATATGTTCATTCAACCATTCAACCTCATTACGCGCCGAAAATGTGAATTCTTCTGCCTCTGCTTGTACAATCTCCGCAGCAGAGGAACGCTCTTCTGCGATCCATGATGGTGATCCCACCTGCATTCGTGTATTCGCTTTTGCTCGTGTCGGCGCCATGATTTGAATCAAAACAAAAGCGCGTCGTGTAAGTCGTGGGGATTTCGGGTTCTCGTTTTGTGTAGGTGGCTAGAGAATCATTGCGCAAATATATGAAGCTGAAAAGATTAGCCAAAAAAAAGCGCGCGTATTGTGGTTGTCGTAGGGTTGTCGAAGTCGTGAGGGTGTTGTTTTGGTGGAAGGTGGATGCTCGAGTTCTGGTGGTGCTCGGGAGTCGGGAGTTATCAATTAGCGTGCTTCCTGCCTTGCTTGGTGGGACCTGATTGACCAGCCATATTGCGCTGAGAATCTATGGTAAAGCGGCGTGTATTCAAAATTAGACTTTTTCCCTCACTAAACATATACAGGCCGCTTTATTGGAGCTCTAGTGCCTTGGAAAGAGATACTGATACTCCTCCTTGGCCAATTCTTGCCAAAACACTATCTTCTCTGATTACTTAGGTTTTAAATTCTGGTATACATTAGTTGTCCTCAAAGCAAGTCATCCTCCAGCAAAAAAGTAAATATGTGAGTTGCCATCACAACACAGCTTCGTTTACTTAAAACCCCCGTCTACGTATCCTTTCATTATGTTAAGTAAAGGGAATTCTCAATATCAAGCTCATTGTGTGTAAACACATTGATGGAAATAAGCGGTTTCTCAGACACTCAATTACAAGTCCGGGAAGCAATTAGAAAGATATGCTTGAATTTCCCTGACGTGATTTTAGATTGTTGAAGTTTTTTTTTTGAGCAAAGTCGTGGATTCTTGAAAGATACCTCGTCTGAGAAGGAGTTAGGAGTACTGGGCAGAACGTGAAGAGTCTGGTGAGTATCCTCATGAATTACATGCAGCTCTCGCCAAAGACGGCTGGATTGGCATTGCTTTACCAGAAGACTTAGGTGGCTCGGGATTGAGCATTTCGGAAGCAACTATGATGTAGCAAACCATATCAGAGCAAGTCTTCTCCTGCTCTGTAATCCATAAATTGGATTTAATTGAGTTCTTTTAGGAGCGGTGCTGGAATTGCAGGGGCGCAATCTATACATGCCAGTTCGTTAGCCGTTCTTTCTTGACAGTATTCCTACTAAAATCTGTTAGATGTCTATGTCACCCAACCAGTCGCAAAATTTGCTACTCCTGAGTAACGAGAAAGCATGCTTGCAAAAATAATAGATGGATCCTGGCATGTTTGCTTCGGGGTCACAGAGCCCAACACTGGACTCAAGACCTTGAAACTCAAAACCCAAGCAATCCGTGATGGCGACAATTACAAAATTTCCGGTCAAAAAATCTGGATCTCCTTAGCCTAAGTAGCAACGAAAATGATTCTTCTCGCGTGTACAACACCCCTAGAAGAAATAAAGAAATCTTCCGAGGGTCTGTCCCTCTTCTTCATCGACTTCGATAAAACCCGGCCTGGTCTCGAATTGAAAAAGATCAAGAAAATGGGTGGCAGAGCAATTGACACGAACGAGGTATTTTTCGACAATTATCTCATACTCAAGGATTCTTTGATAGGAGAAGAAGGACAGGGATTTAAAATCGTTCTTCACGGGATGAATGCTGAGAGATGTCTCCTTACGGGTGAGGAACTTGGACTTGGATATGCCGCCCTGTTTCTCGAGAGATGATCATGAATTACGTTGGAGAGAAAGTACTAGGGCTACCAAGGAGTTATCGATGTAGAGTACTGCTGGAAAGTGAAGATTGCGTGGAATGAGTAGATTAAAGACGTATAGTCTTATGAAAGCAACCATCAAACAGATCTCATGAGACAAACTTCCCCTGAGATTCGCTTATAAAGTGGAGGGTCTCTAGCTATCCCTATCAACCCAATAACGAGAGTCTGAGTATAACTGCCTTAGCAATCCTTACCTTGAATTTCATGGGCATTTCTGCGACTACACAGCTGCCAATCTACCTTCAGCAGTAGTTACAAAGTTCACGTATCTTCTGGTAAGTTTGATGTGATTTGAATTCATCTATGCCTGTCGTAAGAATCAGAATCTAAAAAAGCAGAACGAGACTCTTCATTCCAACAACTTACCAAAACTCTGAATAACGCCGCAACCTTAGACCCATGCAACCCCCCCTCCCCCCAAAGACGAAGTATATCCCCCAGAAACCCATAATGCATAAAACCAGTCATCCCTGCCCCAAAAATCATGCCCGATGACTGCGGACCGTCACGTGTCAGCAACCCGCTTTCCTGCCTCCAAAATCCGTCCATTGAATCATATCGTAGCTCTCATTTCTATGCCCATCCCCTCGAAATTAAATCCCAAAACTCCTCTCAACATTCTTAATCCTCAACTCGTGTTCTGCAATACTCTCACGTCTCACAACACCCATTCTTGGCTCCGTTCTCTCCAAGACCGGTGTCCCGGCCGCTGAACCTCTGCCATCCATCGACTCAACTCTACCCCTCAGATTCTTGACCTCACGCTTCAGCTCGTCGATTTGGGCTCTGAATCGCTCCTTTTGCGCTTGCATCCTAGCTTCTTGCGATTTAACGCCGGCTTTGAATCCTTTGTCGTAGTCTGGCGCGGTGTTGGTTGAGGACGATGGTTCGGTAGTAGCTCTAGCGGGTGCCGTAGGAGATTGGGAGGTTGACGCTGCTGCGGACATGATTGCGGTTGATGATTTTCTGATGATTTTTGAACTTGAGGTTGTGATCTTATTTGTATGAGGTATTTTAAATTGTGTGAGGTATTTTCAGCGGTTTGTGAGTGCTTGTGGAAGGAAGAAGGGGAGGAAGGCATATTTGTATGTGTTCCTGGACTAGGATCATCTTGGCTGCGCGTGATCGATGCGAATCAGGGTCAGGTGATTTGTTCACCAAGTACGTAAGTTATTGTCAGACATTGATATACGAGGAAGTCCGAGTCTTGGTTATTGCTGAGCCTCGAATTGACTTGAATCTTTTGTGTTGGCATTAATAACCTTGGTTTTCTCGGAGTCAGCTGAGGTTTCGCCAACCTGGAAGGAGTACTAGGCGGTTGAAATTGTTTATCCGTAGCAACACTAACCATTAATACAGAAACTACGTTGGAGAATAGCACCGGGACTCGAAGGCGTTGAGTCGGATATGCTTTTGTTGTAAATGTTATTAGGATACCTTTAGATATCCCCAATAAGTAGGCATTTTTTCTCGGCAGAACTGATGTATTGTTTAAGAGGATAGTTCAGTGATTCAAAACCCCGATTCTTTATTGTGTAATTAATAAATCAATGCAGGTACCGGATGAAAGTTCTTGCGTAGGTTACACAAAGGCGGCTGGTTCAATTACGGAATCAAAACATCATAGCAACAATACGTCATCACGATTTACCCCGCCAGGAGGGGAACTATATGACGACTTGTTGACTTCAAATTTCTAAACAAACTCGATTGATCTCTAAACTTCGAGCTCCATCAAGTAAGTCCACACTTCATTCAATCTCTCAATCTCTCAATACAAACCCCTATCATGCAAACTATTCGTTCACCCTTCCTCTCAACTCTTCTCTGCAAACGCACCCATACCATCCTCAGCCGTCCACTGACTGCAGTCCCCTTTTCTAGAAACCAAACCAGAACTACAAAATCGAAGTTTATTCAACCAATAAAATCAACTACATTGAGAATGTCGTCCACACACGCGGATAATGGCGAACCACTTGGTATGTCCTCTCCGAGTGCTTTTTTCGGGGTTTTTATGAGGGTTAAGACACTGTTTCCTCCTCATTTTCCTCAAAAAGATATTTCTAGAAATGAAAATACTGACTCCGAGAGAATAGACCCCTACAAGGCCAAAAACCTCGACCAGGAACCTGGTATCAAGGAGAAGGTTACAGATTTGATTGAATTCATCCAAAAATGCAAATTTGGAATGATGACGACCAGAGATGCGGAGTCAGGAGCTTTGGTTTCTAGATGCATGGCTTTGGCCGAGACTGTACGTTTTGCCCCAGAAGAGATAAGAAAGTCAAGCACCAGACAGCTGATTTAAGACAGGAAGAAAACAACCTCACACTCCTCTTCCACACCAACACCGAATCCCACAAAGCAACCGAAATCGAAACAAACCCCCAAATCAATATCTCCTTTCTCAACTCCTCAGGCGAATGGGCCTCTCTTTCCGGCGTGTCAAAGATTATTTCCGATACCGAGTTCGTAAAGAAACATTACTCTCAGGCCCTAAAGGCTTGGGTTGGAGATCTTGGTGATGGAGTACATACTGGAGGACCTGAGGACCCAAGAATTGGAATTATTGAGGTCAAAGTTAGGAGCATTACTTATGCTTTGGCGAAGGGAACTGCAGTTTCCAGGATGGTGGAGGTTGGAAAGGGACTTGTTACGGGAAATGTGGCTGGTGTTAATAAGCTGAGAGAGATTGGTGAGGGTGAGATTGAGACATGGAGAAGTTCTCACAAGATGGTTGCATAGGTTGGTGCTGTCTATGACGGACCTTTTACCGCGGCCCAGATTGTATTTTATGGCAGCTGTATGATGGCATGAATTGAGTGGTAATGAAAAATCATCCTTGCACTACAAAAACTCTTCTGATAGCATTAAATAAAAATTTTGCTTGTACTATGATTTACCCCCTCCCCACCCCCACTTTACTTATGCAGAAGGATCAAATTATTTGTATGCATTGTTACTATACACAGTTTTAAGTTGTCATTCTACACACTCGCAGTGTATAACAAAAGCGGTCGTAAATAGCTCAGACTTCTCCTATTTTAGAATCACAACCCTTACTTTGGCATTCACAGTGTGCATGATTCAATGCTTATTCCGAAACCTCACTGTTGCCTTATCATTTGTGACTTCCTCGGCTAAACTCCCATGCAACACACCTTCTGCTGCTCGACGGAACATATTCTTTACCCCTTCTTCACCGGGTATTATATACTTAGTCCGGTCCTGATCACGAAGTTTCGTGAGAGCAAGGTCTTCTAAAGCTTGTCGTATACCATAGAAAACCCTCCTCGCTTCGACATAGGAGAGGGAATTAAAAAGTCGACGGTAAGAACGCTGGAATCGCTCTGATGATCGACCGACACGGTGGTCGATCTAAGTAAGAGTTATGAGATGCCATTCATTACGCTCAAGTTGATTATTCAGGTCATCAGTGACTAGTCTTGATCCGTCATGGGAATCATCGCTTTGGGGTGTTTGATTCCAAGCAAAAGATCTCATCGAAGGAGGACGTGACCTTTCCCTTGAAGTCTCAACAGAATAGGTCGGTTCTTTTCTCCAAAATCTTCGACCTTCAGTTTTTATTGCTCTAAGGGGAGAGGGTGTTTGTAGTCTTGTGCATGGACCTGAATCACCACGGAGAACTCTGATTGCTGAGGGTGTGCGGGGTCGGAGCCCTCTTCGTCGACGGCGGCCTCTGGGTTCTGGGGATGGAGATGAATTGTATGCACTTCCTGATGTTGGGGAAGTGGTTGATGGGGAGTCTTGAGTGGTCCCATATTTCTCTGGTGTTTGTTTTGAGGCGATGGATGTTGTTGAAGGAACAGTTGAATATACTGATCCCTCCTGCGACGTTTCCACAGGGTCCCATTCATTGTTTCTTTGATATCTAGGCCTCAGAGCACGAACAGAAGATGGTGTTCTTTCTCTTGCTGCAAGATGGTGCTCAGAAGAGGGGCGAAATTCTCTTATTACAGAGGGTGTGCGCTCTCTGAATCCCGGGATTCGAAGAACTGAAACCGGTCTTGCTACTCAAGGAGCTTCTCTTGTGGGTGACTCAGTGGAGGGAGAGGGAGAAATGGTAGGAGTTCTATAGTACGATAGGGCTGGACTTCCTGATATGCTGGTTTCTCTTGCGAATGATCTTGACCCTATCGATGGTGGTTGCTTGAAGACCCTTCGGAAAAGTGAAGCTACTCGAGCGGCTATCCTAACAGTCTTTCTTGCGAATTCTGGACGAAGAGATTCCAATTGCCATTGTCCAGTTCCGAGATTGGTTATTCTGATCTCTCCTGTATGGGAGGAAAGGACTTCGCTTAGATGTTGCAGAAATAGCTCGAAGCTATCGTTTGGTTCTCGGGGAGTAGAATCGTCCGAGTGATCATCTTCTAAGATGGTTGGCGATGAACTGTTGTCGTTTGTATGTGTAGTGGCTCCGGTGATAGTAGTATTCTCTAAGATTCCTTGGGAGGTATTAGATTCATCTGATGATGGAGTGGGCAGGATCGAAGATGGCGTTGAGATTGTCTCTAGCGTGGCTCTTTCGATGATGAAAGGTGGTAGAGGTATGGATAGGTTTTCCGGGGCTGTCTCTTTTTCGGAAGCCATCTCCGCTTGTGTGAACATTACCTATGGTAACAATTGAAGTGAGTTTAATGGAGTTGAGAAACAAAGAGGTTTGATCGATTGGAGATAAGATGGGAGTAGGAGGAAGTGGTGGAAGTAAGATCGAAATAAGAGTCCAGCTATAGAGTAATTGTTTCCATGAACAAATACTACAATTATCACTTATTCAGAATATGATTGGTCTGACTCACAGAGTTTTGAAGTGGTTGAATGTTTAAGTGAATCATGTAGCAGGCAAAGCAAGGAGACACATCATCTTCATGGCAAGGATCTGAGGGTCTGATTAAGTGGGTCCTTCCAAAGTCGTTCTTGGGGCTCCAAAGCTCAGAACGACGTTTTGAAGGAACTTCCGCAAGACTTGGGGTACACAACTAGGTAGAATCTCCATGAGATGGGAATAATTTGGATATTCGCAAGTACACCAACATTTCCGAGAATTTCTAGGAAAGGATTAGAATAATTAGAAGCTCAGTTTCTCAATTGCACCCACTGGAAGTAACAATCAAGTTTTACACAGGAATCTAGGGAGGGAGATAAAGGGCAAGGGAAAGCTTGCAGCTTTCCAAAGACAAGTTCTTAGCTTAATTGCTGGAATGGCGCCTCAAGGTTCCCACGACGAAAGCCGTGGAGCAGCAATGTCAAGAGGGACAATACATGACACTTCTACGTTTTGAATTAAAAGGAAATAAAAATTAAACGAAGTTTCCTTCGCCATGAGCTTTTGCGCAAAAGATCTGTGTGTGAATAAATAGTACAAAAAGTGAGTGGTTATCATAAAACTTCGTAAACATCACAGTCACAATCAGGCTTAAGCATGATAAAAAGGCACTTTTAAAATTCCTGCTACGATACAACAACCAAGCACCTAGAAAGAGAAGACCCAGTTGATATCCATCTCTACCAATTCCAGATCATGTATCTACAAAGACCACCAATCCTTCCAAGTAGCAGCGAGAATCCAAACCCAAGTGCTTTCGTCCATATGAAGTGCAAGTTGAAAAGTGAAATTTTGGGGAATGATGACAGATCGAAACCATATATTATGGCTTGGAAATACCAAATGTGATACATATATGTATCTAGCCACCCGTCAACCCTTTGTCCGTTGGCCAATGTAAAAGCAGACAAACTCCATCCATTCAGGTATCAAAAAGATCGAAAGCAAAAACTCCAAGGGAGAGAATGAGTGGTGATCGTAACCAAGCCGTTATCGTTTCGAAATCCCAATTCAAGATAACAGAAGTAACAAAGGTCGCAGATCAAAAGAGTAAGTGAAAGTCCCAAAGTATTGCGATGTCGAAAAACTAAGCCCAAAGATCTCAAGTATGCCAGTGGCAGAAAATGATATCAGAAACCAAGAGACCATAACCTTTCCTTAGCAGGTGTGCGATCCTCCAGTTTGTTGGCCCTCAACATTGTCGTGTTGGGCCACAGTAACGCTATCTTGAACCTCAGCCTCAGTGTTGCGATGTTGAACTTGAGCACTGCCGTCGTGCAATACTCCATCTTGTCGAACCTCCGAATTGCCGTGTTGTTGAACTTGAGCGTTGCCATTTTGCTGAACCCCTGCCTCACCATTGGTATTCGCCTCGTAAGCCGCCTCGCTTGCCTTCAACTCCTCGATCTCCTGGCGCAAAGCGTCACGAGCCTCGAGCTCCCTACGCATAGCCTCATGTCGAGCGACCAAATTTGCATTGCGACCCTCTTTAACGGCATATTGTTTGTCAAGGTTTTCACAAGCCTGCTTTCGAGATTGGTAGAAGGCCGCAACCTGCGTGTAGTCAGGATATGCGCCGGCAGCATGCTCTTCGATATTGCGTCGTTGTTGATTAGCGACATCGAGGACAGCACCAGAACACTCGCTCATCTTTCGTGTAACTTGACCGAAGACACCGTGGAGCTGTTCTGTCTTAAGCGCGATACCCTTTTCATGAACGGCGATTTCATTTTGGTGCATCGCAATTTGGTGTTTGTGGTCGGCAATAGAGTGCTGGTGCGAATTGATGATGTTTCGGTGTTGCTCTGCTTGACGAATCCAATATTGGATGTCGTTGGCGTAGCTACCCATGATATCAGGGTTAGAGTGCATTGACACGGCCAATTTAGATCGCTTAGCTGGTGGTGGTCTGGCTTGAGAAATGGAATTGATGGCGTTACCAGAAGGATGAGGAGTACTGCCACTGGCATTTGTAGGTGGGTGATACGGGTTTGAGTATTGAGGAAACGACTGGTAGGATGTCTGAACGGGTGCTGATGTGCTTTGAAATGTATGGAATTGACCTCCAGATTTTCCGGTAGATTGAGAAGTGGACTTGGCGATTCTAGCAGTGCTGGAGGAAGCAGGTTTGAGTGCACGTAGAGTTGGGGGCCGAGTTGGTTCCGGGGTTCCTTGGGGACTAGGAGCAACGCCGCTAGCACGGGATATCTCATCAGAAGCTCGCTTGCGGGCTTTGTTGCGTTCCGTGATCACCTTGGGGCCGGGGCGGCGATACTCTGGTGGCATAACTTGATTTCCAATGAGCTGGAACTGAAAATCAGAATCATATTCATGGATGCGCCACTGTGGGTGAGGATTGATAGATTCGAGCTTCAGACGCAAGTCGATCAATTCCTTCTTCTTGGACTCGTGTTCCGCAGCGAGTACACCAAACGACTCCTTGTGAATTGCGGCATCACTCTCCGAGACCTTCGCATGAGTAGAACCACGACCTGCAGCCGAGTTCTTTCCACGGTTGCTGATTCTCTTGATAATCTTTGTGAGGTTGTTCTCTGTTCTTTGAAGCGCACGAAGATCCCCGTAACCGGCATCTGCAAAAAGCTTGCCCTGATCCTTACCCGGGACGCCACATTGGACGAATTCTCCACGAAGGCACGAGAGATCCGAGCTAAGCTCGCGTGTCTTTTGTCGAAGATCCTCGAATGCTGCTTGGTATGACGTGGACTGGACAGGCAGAGGGTCATCTGGAGCCTTTGGTGTAATGGGCATGGACTTGGGGGCAAGAGCAGGCTGTTGAGGGCTGGGAGCAATAGCAAGTGGTACTGCTGAGGAAGGGCGTGGAGGTGGACCCATAGCTCCTCGTGAGGGGTCAGGATTCTCGACTTTGGTTGGAGATTTGGCAACAACGTGAGTATTGCGTGAAGAGTCTTGTCTTTCAGGCGACGGGGTGGGAGACTCAAGGCGATCCATTGTGGCGGAAGCTTCTATCGAGATATATTAGCTTTGCTTTTGGACACGAAGTTTGACGCGTTTGGTAATCGCTCAAGGAGATATATAGAAGGCATTCAGGTAACCAACCCGCAGCGGGGACTGCTTTTTTGTTGCACCGCTCTTGCACATTGCTGGAGTGTCTATGGTAGATATGAGAGGTGGTGGGGGTGAACGGAGGAGGTGGGTGATGGGTGAGATGTGTGGGATCAAAGATGGAATGGGTAAGATCGAAACAGAGAGGGAAGGGAACAGATTGTCAAGAATAAGTTACCTGTAGATGTTGATAGAGTACTATAACTAGGCAATGATGACTGCCAAAGGGCGATGAAGACGCGTTGTGAGGTGCACTTGACGTGTTGTTGCGTCTAGCGTGTCATAACCTGGAAGGTTGATGGAAGGTGTAGAACATAAATCCATCTGATAGTGAATTAGGTGTAGATAAAATTCAGAATCTGTTGCCGCTCTAATATCAAAGCATCTCCAGAGTCTGATATAAAATGATTGGCTAAGCCAGGACAGCAATGTCACCACTAACCCAAAACTGGTAATCTAAGCGAAGCAGAGTGAAGGCCACCATGAAATGGACCTATGATGTCAAGTTAACAATACCGCGACTACGAAGTGAATGAAGTTTTGGGATGGCAGCGCAAATAAATGAGATTGTATGGGTAATACGATGGAAGGCAGGCAGTAGAGTGAGTGAAGCGTTGGTGTTTAAACTCATGAGTAGGCTCAGCCACCTGTGAAAAGGATGGGCCTTTTCTGAAGAGTGAACAGGATCACTTCTTTTTCTCTTAGGTCTTGATGAATAACAAACGACATGGACAGTTTTTCTCCACAAATTTACCTCTTTGAAGCCAACAAAGTCAACAACTCACCTGACACAAATATCATCGTGGAGCACCAGTGCTTTTCACGCTGGGATGACCACTAATTCAAAACTGCCAGCAACCCTCCAGGAGCCATGATATACCAAAATGTGTGCATAGATAATGAGTAATATAGGATACCAGAAGGTATGGACAACGTACAGACCCCTTCAGGGGACACATGGTTCCTTATAGATGCAAGCGCCACAAGTAGGCTTCATGACGTGCTGAAAGAAGTAACGTCTATCACGAGTGGAGGGGAGTATTTTAGAGCCAGCCTCCTGCAAACAACATTTAGTATTTACAACCAGCAGGGCTCGAAGAGATCAAAGGGTGAGGGGGTATCATATTGCATTGACAAAAATCAAAACGGAAGGAATAATACAACAGAAGGATACAAGAAAGCGAATACTTCTTCGCCACAATACATTACCTGGGTGCTTCCCCGTTCAACCACCCACCAACACCCATTATTCCACCGTCCTCGGCTGATGGATCGATCGACCATTTCCTAATCGCCATCGCACTCAGTTCTGTCCTCCAACCCGCTTCAAACATTTCGATCCCCGTCCAAGCTATCATGGCCGCATTGTCTGTGCAGTACTTTGGTGGAGGAAATATCAACCTCATCTCCGAGTGGCCATTTTGATCCAGCAGCGCCCGGAAGAGGAATTTAAGATATTGGTTGCTTGCCACGCCCCCAGAAACAACTAGAGCGTTGACATGACGTATTTCTGGTTTCTCGAGGGCAAGCAGCACCCGCGAGGCGAGATGTCCAAATGATACCCTCATAACTTCTCGAGCGAGGAATTGCCTTTCGGCTTCATCCATGTTTATGTTTGCCTCCGCGATTCGTTTGGCAGAGCTGCCAATACCCGAGAACGAGAATGATTCTGGGTTGGAAGATTTGCCCTGGCCTCCTGATCTAGCATATGGAGAGCTCACCTTCCACCCATATTTGCTTTCTGAAAGCTCCCCTGTCTGATGTACCAAGGTATGTTCTTGTCCGCCTAAATCCCTGTCTTGTTTCGGAAAAGCATATTTTTCGAGCAGAGGACCGTACATAACACATGGTGCGGTTTTAATCAGTGCCTGGGGGAGGATATCGCGGGCGGACTTGTCAATCATGTCTCCAATTGCAATGTCGGTGGTATTGGCTATGATTTGGTGATTACAGAGGGCTTTTGAGTGGACAAGCATTGTATGCCCGCCAGATACCAATAATGTGAGGAAGGGAAAGGGAGGGTCGGTCGAATTTGTCCCTGCATCATTTAAGTCTTTCTTTTCAAGAGCTGCCACAAGTCGAGGGGTCAGGGCGTGAGCTTGCATATGGTTGACACCAACCAGAGGAACATCCCACCCAACAGCCAGCCCCTTCGCAGTGTCGACTCCTGTTATCAAGCTCGCTCGCATGCCCGGCCCTCGCGTTACAGTGACAAACTCAGGCCTCTTTCGAATCGATCTGCCATGTTCGTTCGTGATAGCCAGTGTATTCCCCTCTGTCTTGTCTCCTTCTGATGCCGCCGGCAGACTCCCAAGTGCTTGCTTCACCAATGCAGCAACATTTTGCTGATGCGATTCGTGTGCCACAATAGGATATACCCCTCCATATGAACGATTGTCGGAAGTTATCTTGGAATTGAAGTGGAGGGTGGCAGAACGGTTCTTGTGCCTTTCGAGAATAGCGACGCTAGTATCATCGCAACTTGTTTCGATGGCTATTGTGAGAAGGAATCGACGCTGGGTGGTGAGCCTGAGCGCACTGGGGGTCGGAAATCGCGTTCGCCTGGTGAAGTGACATACTGGCCTCATCTGCCTTGTTGTTCGAAAGGTGTAGTAGTGTTGATAGAGGTTGAGCTTCTAGTGGTGGTCGGGCCAATTTTGTTGCCCGCGGGCTCTCGGCAGGAGATTTGACTGCCGGGCCGGACGGGACCAGAATAATCAATAGTCTTGTGTCCCCATCTCTCTAAAAAAGATGACCAATATACCATTGGCCAGTCGTGCGATCTCCTCCTCTTCGTCGTTGTCGTTCCGCAGATGTGAGATACTAGTTGAACAGTAGTACCCGTAAAAGAGCTCGTCGCACTCGAAAGCTTGAGATCTCTCAAGAAATTTCAATTTATAACTCCACTTACTTAGAGCACGAACTCTCTAGACATCCTCTATACTTATCACCCGTTGCAAATTCATTTGGTTTATTCAATTGTCCCATCTGGGTTAGGAAAACCGAATTCAATGCAGCATCGGACCACAGCACCAAAGTACTTATCAACTCTGACTGCGTCTATTGATATTACATCTGATTCAGTCATCCTAACCAGATGGAAGAATCGCAAAAGTAACATGGACTTACGACGAATGATCTAGATTTCTTAGTAACTCTTGGTCTATTTGTGCGAGGTTAGAATTGGAAATTTCCTGGGAGTTTTCGAGGATTTGAGAGCGACGAGTCATTTTTTGGGATACTACTTACTCGAGTATCAACCTCACAAGCGAAGACCAATAGGTCTATTCACTCAGTCGTGTTCCCATTCAAAAAAGGGTTTTTTATTGGCAAAACAAAAACAAAACAAAAGCGAAAACCTGGAAGGTTCTCAGTTTAAGCACCAATTCAACCATCACTGAAGACGAAATTGCCGACGATGATGTCTTAGAAGAACTTGAAAATAACCCAGCTTTCAATTCCTCTGAATTTCTCAAGTCAGCACGCAATGGGTCAGCTAGGAATCACTCCTTCAAGAAACGGCCAAAATGATCAAAAATCCCAAGGATGCCATTACGAACCGTGCAACTCGCAAAGCTGCTGGTAAACTTGCCAAGAGTAGGCCAATGGTGTCAAGAAAAGCCGATCTTGACTTTCTCGAAACTCATGATGAGATGGCACGAGCATGAGCAAAACTAGCCTAAGAAGACTCAGAAGCAGCCTTACAGGATAAAGACAACATCGATCGATGTGCAAATCGTATCCAATAGATGGAGGATTCGAGAATGAAAACGAAAGTCGCCTGGGTAACATCGAGACACATTCACAAAGCTCGTGTGGTCAACACAACCGCCGCCACCATTTCCAAAGGATGACTTCTTCGAGGAGGATGACGAGTTTGGTTTCAAGAAATTTGACTGGGCGAAGTGGATTGCATATGTCTGTCCTCCATGGAGCATTCTTTTGGTAGCTTGAACTAGCTTTCCTTAGAAAGTCTTACACATCTCATATCCATTTACTTGCCAGTATGTTGGCAGTTCTGATAAATTACCACATGACAAGGAAACAATTCGTCTAATCATCAAAAGATTCAGCATCGTCAGTGCGCCAATGCAAATATTTCTCGCTGATATCAGGCAAGTATACAAATGGAAAGATCTAGTTGTATATTGTTTCTTCTGGGATATTTCACATATTAACACATTCTTTATAAGAACAGACCCTTTTTGTCTGTATATCAACCGACTAACGCCGAGTCCAAGTCTGGTCTCATAATCTACTCAACCATCTGAAAATTCCACCACCCATCTCCCGTCCATGAAATCCGCGCAGCCATAGACCGTAGTTCCAACAACGGAGTCTCAGCGCGAAGAATCGAAGAATTAATGGACAGACATGGATCTCACGGCTGGCTTGTTGCATTACTCGAACCCGCTGGACCACACATCCAAGTCCACCTGGCGAACTTCTTCGAGGCCCTTTACAATTTCTATACATTTCGAAATCCACCTGCCACTTTTGCATCTCTTTGCCTGCTTGGCGCTTATTTTGTCCTCAGCTTGTTTTTTGACTCCAAGTTCATTTTGAAGTTCTTTTGGTTCACGGTGGGAGTTAACTTCTCCGCTTTATGGCCTATTAGTTCACTTTACCAACGGTATCGTTTGTTGGTTTCGCCTATGAAGTGGTGGCTGTGGGATGTACCGACACGAGCGGAATAGTGCTTCCAATATCTGCAAGAACGGTCTGCTGTTGTATGGAGGCTTTACTATCGAGCACCCCGCCAAATACAGATTCAAGTGTGCAGATAGATAATTCATACGACTCCGGTAGCTCAACCGACTCTTCTGAAAGCGCTGTGAGCGAGCAACTGAATGAGAAAGAGATCATCTCTTTTAGATGCACTTTCCTTCACACACCCAGCGATCTCATCATCACAACTTCTTCGGTTTGCTTTACATCGAGCAACCCACTATCTAACCCCTCATTCGAGCGACCCTTTAACCATCTTCTGGAAATTAGCAAACGACAAGCTGATTCCTCTTGGAATCCGTTGTCAAAAATGAGGGTCGGGGTAGATGGATTAGAACTTCAGTTCCGCAGTGATACCCTAGGTTCAAGCCCTCGTTTATTCGGTCAGCGTATCAGAACGGACACAATCTTACTGGAAAACATGAGAGAGAGAGACAAGGCCTTTTCAATGCTTTAATTGGATTTAACGGGCTGAGATGCCAGCATTTGCAACAAATAGCAAATATAGACGAGTCGTAGCATCCGGGTTCAGATGGCATTTCCTAGTCTTGGATATGAATCGAATATGCCTATGACAGTTTCTAAAACGAAGCAAGTACATCTGATACTTGTTTTTTCTCAACTGAAGTAAGTATATCTGAGACTTACTTTCCTCAACCAAGTAAGTAAATCTAATACTCAAATTTTGACTTAGGAACAAAAGACGTAAGTAAACCTAATACATTATACTTCTTGTCCCAAACCCAAGCACGTAAATCTAATACCTGCTTTTTGTTTACTTGATGATACCCATACAGGAAGGTGGCTGATTACCCCCGGCACAACCAACCAATCATGTGCCTCAAAAAAAGGAGGTGCATATTTTTGTTGCATGTCGCGCTGAGGGTTTTAGTAGCTCAGCTCTATGGGAAAATGAGAAAATGAAGGTTTTGCTTTTTGGTGGTGTTTCCTTGGATATCTTTACTCGTGCCAGCCATCAACCAAAATCCACGTGGACCAAATAGATTGATACGATAGCTTACTCGTTAATTGATAGCTTAATCGCAACTTGATTTTTGGCTTACTCGTCAACTGATCATAGCTTACTTACAAGCAACTCATGGCTTACTCGACACTTGACAGCTTACTCGCGATATCCCTTTTCGGCCCCAAATATCTTGGCTTACTCGTAATTTGATAGCTTACTAGTCAAGTTCTGACACAAAAACCTAAGATTGGAAACCCAGTATATTCACCAGAGCGCCTCATACAAAATCCTCATTCAATCTCATGAAAGTAAACCATTGCTCATCACCCTACCTATCCCATCTACATCTGCGAAATTATTTTATCTCACACGTTCTAGAACAATCGAATCGAAACTAACGAACTTGCAAAAAGACTTCGTTTTTTTTGTAAGTCTTACTTCCGAAATATCAGGACAAAAGAAGCTAAAGAATCGTTGGAATGATCTCTATTCTAAATATTAGTGACTTTCTATTTCCTGGCTGGAGTCTAAGGAAACGAGAAACGGAGACCAAAGGTTGCTGTTATATCCCAGCAAGTAAGCTAGAAATAGCCACAGAGAAGTTGGTTTATTTGCAGGCGACGTGTTAAGAGCTAAAAGTCAGGCTAATGGTAGCTAACCTACAAATAGCCGACCGAAATAAACAGAATGTTGGACTATTCGTAGGTAACCTACAAATAACCCACCCACAATTCCCAATATTCACAGGTAACCTGTGAAGAGCTTATGTATGAGAAGTTCATACATATTGATGCAAATGAGAACTCATCAAGGTTCAACTTTCAAGTTTCACTTGATGATAGACATTACTGAGTTCAACGAAAGACCAACCATCCTCGCACAACCAGCAATGCTCAGGATCTGCTGAAGAAAGGCTCGTTACAAACTTCTCAAATGTAACACCTCACATCCCATCCAACTTCCAAACAGTGTGCCTTGTTAGTTATTTGGTACCTTACATAGGTGCAGTGACCGTGTTGTATACGCTGTGTTGCGGTGTCACACCTCTGCAGAAGATTGTGCTAGTAGTTAGCTTCATATTAGGGATGAGGGGAAAGAAAAAAGAACCCCAGGAACAAGTTTCAGCTCAGTATTTATAAGAATTAAAACTCTCCAATTCAACAAAAATTTCGCTATGCAAGTAAAGCAAACAAAATTCCCCCTAAAACGCCCCTACTCCACGCATTCGTTTCTCAGAATCGACGCTGTGTACATAATATACAATCCGATTCCCAAAAGGTACCCTGGCCCATCCATGAAACTCCAATTCCCATTCTCTCTATCGAGTAGATTTCTTCCCTTCGTCATCGTCATCTTCTTCCAGGCTTTTTCTATTCCCCGTACTAGCACTGCCGACAATCGTAGGACTTGTTTCGCCATCAAATAAGGGGTCGTAGTCTTTACTTCCTGTCTGCAGACTTCTTGGCGCTTTACCTGATCTCGCACTTCCACTTCCATGCTGTCCCTTCTTTTTGGGCGCCTTCTTTACGACATCTGCCTTGATTTGAATCTCGGGGTCTTCGCCTTCGGAGTCCGCCTCGTTACCTGCATCTCTTGGGTCTTCGTATCTGTTGTCTCGGTGAGTCGAGTCATCGTCCTCGTCGGGGATGAGTTCGTGGGCGTGCTCAGGGTTTTGCTTCTTAATGAAGGAATCGATAATGTAGTACTGCGTGGCGTTCATGATGACTGGGAATACCAGCATAACGAAGATAACTTGTAGTGCCTCGTTCCCTTCCGTCCACCGCAGTGCCCAGTCTCCAACACGAGATATCCAGGGAAGAACCAAGAATATTATGAGGACGCAAAGTTTCATGCCCATGAGCCCCAAGAAATATATAAAGGATTGTTTCAACCACCATAATGCTCGAGGTGGGTTGTCATAATTTCCAGACTCGATCGATTCGCGAGGGGTGCCGAAAGAGGTCATTGCGAAGAGAGCGGTAAGGATTCGAAGAAGGAAAATGAGTATGGGAATTCCGATCGTAGTCTGCGTCACACCATTAGCTAAAATTTGGTATGGAAACAAAAGAAGCATGTAACTTACGTCAATAGCTAAATTCAACAAGTAGAACGAGCAAGGATTTGGCTGATATTTTCCATGCTCATCCACCATCCGCCTCTGAGATACAGTGTTTGCATCAACCTTTATACTGAACTGACCAGAAGACATCATGCTCATGAGGAGATTCGCAATATGTACCAACACACTCCCCACCACCTGTTTCGACACATCAAAGAACCATATCTTCATAGGCCTCTGCGGCCGTTCTCTCCATCGTTTGTACACCAGTGCTAATAGGGCGCAACATCCCAACGCCGCTTGAACGAGAATAGCAAATGGCCCTAACAATTTGCATTCGCCATTTGGTGGTGGAGGCCCGCCATGGCCAGCGCCGTGAGGAGGAGGTGGATGATTTGGTGACTGAGAGACGGCGGTTGCTGTTGCGATGGCCGCAGCGATGCTGGAGCTAGAAGAGAACGCGTCGACGGCTATGGGTAGTACAGAGGTCGCTGTAGCTATTGCGGAGGATAGAAGGGCGGTCGGTGAAGCGTTTTCGAGGAGGGAAACAACCGAGGGCTCTAAGCCCGGCGGAGGAAGCATTAGCTCGATGAGGTGACAGATGCGAGTCGATCAGAGTAACACAAAAGGATGTTTGTGAAGCTATTCCAACTGCTCTGCTAAGAGAAAATGGACTGCGGTCTGGTGATGAATGTTCCAGGTGGCAGATCGGGCGTAGAGGGGGTCGTTGGTGTATGTGGTGTCGATACTTAGTAGTGTTCTGAATTAGGTGGAGCCTTCAAGTGACGTTGGTGAAAACAAGGTTATCGACTGCGGATATGTAACCTAGCCGCGGAGAGTTGTTGATGGCGGAGTCGACTATGGATGGTGTGAATGTTTAAAGAAGGACCAGAAAGAAAAAGAATCAAGAAATTAAAGTTGACGACGGGGAGAACAGATGTTGGTTGTCAGTCCATAAATAAAGAGCAGACTGTATTGTTTCTCCAGCCAGCCTTGGGATTCGTCTTGGCTGTGAGTGAGACTTTGAGGCGAAGCGCGACGGATTCGCCGCTAACCCCAACACGGCCTAGTCATTTCGTTTCGCTCGTGATTCACTTCATCTGAAACTTTCAACTTTGTCAGCCAAGCTCAACATCATCTCATTTCCACTCCACAACCTCTCACTTTGCGGAATCTCAAACATCAATAACCTCAATTTTCGATCCGCTTTTTCATTCTCACATTTCATTTCCGAGATCTCTACCTATATGATTAAGTCAAACGAACCCTGTTACAAGACCAACTTCCTCCAGACTCGATGAACACCCGCCTTGTATTTGAGCAAACGCAAGAACACCATCATCATACCCTAAACGACATTATAATACTATTCTCTCTCATTGTTCTTAAATGTTCAAATTCGTTTGTCTCTCGGCCAATGAAATATATTTTCCGAGACACGTTCGGAAAAACGATTTGTTCGGACGATATGGTAAGATTGATCCCCAAGTTTTATCCTGAGGTTTATACGTACGCCAAAATCTCTTGCATTTTGTGGATGATGCAAGTAAGAATTTGCTCTCATATGTACACTGGTAGATTGTGGCGACTGCTAGAGCTGCCATGTCAGATCATCCGATGTCCCTAGCATTTTGGAACAATGGATTCCAAAATTTTGGGACAATTTGAATTGTCTGTTCTGGCTGGGACAACGACAACTATTTCATGCTGGTTCTCTATGGAGCGGAACATTTTATAGTGTTTTCAAATCATCACATGATCCTCCCCCTTTCTTCACAATTCACGATGTCACAGTTAACCGAGAGGCCAGTGTTTTGTACTGTACTAGATATTCAAATTTATGAACAGATTAGGGAGGTCGAGGAGACTAGACTCTTGATATTCCTATCTTGTTTTCGTATAATCTAATAGCTTTTATGAATTATGGCACCCACTGGTGCTCCATAAGAGCGGCAGCAGATGCATAATTCAAAGCAACTCTTCAAGCGCAGGCTGGGGCTGCCTCTCTTTCCCCTCCCCATCTGTCCATCACGAGTCACCCAACTCTCCTCATCAAGTCCCCAGGAAATCTAAGAAAACTGCCTATATGCAGCAACATTCGCACCCCACCTATCAATTTGTTAGCTTTCATCTCCCACCATAACAACCAGAATCAACTTACGCTCCCGGATTATTAAAAGTCGTCGGATTCGTCGCCCCATCAAACACAACAACAATCTGTACTCCTAGTCGCAATCCCATACCAATATAATCTCGTCGGTTTATTAGCAACCCTCACCATATTAGTCTGACAATTCCCCTGACAATAATTATCAGAAGTATAAACCCCATTCCACTCCCCATCAAAGAACGCCCAACTCGCCGTATTATACATAAATAAATTACTCCCCCCATTTACATTCTGGGCCACAGAACTGCGACATTTGCCATCATTCCCACCGCACCATGAGAAATTAGGATCTCCGTATTTGGATACTGCGACCTAGGGCGTAGGAGCGAGTTGACGAGCGCCGGAACCTTGCATATATGGTGTTTCGGTTTGGAGGAGGCCGGCGAAGACATTTTGCGCGCCGTTGAAGTTGTAGTTGTAGAGCCAGTGGTGTTCGGAGCCTGTTCCTACGAGCCAGGTTGCTTTCGTGGATTCCACCAAAATTCCTCGACCCGTCGAAATAATTTGTAGAGGGCCACTGCCATCGACGTGGTGATCTGCTGTCCAGACCCAAATGTTTTGGAGATATGCAGAGGATGTTGTGGTGAGGTGGACAGCGAGAAAGACGGCTTTGCAACTCGTGGTGTCTTGGTTGTTGCATTGGGTTTTGATTGTTGATTCTTGACCGCCACCGATGTTTACTACTGTGTTCCACATTCCGACGTCTCCTGGCGACGAGCCTGCTATGTTTACTTGGGTAATTAGTGCTCCGGGGAGGACTTCTAAGACTGTAAATCGCATGTGGCTTATTTGGACTTTGACAACTGGCTGTGGATTGTTGGCATCTAGATAGTCACGACCTCAGTATCTAGTTCTCAGGATGATTGTGAAAGAGATTTGCTTACCCTTGAATGTTGCACTAGCACTAGAAATGACAGCCCAAGTCTCCCCAACACTTGAGAGAGTATTCGCTGATATACTGGGGGCATGGCGTCTTTCTCTAGCACATCAGGGCCACTGTGGGCAGGAAACCTGGTGCCTTCCACGTTGAAATACTCGAATGTTATTAGCTGTCTCCTCTCTCACGAGCCACAATGTTCACCAACGCATAGAGAGATAATCAGACAATTATGAGAATAGTAACAAGCACATCAACCCATACTCAAGTAAGTCCAGGAAAGTTCCCCAATTCATCAACCCCATTCCAACATCAACCCAATTCATCAACCCATAAGTCCAGGGAACGCTCTGCATTGTCAAAAATGCCGAACCTCCATGAAATTCCCTTCTCGATTCCAAAATTTCTTGATGCAGAAACTGATTGCAACGAAGTTCAAGAATGAAACTCTTGCATTGGGTGTTCTGGGACAGAGACCAGTCTGCCACAATTCATCCACCCGTCCGAATCTATTCGTCTGACTTTGGTTCAAACAGATCCTTGACTCTCTTTTGCCAATATGGGCCCCGCTTTTCCATCTTCATCCTGAGTGACTCTCTCATTTTCTTCTCTCTACCCTCCTCGGGCTTTGCGGAATTGAGCCTTTCGGCTAAATCTAATGATTTCTTTAGGAAGGCCTGGAAATCCGGTATAAATTTAGCACCTCCTTTCCTCATAACGTTGAGCTTTTTATTGGCTGCTTTAAGCTCGTCCTGGGCCCGCGAATGTTGGGTTTGAAGATCGTCGTGTTGTTCCTGGAGGCGCTCGTGCGCAGCTGCGAGCTTCTCTTGAGCCAACGAGCATTTAGCCTCATCCTTGATTTGTTGTTGTTGACTTTTGTTCGCTTCTGCAAGCTTGCCCTCGAATAGCAAGGATTTGCTTTGGTCTCCTTTTTACTGCTGTAGAAGATGTGCAATATTGGAATCCGCGGCTCTTCTTTTGCTCTTTTCCTCATCACGCTCCTTTTCGCACATCTTGAGTTTTGCCTCCAGATCCTCATTTTTCCTCTCACCTGCGATCCTAGCGCTCTCCTCCTTATCTCTCTCCTAAACCAGCTTGTCGATATCCTCATCGAAGTCCTTTTGCATTTTGGCTTGTTTACTTTCTTTGTCCTGAGAATGTTGGCTTCGGAGCTCGTCGATTTCTTGCCTAGGGACGTAGTCCTGGAGGCATTGCGTATAACGGTGGTAGTCGTCATTCGCCGCAGCCAGGGTATCATTCTGTTTGCGTTTGAGGGTCTCAATTTCCCCCTGGTAGCGGTTCTTGGTGTCTCGTCGTTCTTCTTGGATTTTTTCCTCGCAATAATCTCAGGAGGGAGTACCATCGCGGTAACAGATACCAGAATCCAAGGAAGTGTCATCGGTATCCAGAACACCAATCAACAAGTTAACTTCAAAAATATTTACTTCAAGAACTGCCGAACCGCCTGTGGTGGGACAGGTGGTTTCACGGCTTTACTACAAAAAGTCACTTTCGACACTTGCGGACTTGGAATCGATATCACCGCCAACGATGGTAAAGCAGGAAATGTCGTCCTCCTGGATTCCGTCTCTACCAACTCGGGTGTTACAGTCAAGTTCAGAGAATCCTCACCCACAGCTACTTTGCGGAATAACCAAGTTGTTATCCAGAATCTGAAGCATGATACTACAAACGCCATTGCTGTTAATCAAGATAATGCAGTCAAGCTAGTAGCAACAAGTCAAGTCGATACTTGGGTTTGGGGAAACTCACTTCCGGACAATTCCAAAATGGTGTTTCGTATACAACCACGAGACCTGCTGCTCTTTTAGCATCGGACGGAACATTTTTCACAAAGGATGTTCCTACTTATGCGAGGCATGCTATTGATCAGTTTTTGAATGTTAAAGATGTGGCGAATTTTCTGATTAAGGGGGATGGGAGTATGAATGATTCTGCTTTGCTTAATGCTATTCTTAAGCAGGCTGCTGCTAATTGTCAGATTGTGTAAGTATCTGTTGAGATCGATGATGGTATGTACTGACGAATTTGAAGATATTTCCCGTATGGTGTGTATGTGGTTAAGAGCACCCTTTCCGTTCCTGCTGGATCTTGAATTTCTCCCTGCCTTCCTCAACTGTCCACAAAGCCCTCCTCTGTTGTCTTTTATTCTTAGCACGTTTGGTAATGTATTCTGGTATATCTGGCTTGACAAATGAATTCCCCAACCATAGATTTCGACCTTCACCACTTGCATCGGATGGGAATTGTAGTTTACAGCCTCCGGACATCACAGTATGAGACTGCGCAACTCGTGCCTCGAACGATGGAGGGGTGTCTCGAAAGATGGGGAGTCCGAACCGTGGTTGGCAGCCGCAACTCGTGTCTCCAGCGATGGAGGGGCATCGTGGCCGGCTGTCGCAACCTGCAGCGATGGAGTAGTGGGCTGATAGCTGTGCTGGGATCTCTCAACTAATGAAGATTTATTCTAATCAAGTTAGAATTACCACCAGTGAATCATTACTTGTTCTTGGGCATCTGTAGCTGTATGTGTTTTATTGAAATGGCGCTTGTAGATGTGTCGTTGGAGGTTCCCCTTACTAATGTAGGGTCGGCTGCTGCAGGGCATTAGAGTTTGTGGGTTTTTCCATTGCAAGAGTCAAGAAGGATACTTCTATATTATTAAAAATGTATTATGTCGTTATTCCGTTTGTGCCATATTCTTCTACATTTAAATTTGGCTCTTAACATATGCACAAATTCTTCCACTAGTAGTTCAGAGCCATTTGACCCACAATGCTTCGCTGTACACTCACTCAGGCTAGCTGTTTAGGGGAAATAAACTCTCTCGAGTACTCCTCATACCCCACCGACGAGTGATGGAAAATTAATTAAAGCATATGTACGGGATCATCTTCAAAGAATGGAATTGATCGACAGTTTATCCTTAAATCTCACGGGAGCCATATTTTCGCAGGAATTGGTGAATATGGACGGCGCAACTCTGGACTGCCCATCGTAACAAGTCACCAATCATACAACGGCATTCCGACTCCATTTTGAAAAGAAATACAATGAATGACGAGTCTTTCTTCGTCATCTCTCGAGGCACTGTACAGAACAACCATGCGCCCGTTGTTAGAACGATAGAGGACCGTACAAGAAATATACGGAAATGTACAGATTCAGCTGGAACCAAAATGTCACTGAGGAAGAGGCGGAGGAAGAAAAGGAATCTAAATTATTAAGATTATCATTGACTTTCCATAGTACGCGGATTTTGCTTACTTGCTGGGAGTAGAGTAGAACGCCCCATTGAATTAATTATCGTGGTATTGAGGAAGTAACACGAACCTGGGACAATTTAAAAGAATTTTGGCCTACAATGCGTTATGCCTCAGCTCTCGCAAATTTCCCTCGCTTATGAAAGATTTCATATCAGGAAGTCACTGGGAAATCATACGAGGTACTTGTGCTATGAGTCGCACTAGATAGTCGGAAATGAAAATTTTCTTGCAGTCTGCTTTACAATCTCTCTCTATTCATCCCTGAAAAACATACCACGTAGCGCATACCCAAACCCAAACCTAAACCCCTAGCCCTCCCCCTTCCCATCCTCATCCCCTCGCAAATGCCTACTCAGGTGTTTTGAATGCTGAGATTTAGCCTGCGAACTTTTCTTGACAAGCCTGAACCTCCCCTTGACTAACTTCAAAAGTCTCTCAGCTCTTGACATCCGGCATCCCCTCGTAATTAGTTGATACATCGGCTGAGAATAGATTACCTAGCTTAACAACCTTCAATTGCTTGTCATTAAACTCGCGGAGGTACTCTGCGGAATAATTTCTGCGTAACAAAGCTGTCTTCCTAGACCCCTTCTTGTGTCCTGAACCCATCTCAACAATAGGAACACGCTCAGACCGCATAGCATAGAGACTGCCATCTGGAATCTTTGCTACAAAACCCAGTATGTTGACTTGTTTTCAATTTGGATCCGACCAAGAGGGAGTGCTAAGCATTTCTCACTAGGAGTGGCCTCGTAGTGTAGCCGAGCGTACATGAGAGAGCTATGATAGTATGTTTTCCGAGAGGACATATTTAGCGAGCTACACTTGTCGAGAAGCTGGAGGCCAAGGGAGTATTGATTCGGATCTAGTAGTAGTAGAAAGTCTTTAATGCCTGAGTATTTATGAAAGCGGAAGATGGCGTTTTCGATGGTGTCAAGTTTTGTAGCTAAATGAACTAGAGATGATTCAGAGACTTTGTTGAAATCTGATCCGATTTTCCGAGGGTCTTCCAAAGTCGTGTTGAGGACAGCGATGACGTTGTTAGCACAGATGAGTTTGAGTGTTGTAAGGACCTCATGGATTGCCGTAGGGACCTCATTTGACGTAAGAAAGGGGTTTTCTGGTGATCTACTGCTATCATCACTAGCATCAAATTCACTGGCAGCCGACTTCAAATCATTCATATCTGTGGTAGTGTTGATAGAAACATCATGATAGAGACGGAGACCACCTAAATGCTAGTTAGCTAGTAGTAAAGAAGAGTATACCAGTCGTACCTTTGAAGATGTTGCTTCCGTTGCTAGATCACACTGCAAGTGTAGGTAGATGATTGGAAGGTGTTTCTTGAGTTAAGCTCAAACGTGGGGTGTAGGTTGTAGCTGAGGACGAGGTTAGAAGTAAGGCGTGAGTAGGAAGTGTGAGTTGCTGGTTGTTAGCCATTTTGTAGACAAGTTGAAGGAGGTTTGGGTGATAACTTGTTGGTGACTAACAAAGTTGTTCTGAGAGACTGGTGGAAGAAGGGTCAAGACTAAATAAGGAGTCAAGCAAGCAGACTCCTGAGTAGTTGCCAACTTGTTGTTGCTATTGTCAGAAGGACAAGGTGGTTTGGCTTGTTGTTTACAGTAGTCCATGGGTGTTAAGATGTTTTAATAGTCGTTTCACAAAACAAACTTGTAGTTAATCACCTGTCTGTATCACTTCATGCTCTCACATGCTAAAAATCATTTGGTAAAAATAACCTAAGATGTGACTAACTAACACACGTAACTGTAACACGTGAACTTGGCGGCTATCATTTTTATAGGTCGGATGTTTGTTTTTTGACATTTGATACAGGTTGGTGTGTTAAGGAATCAATCATTTACTAATATGCAAATAAGAAAAGCATTAAACAAGGACAATATAAATAGTCAGCTTAAGACAAGTAATTTATCTGAAATCTCTGCTCCATCATTCATCGCATAGAACTTCGACTTTAACTTACTGTACTTACAATGTCTAACGACCACTTAGATTCTGAGCATGTTGACAATATTGAGCTCCATTTGAGTTTTTTTAAAACCAACCCAAACCCTTTCACAAATACTTCTCTGTGGTTGAATTATGAAGATAACGTGAACCAAAACTGGAAGGCATATATGTCGTATGTTGAAGAGAGTAATAACACTGGTGTACAATTATACGAAGTTCTTCAGGGGCTATCCACCCAAAATGCTCAACTTCAAAAGCTCACTAAAAAGATTTTCCGAATCCTTTACACATTTTATCATGTTCTTGGGTTGGAGATATGGAATGACAATGCTACAGACTCCGGCTACGCTGTATCAAAACTTCGTGAAAATAAAAAGTCAATAATCTCTGAATCGAAATTCAGCGCATGGCGTAAACAACTTCTCGACATCGCTAAAAAGCTTGCTTCTTCGTAGTTGACGCAAGAAGAAGCTACTTCGCTTCTAGAATAATGGGATCGCGAGATTCTAAAGACTGAAGTTCCAGCAGAAGGGGTTCTCGTGCCTGCAATGCAGTGTATCTGCAATACTCTGTCACACATGGGTAACTCACTCACTCTTGAAGAGGTCATTGATTATTTACGTCCATTGCTCCATTACATACCTTCTATTGGGATGCCTATCAGTATCTTCCTTAGCCCCAACGGGATGCCTTCTAGTACTCACAACTCCACACAACTATCATCAGTTCAATATGTCGTCGGCGGATGCACGTTGAAGTTCCCGGACCGCTTGGCTCATGTCCGCGCTATTCACGCCGACAAGCGGATTGATGCAATGGTCAAGATCCCTGGAACCAATACTCCACGAGTAAACCGTTCTACCAATTTTAACCGGGCAACTGGAGGAATGAAAGTGTATGGGATGTTGTCACCGTCGGAAGCAACCCAAATGCGTATCAGAGCAGATCTGAATTTATGCACATCACTCTACTATGGTCAAGCATATAAAATCAAAAACAGAAATCTCATTCCGCTACCCCCATGTCAAAAGTGTTTGAGCCTCTACAGAGACTTTGATGGTACGACTGACAACCCACATCCGCCTAGTCCTGAGATGTTGTTTGATAATAATGATTGTGCTGAGGATATGTGGAGAATGAAGGTTTGGGGTCGCGTGACGACTTTGTATAGCCAATTAGATGGTCAATAAAGGCCGTGTAAGGATATTGTTCAAGGAGAAGGCTACTGGTGAAAGTGGAAGCATATGTGCTATCATGGGAAACATAATTTCACAAAATTGTAGAATTGTTTAGATGGAAATTGAGATTGGGATTCTCTCGAAGCATGGTTGGTGAAGCTTGGTTTAAGTGTAGACAGAGAATTAAGGGAAATAATTAATCACTCTCTACCCACACCTGAGGCTCCATCCCCAACTCATCTTCCAGCTCGTGTATTTTTCTCAACTTTGTCGTGAAATCGTGGTCCAGGTTGTGTAGCTTGGAATAGTGTCTTTTCCAGAATGAAAAGGATTTAGCCGAAGGCTGGCGAAGTTCATCGATACTATCTTCCTGAATCTTGGAAGAGAAGCGGGGCGTTTCCGGGGTTAGAACTTTAATTTTATTTGCTAATATTCCTTAAGAAGGCTTGTTTTAAACTTAAACTATAAATGAACTATAAAACTAAAAGTCTTGAACTCGAAAAGCAGAGCTTAGACAATATATATATCTCTCTTCTTCCTTATAATAAACATATAATATATAAGTGTAAGCTTAACTAGGAGTCTAGGATTAAAGAAGTAAACTAGTTTAGTACAGTACTAGGACATAACTCGTAAGTTTCCGTACCCCTGCTAAGCGAGATTTTACCTCTCTATTTCTCCCACCCACTCTTTTCTTAGTAATTTCATTAATTTTAGAGCAATTTACATAAGAATTAGATACATGAGACAGGAGAGTATAAGATTGAATATGTGCTCTTAGAAGTGAGCCCAGGTAGCATAAGAGGCTCAATACTTAGTATGCCAGCCTTTGGCCTTGATGCAAACTTCTACTCTACTAGATATACTTTGATAGAGTACATCAAAGAACTCCTTGGGTATCTTGGTCCAACAATCTTTCAGAGCCTTCTCCATGTTCATAATATCATTCTCTGACTTGTCCAAGAGGTCTAGGGAGTGCTTATGAAGTAGTTTCTTAAGGATCTACTATATATACTTAGTTGGGTTAAGATCAGAGGAGTAGGGGGGCTATAGAATAACAGTTATACCTTTCGCAATGAACTAATCCCAGACCTTGTAGGCAGTATAGATAGGTACGTTATCCTACATAAATATATAGCTATTAGAAAGGTCCTTAAAGTCAGGGGCTACCTGTGTATCCAGTGTTATGGAGTTGGAGGAACTAGGGGTGAATCAGAGGAAGCACGGCACGTGCGTGCCGCGGGAATCCTGTATATAAGCTTCTGTTCTTCTGGAACTCTCTTCTTTCTCTACTTTGTTGTTCGCTCCATATAGCAGTATTCAGCTTGACTCCGTATTCATCACAGCAGGTAGTGGTTCACTCCACACGTTTACATCCAGAACCTTAATACAGGAGTTAGCTGAGTACTTATACTTCCTTACAGTAAAGTCTTGGTCTATTATATATAAATCTCATCTGCTGTTGTCCTAAAAAGCTCCCTAGACTATTACTAATAAGCCCCTAGAAGACTTATAGGTCTGTATTATCTCCTTGTTCCACTTCTGATCTAGCGTGCGAAATACCTATTCCTGGTTTTTACCCTGCCCCTGTGTGAGGGGTAAAACCCCTGAGTATGGCTCGGGCAGGATCCCTCACTAAAAGGGCACGCCCTTATTGCATTCCCTGGAATGCCAAGCATGCCTTTATTGCATTCCTACACTTATTGCATTCCTTTTCCTGGAAATTCCAAGTATTCTTGCTAGGCTATATATATAGTCGCTTAGAAAGTAGACTTTGGGAGTGGGATCTATAAACCACTTTATACAGTATTTAATTGATTTCATTATTCCACACATGTCTGACACCTTGAGAACCCTAAAAGGGTATTACTTCCTCAAACGTTCCTAACCCAGACTTCCTAAAAGGGCGAAAAATAAGAGGAATTCCTCTTGAAAAACACCAAAACAGGAAAATTTTACTCCGAGAACGTCCGCTATCGAGGAACATTCCAATGTGGCCGTTGGAATTATCTGGCATGAGAATTTGGACGTTTCTGATTGCACATCCTTGTGGGGCGCCCCACTGGTCATTGAATTAATATGGTAACAATGTAAGATTGGAGGAAAATGGGATTGGTTCTTTCAACTGATGAAAATAAGAAAAGCAAAGAGAGGAAGAAAAGTTACTGTAAGCGAAACATGTTTTCTTCCGAGTACACCTGCCTTGTATCCCAGACGTTCTAAGAAAGTCGAAGAATTGCTCAAGAAGATTTAGAAGAACGAGAAAGAGGAGTTCTTGATTGTCTTAAGCCCTTCGAACAATATCCATGGTTCTTCCATAATATCTGAAATGACGGGAGAAGGGGTGTTCTCGGAGAAAACCTCAGACATCTTACCTGTAGAGCAACAAGCTTGTTATCCTTTGGAACAGCGGTCGTACTTTTGAAATTAGCGAAAAATCCGTCATAACTCCGGGATTTCGACTTCCTCAATCTTAACATTCCTCAAAGCAGTTAAGAATGACGTCTCAGGTGGACTATTTCTCGAAATTCCTATCAACCATCACCACTCAAGTCTCATCAACTCATCCTCAAAAACATACCATCATACCCCTGCACCAATATCCCCGCCAAAAACCTAGCATCCGCCTTCAAAACAGGCATATTCTGCGGATCCCCATAATCAAGCTCCCCAATTTCAAATCCAACTTAGTCTTCAACATATAAGTCCCCCCCCCCCCCCCGGCAAAAACACATGAGCAGGAGTAGCAAAAACATCCCCGATATTCCACCGATTATCCTGGTCACTATATTAATTAAGAGCAGCTTGGATTCCGGGGGTAGCATCCCCACTCCCATTATTCTTAGCCCCATAATCCAAAACATTCCTCCAAACAGGATAAGTAAAATAATTCGCCAAAAAAGGAGCATATCCCTTTGGATTACCAGTATGATCAATTTTGGTCATCCAGTAATCGGATGGGTTACTGGTTACTGGTCCAGGACATGTTGCTGCAGAAACTTGTTCCTCGATGCGAAAATTGAATTTAGCATCTGGGATTTCTGAAGGGATAATGGTATTGTTGTATCCCCCTGGTACACCAGGCCCCGGAATTCTTGGAGAATGTTAGTGATGGTTCTCGAGTTGGAGATTTTAGACTCACGGTGTTGACTCTTCTTCCAAGGGAGAGCTGGGGGGGGGGAAGGATCCTCTGGTGCAGATAGAGGAATTGTATTATGAATACGCAAAGCAACGGCAGAGACAGAGCTCACCAAATCTCCGAGGTAGAAGAGCCCGTTCATAATGCAAGAAACTTGTTGAAGAATATTTGATATCCAACCAGAAGAGATATCTGCAAATCAAAGCTCTCTTTTGATCACTTACATGTACACCAAATTTCAACTCCAAACTAACCTCAACTACACCAAGACCTAGCCTAACCCCTAATCCACCTTTTCAAATTGCTCAACTCAGCTAAAGAAACCCGAGCGAAAACTTTGTAAAACCCATCGTAACACCTGTGACAACAATCCAGTAAGACAAAACTCTCTCAACATCCCAAAGGACTATAGCGCTTCACGAAAAGCCCAGGTCAAAAAGCTCATGGTGACAGATGACTTTATCGATTTAGTAAACGTATCAGCAGTAGGTATGATCAACCATCCCTTCTCCCTGAAATCTTCTTCCATGATCCTCTTTCTTTCCGAAAACACGAGAGAAGAGGCTATTGAGATGACATGCAGCAAAGTTTATTTGACAACAACGGCCCGTTCACCTCCCGCCAAGAGACCGCCGTCTGAACTACTGCTCCAGGTATGACCGGATAAAGCCCCCTTTCTCGCTTATAATCGGGAAGGCCCGGGTAGCCCCAAACACTCTTTGGATAAAACTTAGGATAAATCCCATTTAGGAAAATGGGTTTATCTGTGCAACCCATTTCGGTGTGAAACCTTGTAACTAGTTCACTTGATACCCGGCTGACATTATGGAAATAACGCTGACAATGACTGTGTTTGTGTTAGCTGACCACAAAACTAGACCGAAAATACTCTTAGATTGGGGCACCGGTTTAAACTTTAGGGTTGCGGAGTAACATAGCGGGGTTATTGGTAGAACCGACGCTTCCGCTCGTGGATGTCAGGTACTATACTACCATGTCCGACCATGATTACAAACTGGGGAAGTAACTCATGATCTGACATAAGCTCAGCCTCAAAATAAAGTTTTCTCTCTAAAACTCTTGTAAAAAAAAGTAAAAAAATAAATCGCAATAACGTTGCAGTAGCATAGTCCTCATGTTGCGATTTGAAATTGCCGCCGTAACCGGGTGACCGACTTGCGGTTGCTTATTATCATACGTTAACAGTGAAGTATGAGCAGGCAATCTACAATATCATCTGGATGGAGAGCGTAAAAAATGAACAAGGACTAATGAATTGGGTAAAGTATGTTGATGATTAACAGCGCCACTGTTGTTTACGGTGGTTGAATACCACTGCCGCACCTCTTTGGGCCGGTTTCGGAAGGTAAATCCAGTGAAGAAAGTACCTCATTCAATGAATTTGGGGGAGAAACGTGACACGTTGTGTTCTTTTCCACGCATTTTCCCATTATATCTCGCGGGAACTTTTACCGCACCTGTATAACTCGACGCGATATTGATTTTTGCCCTTCAGTATAGTGAGGGACGTGGTCTGCCATGGTCAGCTTCTCATGTCTCGTTATTACCTTGAACCACCAGTTTGAGAACGTGGGGGACTTGCGCAACGCAGCGTAACACCGAGGAGGATTCGCATGTATAGCTGGTGATATACCCGCGAGTTGTAGCGAAAATAGTTCAGAATACCCAATCAACCATTATCGCCGGATACATCGGTCTGCCATAGCGTAAGTTTTGCCATGGGCATGAAGTAATGATGGCTGTTCTTGAGAAACGTAATTGATGATGCGAAAGGTTGTTCGCTGCTGACACAACGAAAACAGCGGTGGCATCAAATGTGGTCTCCCAAATGAATCTGACAAGGGGCGGGTAGACGGTCATAGGATTAACAAGTACCAGACCAAGTTGGACACCGAGGTGGATGGAATTGGCATGTTGCAAAATATCTGACCAAATGTAGTACTGATGAGTTTGCGAAATGTGTCTGATTTTAAGAGTTGCCCCCAAAAGGAGGTTATCGTGGGCCTCAGCGAGTAACACAAGGACCGAGAAAATATCGCTAGACGATGGAGGGGTTGTCTATTTTCGGCTCGAGCTGTAAGCTTCAATACAGGACCATAGAAAGAATGGAATATATAAAGAAGTTGCACTCACCCCAATCCAAACAACAAAGCACCAAGAGATTCACTCATCAGTACTTCATCTTCTCAGCCCAGATCTTAATACCCCAAAATGGTTCTCTCCAAGCTTTTGGCAACAAGTCTCCTTGCTGGAGTTCTCTCTGCCCTCCCTCTTGACTCTTCTCCCGTCATGCAACGAGCTGTCAATCAATTGAATTCTTTGAATGGCACTGCTGGAGTTCCACACTTTGGCAACGAAAATGGTAACTTCATGCCTGCTACCAGCGAATTCTCGACTTTGGCTACTGGTGGAGTTGTCACCGGCTCCCTTGCAGTCAGCACCATCAACAACCAAGATGGCATCGGTGGAGGATCTGATACTTATAAGAGGTACACCGGCGACGGTGGCCCAGAAGCAGGTTGGTCAGTAATTTCCTCTCTAGAGAAATATTTCTCTCCAAGCGTGCAATGTGGATGTGTGCTTCAACATGCTCCTATCTCCGTGAAAGCTCGTCACTAATTCTCGATCCATTCCAGGCCAGCCTTAAATAAATGGGTCAGCTTTGAGCAGATGTTCAACAACAACAAGGTTCTCATGTTCGGAGCTTGTGGTTGGAATAGCTGGGGGGCCGATGATAGCGGTCCAGAGGTTGGAGCTATTTACAATGCGATCCAACAGGTAGCTTTAGAAACGAAGGTGGATCATCGCTTCATTCTAGCAACCATCATCCAAGAATCTGGAGGATGCGTTCGAGTACGTAAATTGCAACAGATACTCTTCCACCGAAGCTAACATACTTAGGTCACCACTACCAACAATGGAATCCGCAACCCGGGTTTGATGCAATGCCACAATGGAGATGGCACTTGCCATAGCGATAAAACTGGACAAGTCCAGAACCCATGCCCCGACGGAGTGGTGAGTAAATCCGCAAATTCCCCGGGAATGGTTTCTAACAGGTAAAAAGATAACACAGATGGTGCGCGAAGGTACAGCAGGTACTAAAGACGGAGACGGACTAGCCCAAGTGATAAACAGTATGTTGCCTGCCAAGCTCTTGGGTTTTCGTGTTGCTAATCCAGAACAGAAGCAGTAGCATCTGGCGGCTCTGGATCTCGCGCCTACTACATCGCTGCTCGATTGTATAATTCAGGCTCCGTAAACCAAGGGAACATGAACGATCCTAAAGGTGCTACCCCTTGCTATGTGATGGACATGGCCAATCGCTTGACTGGTTGGACATTAGCTGCCTCCAACTGTGGCTTGTAAAGAATGGCATGCAGGCTTGTGAAGGTGAGTTGTGAGGTTTGGTGGAAGTGCAAAATGATCGTGGGTAGAGCAGACAAGTAGCATGAAGGCATTGAGTTGAAAATAAAACACATATACTGTCGGAAGGCAGAAGCGCGCGAAACTCAGTGATGTGCAAGAAAACGTAATAAGAATCCTGAGCTTTGCTCTGCGTATACCCCTCAATCCATTGCCCAGGAACTCTTTCACAATTTCAACCATTGTACGGGAGCGTTTAGAAGAATTAAGCTCTCGATTCTTCTAAACGTTCTCGAAGAATTGATGTAATCACCTAGAGAAAAGCCCGACTCTCTTACATGCCCATCCATCTCGCACAAACAAGTATAATTCCAGTCGTTTTCGCAGATTCAAGGGAGAGGGCTCGAGATGTTTCGCGAACGGGCAGTTCAGTTGGCAACCAATATCATTTGCGCCCACGCTTGTCAGTATACCGAAGCCATGCTTCATATATTCGTGGTTTTGTTAGGGTAGGAGCTTGCGGGAGTCGTTCCAGCGAGGTGCCTGGTAATAGAGTTAGCATGCACACTGAATAGAGCGTCCCTAAAAGAAGGGCATGAGGGTTTGTACCATGAAGGATGGTGTGTCCCAGAGCCGTGCGATTCCAGGTTGGTACATGGTGTAACCCCCACAAACCTCAGGCAACAGTGAACAGCGGATTCGTTTAGATCTAATTCCACTTTCGCAGAATCATGGAATCGAGGCTCGAAAGATCAAGTCAGCAGAAGGGCCATCGATATGAACTCACCGAGCGACCAGGGCAGAAACAACCTTCTTCTTGCTCCCCCAACCCCCCCCTCAAAGGCCTCTATCCATCCTAGTTCGATGGGTTGCGTCGACGAGGAGAAGAGGGTGGATAGCCAGCAAACAAAAAAACCCACAAAGTGATTGAAAACAAAGTCTCCCAACCCAGGTAGCCACGCCTGCCAAAAAGAACGGACCAGAGCCAGGGGGACACATGTGAGTATTCTGAGCTACCACGGCATGTCAAAGGGCATGACCACGGGCAAGGAACTGGCCTCGCTGAGACTAGAAGCCTTGGGAGTGCGTATAATGGAGAGGTTTTTGGGCGAGTCGGGTTGTTGATGGAGAAGAAGTTTGTGAAGAGGAAGAAAAAAAGAAAAGAGGAAGAGGCGGGGGAACGCGAGGGTTTTGAAGACTCTTTGAGCTGCGTCGGTGGTCTTGATCGTTCCTTTCTTTCCTGCTGGAATGGGCGCGCTTGCGGCAAGAACTGCTTCGTTGGCGTTGTGTCTGGTGAGAAGGGAAGGAACGACTAGGAGAGGGAAACCCTAGAAGTCTGGACACAACACCAACGAGGCAATTATTGCCGCACTTGCTTTGCTCCTTGGTTGCTTGGACGAATTATTGCACTCTTTGGGTTTCTTGAAAGTGCGTGCATTTCGCCCAATTCATTCTGCACCAGCCGGGAAGAAGAAGAAGGAGAAGAATTTGAAGCTTTAGGTTGGAGACCACCCAGCCCTTCCCCCCTCCCTCTTCTATCCATTTCCTTTGCTAGAACTAAATGTTCTTTCATCTTTATCTTGCTGTTCACAGCGCAAAATAAATGTTGTTAATCCGCAGGAAGCCATTTCAGAAGATGGAGAAGAATGTTGTTATGATGGAAGAGGAAGAGAGGGGGAACGGAGAGTTTTGAGGATTTGGGTCGAGTTGCTGGTTGTGGTCGTTCCTTCCTCATTGATTCACTTTCTCAAAGACCACCCGCAAACGCAACAGGGAGGCGCTCTTTCTCAACGGCTCTTGCTCCATCACCGGAGATCACGACCTGTGGAATGAGCTTCATAACTCTACGCCCCACTTAAAGACCCTAGCAGTCAGGGATTTTGGTCCCGAATTCCGATAGTCGGCCGTTCAGGTCTTATTTGAGTCTCGAGGGTGGCTTTTAGTTGGGAATTTGGATTGAGAGATTGGCTAACTTAGCTGCTCCTTAGATAGAACAACGGCGAGACCGATTTCGAAATTTTCAGACTAAGATTGGAGGAAAGAGCTATCGCTTACCTAAAGTCTTGCCCAAGCCGAGTCTACTCCTTTCTTAAGACCAATGCGTCTACGATACAAGGAAAGCCTAACACTTTCACTTTGAACTAGGTTTGATTGTCACGATAAGGGAACCTTAAGATTAGGATCTCCTTTCAGTTCACACCCAAAAGTGTCTTGCAGGCAATGACTGTAAGTGGACTTCCCTCTAGGAATAATTGCTGCCAAAATTGTGCAAGTCGCAGGAGGGGGCTGCATATCTTTTTGCAATAGAATGGTTGGCTGTCGGGACGAATAGTACGCCAGGAACAAACTAAAGAATCATTCTAGAACAAGGGATCAATAGTTTGAAGATATTCCTTTGAGGTATACTATGTATTTTGAACACTAACAGAAATTAAGGGATGCTTGTATTTTTGATTGCAATAAGAGTGGGAATTTGTTTTGGTCCTGCCTTCCCGCTTCCCTCCTTTCGTCGTGGTAGCGCGGTGTCGAGCCGGGGGTCAACCTGAAGGGAAGGAACGACCCAGCAAACAAAACGTCTCTACAGACGGGAGTGGTAATCCGGGGTACATCCATGAGTCTTGAAATTGAGCACTGAAGCCCAAAATGGGCCCCAGACCTCTCTTTTTCTTCCCGTCGTCTAATACTGCTCCTCTCCTCCAATTTTTATTCCGATATATTGTTACAAGAAACGGCGCCTCCTGTACTTAAACAGTAGACCTAATCTCAATTACTAATTTTTTGCGGCCTTATTTACACCTATTTGCTTTCAACATTGATGTTCTAAAAAGACCTCTCTTAGGTATTGTAAGGAGGCGTATCATGTGATATGCGCCACCCCGGGAACTTCCAAGTCCTTCTGTTGGTTTGTGTAGACTTACTTGCAGAGAATAGTGCTTACTATGCAGTTTGTTTGATTCAGTAACGTACAAAATGTCTGGATAGTTGGATAAGTTGGGTCACATGTGTTACTAGGTCATGTGATCGGTATACTTCGCTGGGCTTGCCCCGTACTTGCTTGCTTTTGATTTGAGTTCAAAGGTAGATTTTTACTAACTATTGTATTGAATATTCAAGTAGTAAAAGGATTACTCAAAAGCTTCTTGGGTCACCTGACTTAAAGCATCCCGATTGAGTTAACTATTTTTAGATTCTGTAGTAAACCTCCCCTCCTTTTTGGATTCCCTCCAACAAATATCACGCAACTTGCAACACACTTTGACCGGCTCCCGCAACTCCACGTCGCCATCCCGCTGCAAAATCGAGGGGGATCTTCAATCCAATACCGTACCCCTGTGACCAAAAAATCGGGGTTACATTATTGCATCCAGCGACGCGAGGCGAGTAGGCGCTTACTGCATACGCACATCTCTCATTCGTTGAGTATACAGGAGCTGCGACTTGCTACTCCAAAAGGAAAATGGCGTCTTTCGTGCGTGGCAATCAGTGGCAGGGCAGATCTCCGTTCCTGATCTGCTTTGCCATCACCGTGATGCTGCGATTTTTCCGGATTTCGTGAGATGTCGATGGGGTGATTTGTCTATTGTTCATGAAAAGGTGTTGTATTTTCCGTATTCATTTTCTCCCCCGAGACAAACAGGCTGAGCTGCATTTACCTAAGCAATGGTCAACTTTGTTTCCATGTTTCCCCAGAAACGACATCTGCATGACTGCCGTTCAATACCCAAACGAGTTGCTTTTTATGGGGTGCAAGTGTGCAGCGCATCATCCTCCGTCCTTCATCGCCATTTTGGGGGCGACCGGGTCAGCGGTCGAGACTCGAGACTTTATATAGATACCTGTCACAGCCGGCGGCGAAGTATCGCTTGCAAAGGTTTGCAGGTCAACCTCTTCCTTTTTTGCTTGCTTGCTTTTCTGTCTGCGAGCAAGCTTCACCAACATTGCTTTCTACATGACGCCCACGACGAGAGCTCTCCCGCCTCGAGATGAGTTCAATTGCCTCGGGACATCCGCCGACTGATTTATTGGCGTATCATGGGACGAAATTACTCTATGTCGCAATTGTTTTTATTCCCGTGGAAATCGCATTCGTTGTTCTGAGAACCTATTCCAGATGGCTTCATGATAGAAAGGTTGGGTTGGATGATATTTTAATTTGGTTTGCGTTGTTGGTGTGCTTATCCCTAGACACCTTGGCAATTGGTACGTCAGAGTTTTCCGATCCTCGTAAGAGCCTAAAATTAATTGAAGCTTACCTTGAAATTCACAGCGATGGTAAAATATGGAGGCGTCGGTCGACATATGCTAGCCTTGTTGGCGTCAGGGGAACACGAAAAGATTGTTGTCTGGGCTAAATGTCTACTGGCTACTGGGTGGCTTTACCTAGCTGCTGTGACGCTTCCGAAACTTTGCGTCTTGGTTCTTTATCATCGAATATTTGATATGCGCCGGATTCGATGGTCTTGCTATGTTCTCGCTGTTATCATGATTGCGAATTTCCTCACAGGTGGTATAGTTGGCATGGTTGCTTGTCGTCCAATTAGTTTTCTGTGGGACAAGACAGTTCCTGGTGGGAAATGTATCAACATCAACATTTTCTTTCTCTGGATCGGATTTCCAAACATAGTCACGGATTTTGCTGTCTTGGTTCTTCCTCTGCCGATTATTGTATGCCCTATAAAACTTTACTCTCCTTGCCTGGCCAGAATGGATACTGATATTAGGATTTTTAGTGGTTCTTCAAAAGTACCAAAACACAGAAGCTTGGATTATTACTCACATTCTCGACTGGAAGCTTGTAAGTCCCCGTTGCTCATTTCTCTCATCTAAATCTTCCCTCGGTTTTCTAATCAAACACCATAATAGTGGACTCGTATCATCCATTATCCGCTTCAAGTATTTCTCCGCCAGCGACGCAATCTCAGATGGAACGATGGCATCGGCCGAACTCATGATTTGGACCATTGTTGAACCAGGCATGTGCTTAATCGCAGCTTGTCTCCTACGATTCAAACCTCTATTGCGAAAACTCATCAAAGGGACTTTCCTCGAACGATTACCATCCCAGAATTCGCGAGCCTATTATTTCTATTCGTCCGATCAGGCGGATTTGAAGTTATCGAGTTTACGGAGTCGGTCTTATTCCGAGACGAATACTGGGTTACATGCGTATGAGAGGCTTGATGAACCCTCGCAAGAGGAAGGTGTATGGAATTCTGGGCGTGATGGGGAATTTTCACATGAGAGGAGGATGGACGGAGAGACCCCCCGAAGGGACGGAAGATCTCCTGTTCCGCGGGCTTATTTTGCCCGTCCTAGGTGAAAGATAAATGGAGACGGCGGAAAATTAATTGGGCGAAGTTATAACAGACGGAGTGCATCACCGCACCGAGCCTCTACGATATGTGTCCTGCCCGGGAATGAAGGTTAGAGAATATGGGGGTTTTGGAAGCTGCAAGAAGAACGAAAGAAGAACACGAAGACTGCGGTCATGAGCTCCTAGAATAATCCCTCAGTGGAGTTGGCTTTCCGGTATGCCATTTCTCGATAAATAAATTATACCCATCATTAACTTTGAATAGATCAAAGCAATCCGGCGCTGTAAATACCCAGTCTAGGGAAGTGGCAATTCAATCGAAATTTAGGGGACTTCGAAACCCATCATGTCATTCCTCCCCTGTGGCATGATAGGGGATCTCAGAGGCCCCGCGCGAAGGCACTCCACTAAAAGCAGAAGAAATCACCTGTATTAAAACCCGAGCGTGAAAGCGTGGAGGGCATTTCGGCAGAGATAAATGCCAGAAAGAGAACATATCTCTAAGATATTAATATGTCTTAGGGTAATATATACAAAGGCCACCAACTGGTGAGATTTCACGTGGTTGTTACACTTTTCCACATCGATCACAAATATCAATTATGACTATATATATCTTTCCCATAACTACTTTCTCGCGTCTCGGTGTAATCCCGAACTTTGGGAGGAGTCTTGAAACTATTTCGGAGTTATTAGCAAGTGCTTCAACTTCACATGACCTCCCTCGCAAAGAGGCAATCCACCAAAGTTCATTGTCACATTCCATTTTCCCACCACCCCTCGAAATCTATGTTCTCTATCACCTAGTTTCTGAACTCCGGCTGATTCTCTACTTTGAAACGGAATGCTGTTGGTGTTGCAAACCTGCATGTTCATGATTCTGCACCGCCTCACGGCCTCAGCCGTCGATGAAACCTCTTCTTGTACAACACCAACATCTCATTTCCTTCTTTTCACGATATGATTTGATCACTTGTTTTCGTGTCCTCTGTCACGAGTTTATCCGCATGGTAGAATGGGATTTCATGACGCAGGAGAATGAAGGAATCACCAGTCCTGGGTTTGAGATTTTATTCTTCATGGTACCTACCATCTTCGCGCCGCCATGAAACCAGAGCCGTCGAAAGCTGTATACTGAGTGTTACGATGTAGTTATCTGTTGTATCAGTGAGTGTTGGGAGGAAGGGGATGTGGTGCCTCAGTCAATATTGTCTTCGATCATATCCATCCTTCATTCTTCACCAAAGTGATATATAGGCTTCCTCGATTATGGTATGTAGAATCAATTTGTGCTTTCTTTCTACAGACACTCCCTGCTGTCAGGCAAACCTCACGATGAGATATAAACGATCGCCACGAACTAGCATGCAAACTTATTCAGAAGGACGACAATCCCCCTCCCCAGACCCCTCCACACACACGAACGCTGTCCATGAGAATGACCCACGTCGCGAGAGGAGAAGTCTATTGATTAGACGACCACAAGCCGACCCATACCAGAATGCGTCTTATCGAAAGCTGCATTGGCTCTCACCTCTCACAATGGTTGGTTGTCTCGTGGCTGGAGTTGTACTTGCTGGTAGTCATCACGCTTATTACAGTTGGTTTAATGGCCGGGTTGTTGGGGAATCTCGTCGCCAGCAATGGGCCTTGAAGTAATTTCTCGTCCAACTTTCGTTGATCGTCTCTCCACTAATTTCTTATTATAGCATTGGAAATGGATTCGCTATTTTCATCAACTTTATGTTAAAAACAGCGGTTGGTATTGCATATACCCAATATCTCTGGAAACAACTTCGAAATCTCTCCTTGTCTGTTTCGCCTATCAATGACGCATTCAGTGTGGGAGCAAACATTCTTTCATCCCTCAACTGGGAACTCTTCTCAAGAATTCCTATTACTGCTACTTTAGGAATTCTTCTCTGGTAAGTTTCCCATTGTTGGCTCTCTTTTCTCGGCTAATTATTTTCGTTGGATTCAGGATCTTACCCCTCGCTGCTCTCTTTGCCCCTGCAACTCTGTCTGTTCGAGAGTCACACATCGCTACACCCAAGAATATGGAGGTTCTTAACATCGCAATCGGTAATGATACATATGCTCCAAATCAAAGTGCGCCGTTAGTCCGAATTATCAATGGTGTTGCTGCCACCGGTCGAATTTTACCGATAGACCCTCCTTCTTCTGATGCAAATATAACATATGAAACCCGTAGCAGTTTGCCACTACTTCGATGCACAGAAGCAAATGCAACAGTTCGAGACAGCTTATGGGAAACAGTATCAAACGCAACAGGATTTGAGCCCCCAAAGACCTATTCTTTTCCGAACGCATCAAGTTTGAATCCATCAAAGATTTTGCAGAGGAACAATTTTACCTGGTCTTACCGATTTAACTTGAAGGGAAAAACGAAGGCCTATGGTGGAATCGGTTATTTTGCTGGCGTACCATTTGACGACGGTTCTATATTCTGGAATGTTTCTGATTCTGCTCAGTACTTGGAAGGCTTGTCTCTTGGCAATATATGGATCACGTCTGCGAACTATAGCGACCCAAGTACCCAAAAAAAGATGGAGTATACCGACTGTGCGCTCTATAATGCTTTTGTTGCATTGAAAGTCATTTTTACAAACCATGTGGCTAAGCTAAGTGTCAAAAATGTCACTTATATCCGCCGCGTTTCTCCGTCAAAAGACATAGCAGGTAAGTTCTCTCTCTTCCCACTCTATTCTATGTATTTCAATCTCATTACAAGGGATCTGATTCATGCATCTTCCTATTCGCATACTGTGTTGAACCAGCCAGATCAGGCGAGTGATCCGACGTCTATTATGTTCAACCAAAGCCCCATTTGGGAACAAGCCTAGCTCTATTACCCCAGGTTGCTTCTATCGATAGCGCTATGATGAATCTCGAGGGCCAATCAGCTTTAAAGATGATCAAGAACATGATGATGAACTAGACGAATGCTTCATTGTCACTATCGCAAGGGATTGAAGAGTTTGCATTGAACTCAAGTCTAAGTATGCTGAGCAGCTCAAAACCCTGGTTCGTGTTCCCTACCCTATCATTCCAAGTTCTCTTTATATTGAATATTTGAAAAGCAATAAAGAGACGGCGAACGTCACTGTCACAACCTTCAGAACGGTGTATAACTACGAGCCCCGATTTTTATTCATCTATTACGGGCTTGCAATTATCTCCAGCGCGGCCGCTGTACTCCTCGGATCTTTTGCATTTTCCCGAAATGGGGTCATTCATGATGCGTCTGTATCATCAATCGCAACCGCAATGGGGAACCCGGAGGTAAGCCCTTCAAAACGGCATATAATTTCCTGACTCCTCGAGCTGATTCTCCTCGTAAAAGGTCCAAAAGGTATTAGAGAAACATCCGAGTGGTGTGCAACCTCTGAACAAAGAACTTGGAAGAGTAAAACTTCGTTTTCAAATGAGCCATGGTTTTGTTTTGGGGGACGGGGAAGATGAAAACAAAACTCCTCTTATTGAGAAGGGTGATGGGACTGGCATTTTGAAACTCTGGGGGAATTGGATCAAGATGAAGACTCGGAGTTAGATTGGTGCTGGAGTAACATAGATGTACACAAATTCTTTACAACGTGCGCCAAGAAGAAAATTCTTTACTAAGGCAATGAAGTTTGAGTACAATTGTGGTCGTTGATTACAAAGATATCAAAATTGTTTCTTACAGGCCTCTCTTGTATTGGTGTGAAGGTCATTGATAGATAGATGTGGTAGATCCAGAAATTCAATTAAGAAGGGAGTGGGGGTCACAATCGCGTGGCTTGCCTCAGTATCTTGAGAGACTGGCGGGCTTTGCATAAGTATTGCAAGAACACCACCCCTGTTTTCAGATACTTCCGCTAACAAAACAGATTTCTCTTGGATTCGGATTACCATAAACATAGCGCTTGTAGCTTAACATACACCTCTCGGAACAACTTATCAATCCATCGTCAAAAGCTAGCTGCTCTCCCTTGCAGTCCTTCTGAACACTTCAACTTCACGACTGACTCTAGGCTCTGAAATTCTCATTCCAGCACAAGTTCCTTTCTCTAGATGTTGGCTTCACCATTGAACATTCCCCGCATCTCGCTTAGGAAGACTCCACTCTGTATAATTCCCCAGAGCCTCAACTTTCTCTTTTGCTCCTTCATCCTCCCTACAACAACACACCATTGACCAGTTAGCTGATCTCACCTTTGTTGGAAGGTCAGCTCACTACTTGAAGTCTCTTTCTCCAACCTTGGAACGGCTTTTTTTCAAGCTTGCATATTCATCCACCTCGATCAACTGCACAATCACCAACACCCACATTAAACAATCTCAGGATATCGGGCAACATTAATGCGGCTTCAAATTCATTGATGCCACCTCAGATTTTGCAAGGTTTCATGCAATTTGCCCAGCAAGGAAACGGAATCACCCTACAAAACAACCCCACCAACATCAACAACATAACCTACAGCTTCACTTTTTCAGGGGCCCCCATGAACACTGTGATTGCCAAAGAACTGTTAGACACATTGAGCCAAAATATCACCGACATCGACGACCTCCTCAAACAATGCAAGAAGACCACCACCACCATCAACACTGCACAAGACGGTGAAAGTGTAAAGACTGCCATCTTTTTTAGAACCCATGAAGAGATCGAATCAGAAAGGAAAAACTCCAAAACCAAACGCATAATCACATGGAGTATTACAACTTCTTGGAAGGCCGGAAGAAGGAAATCGATGGTGGCGAAGCCAAAGTTTTCTCTGATAGTCTTAACCTTTCCAAGACTATGAAGCTTGAGGCAGAGAATATGCAAAAGGAGATTACAAACTTGGGTTTGGAGATTGCACCCTGAAAGGTTAAAGAGGATAAGGAACGAGCCGAGAAGAAACTCAAAGCATCTCGCAATGACGTTATCAATCTCAAGGTAGGTCATGATTCCCATTGTCATTTGGATACGCATTATTGACAAACTTCTGTAGTTCGAGTTTGCACAATTCAAAAACGTCAAGCGCCACCAAAAGTCTGCCGACTTGATCAACAGATTGAGCTTTAACCCCGCTGCAATTCAAAGCAATCCCGATGGAAAATCTGTCTTCGTATCCTCGGTTTGTTCTGATCAGAAACTTTCACCATCACCCTGTTAACTAACTTGGTATTGTAGCATTATCGAAGACCGCCCACCAGGCGCGAAAAGCGAGAGGAGGAGAAGGTAGCTTAACCCAATGCTCCTCCAAATAAGAAACTCGAAACTGACAATGACGACAAAGACGAGAGCCTTTTCGTCTGATTCACAAACTCTCAGAAGGTCGTCACTTTGCGTTTCATTTCATTTCTGATCTTTCCTAAAATAAGGACACAGGCTGCGAAATGGAAATGAAGCAAGCTGCGATCATAAACTTTACAATTAATTTGGCTTTGATTTCCACTATGTATTTCTTTTTCTTTTTCTCCTTGTTCATTTAATCATGGTCAAAGGGAGGGAATAATGACGTTAACTTTACGGGAGGTTAATGGTCACAGGTTTTACATTCTATGGGGGGTTCGATTTCTCGGGGCAGCATTCCACTGTCATACCCTTACTTACATTACACCGGCGTTGCTTTCACAAATAGACAGCGTTGCATTCCACAATCTAAAAATTACAAATCATAGGTACCTTCTGCCTCCCCACCGTGCCATCCCTAGAAACCCTCCTCACTTCCCCTCCTTCCTCCTCCTTTTCCAAATTCTTAAGTTTCTCCTCCAACTGCTTAATAATAACATCCTTTCTGGCCAATTCTGCCTCAAGCTCTTCCCTCTGATCCCTCATTCTTTCCATTGCTATACGCCAAGTCAAAGCGGTGATTCCTATCCAACTCAAGAACGTAGCCCATTTTTCTGCTCTGGTGGATTTCGCCTTGTCCTCTTTTTTTTTCTTTCCTTGGCTTGGGATTTGGTTTACGTGGTAAAAGGTGCGAGTTGGGGTTTTGAGAGACGAGTCTTGGGTGTGTTTGGGTTGGAAATGGGGTGGTATTTTTGTGAGGTTGGAAAATGATCGAATGGTTTGTATTAATGCTTTCGGGGCAGTGGAATTGGTAAGGCACTTTCTGGCTGTGAAAGAAAATATGTTGGAGGTTTATGGAGTTGTTTTTATCGCGGATTGTGCGAGAATGTTTGAGAATTTATGGTCACGTGGTGAGCTTAATGGCGAACTACGATAGCTTCTGTTTCGAGGCCGGAACTAATAGAATAGTTTTCTGACTACAGTGGTGTTAGTTTTCACGTCATAGTACTTTGGAAATTTAAATTTAAACGGGAAAAGTACTGACTATTTACGAAAAATTGAAAATGAGTACTCCTCGCAATTCGTAGGTTAGCCACCAATAGCCATGTATCAAATGTTGACTATCGGTAGGCCACCAACCGATAGCCACGAAAAGAGCTTGATGGCCAAGGTAAGTACAATAAGTTGGTTAGAGGTTACATCCCTTCTTCTGGTGTTCGGGGTGTTTTAAGTCCCTAATTGTGCTGGGGTTTGGTGCACACTCAAGGCAGGAGTGCGAGTAGGCCCGTTGATCTTGTTTTCTTCGACACATTACCTTTGCACTCGCATTGATGTGTAATTAGAGCTCGCAAGGCATCCGGAGCAAAATTATATGGAGAAGATCAATTCAGCGATAATGTTGGGACGTGAGGTCACAGTGATAAAGGATCGGGGTGATCGGGTCGAACATGCTGGGAATAAAAGTCTTTAATTTATAGGGCCCTGTGTAATATTGCCGAGTTGTACGTAGTTTGAAGGGAAAAGGCCGACCTTGCCATTACAATTGCCAGACCACCATTTGTGTTCCGTAATTTCCTAGATTATATATTAGGTTTGTATTAGAGGGAAGAGAGGGGGCCTTACAATGTGAGTAATTATATCATCCTTGCGAAAGCCCAAGTCATTAACTTCGGTTGCTTCAAAAGTGAAGAGTGCTTTAGCAGTTGTTGGCGGCAGGGCAACGTAGTTATGTGGAAACATCCCACGTTCTCCTTTTTGGTTCGTTCCCATCCACCAATTTTTATCAAGCTTCCTGTCAATGTCAAATACAAATTCTCCCTTCACAAGTTTTAACTCGCCGTCTTCTATCGGGCTGAAATCGTATAACGCGAACACGGCAGCCAGATTTGGAGGAGCAGGGACGGCACTTGAGGTCGGTGTTTGATTCACAACAGGAGTATGGATTTGAGGAGCAGACAAAAGGCCCGGTTTTGACGATTCCTTAATTTCTCGCTCGAGTCGAGCGAAGGCTCGTTTTCCCTCGCCGTAGATCAGTGGCATGAACACATCGAAAATACCGAGTAGACAATATGCTTTATCTTCTTCTCGAGTGGTTTTGCGGTTACTAGCCCAAGTCATTCTCTCAGCGACACTGAAAGTTGATAGGTTCTCTCCTCGGAGGGCCGTAATTGGAATCCCCGTAGTTTGATGAATTTGTACTTCCAAGGATATTTTGTCGCCAAGTCGTCTTCCTTCACGGGAGAAGAACTCGACGGAACTGGGAGCCACTATACACAGGTTAGGGCAAGTTTACAAATAGATGATGGCCTGTGTGGAGAGAGAATGAGACGGAGGCTAGGAGATAGAGCGAATGACCGATTTCCTGGAGGGTCCAGCCGCGAGTGTGCCTGAAACAGATTAGCATGTCATTTTGCTTGATGACTGAGGAGCCGAGAGGAAGGATAAAACTTGCTCCCGACTATAGAGAATAGGAGTTTAAAAAAGGGGGAAACAAGAAAAGCTGCATACCACCTACTGGCATGGAAAGATGATTCCCAGAGAGCTTGACTAGCCGGATTTATTGTCACAACCCCGGCAGTCGAGACGTCTGTCAGATATACGTAGCATCTATTGGAGTTTTGGTACCAGCGAAACATTGAATTGATAGCTTCAGAAAGCTCTGCGCTGCTAGACTTATCAATGCAGCAGGTATCCACCCAAAAGAATTGCAAATTGTCGTTGGCGGCTTGCCTTCCACAGAACTTGAGTTTCTCATAGCCGGATTTCTGTTTTCCAGTGCCGTTCTCCAAATCTCTGAAGGTAACCTCTTCACCATTTGTGCCCCATGTGTGTGATAGGATTGCGTATGGAGGAAGATTGCTGCCCCAGAATTCGGTCATGACAAATTCATCGTCGGTCTTGCGCTCCAGAAGACGCATTCTCGAGATGTACACCTACCCTAGTAGGCTACTTAGGGGTGCTGTTGGTTGATGTCGAGGCTGGTCACGCGTTCACGATGGACGATGCGGTGTTTCTCGCCAACCGTAGCCAAGGGGTTACCATTGGCTGAAAAATAATCCCCGGTGATCTCTCCATCCTCCACAAAACTTGGTCGTCGACAACCCCCTTTTCCTTCCTTTGCTCGTTAACTTTACGACGACCTGAACTGCCCGAAGAAGGCTGTCTTTCTCAGTAAGTTAGAACTAGAGTTCGGCTTCGGAAGCACCTTTTCGGTTAAACGGGAAACCGGCACGCATGAGCTTGTTATTGCGGGACCGCCAGGGACTTGGGTGCCTTGAGTGCCGGAGGCGATGGATTAAATTCGTGTCAAATTCTTCTTTGGCAGGATGTTTCATGTCAATCGCTGAAAAGTACGTCAGCCCTACTATAAAATTACCCGGAGTGTGTTCGCGGCTCTTCGTGGCTCTTCGGAGACTTCATTCCATGCCGTGGAGATATATATTCAATGGCTATCCCAATAATGGTATTGGGCTGCCAGTCTCCTTGACCTTTATACTCTCTACCCCTCCGATTCCTTTCAAGAATCCGCCATGAAGAACCAAATCCCATCTTCATTGCTCATGGGAGCCTTCCTCTCTTTCCAAATTCCAGGTGCAGTTGCTCAGCTCTACAACACTGTAATCAACACTGCGTATGGTCCCGTTCAAGGTTACCCGGCTTTCAACAGCTCACCGGTCGGTAACATCTCCAACTGGGCGGACATCACAGTATGGAAAGGCATCCCGTTTGCAGCTTCTACTGCTGGCGAGAATCGATTCCGTGTTCCTCAAAACCGAACATCTTGGAATACTACTCTTGACGCAAGCTCCTTCGGTGAGGTGTGCCCTCAAGATTTCACACTCGAAGACGGATTGTCATATGGCGAAGATTGCTTGAATCTCAACATCTGGACGTCAGGAAATGATACCAGTGCCAAATTACCGGTCATCATCTGGTCCTACCCAGCTGAGTCGACTGCCGCAAATGCTCTATTCAACGGTGCCGGAATGGCTTCTCAGGGCATTGTGTTTGTCAACTATAACTACAGAACCGGATCTTTGGGCTGGCTCGCGACGCCCGAGTTGAACGCGGAAATGTCTGCAGCATATGGCACCAACAGCTCGGGAAATTGGGGAATTTTTGATCAACAAGCCGCTTTAAAATGGGTGCACGCTAATATTGCTTCGTTTGGGGGTGATCCAGACCACATTACCGTGATGGGACAATCGGCAGGCTCAGCTGCAACTTACCATTTCGTCAATTCCCCTCTTACCAAAGGTCTCATCGTTGGAGCCATCATCGAATCTGGGGTGCGCGATCCTCACGACCCAGAAGCTGCTACTCTCGCTCAAGGCTATCAAAATTTGAGCGTTGCTTTAACCACCGGTGTGAGCTACCAAGCGAGTTTAAACGCCACCAGTCTCGCAGACTTGCGTGCTCTTGATTTCAACGACTTGATCATTTCATTCCGAGGCTCTTACTCATTTGGTGCTGTTCTCGACTACTACGCGATCCCAGACACATACGCCAACATTCTCAAAAATGGTGCTGCCAACGACGTTCCTATCCTCACTGGCAACACCAAAGACGAATCTGGTGCTGATGCTGCTGAAAACACTACAGTCGCAGAGTACCAAGCCTCCCTTGTAACTCAATACGGTACCGAATTTGCCGCAAAATTCCTCGCTCTTTACCCAGCTTCCAACAGCACCGTAGCGAATGCAGCCTTCAATGCTCACTACTCTGATACCTCCAAAGTTGGCACTTTGAACTGGGCCGGACTCTGGAAACAAGCAATGACATCCGATGTTTATACTTATTTCTGGGACCACGCACCACCAGGACAAGACCGCGGCGCATATCACGAGAGTGAAATCAATTACGTCCTTAACAACTTGTATGACACTGATTTTCCATGGACCTCCGAAGATTATGCCATCGCCATGAAGATGAATGCATATTGGGTCAACTTTGCAAAGACTGGCAACCCAAATACTGGGGGAGCATACGCCTCGACCCTTGGGAACTTGACCTACTTTCCCTTTGCTGACCCAAGCTCGAACCTGACATTCAATGTGGGGAACAGCTTTGCTCAGATTCCTGTTGGTTCGACTGAGCAGGTAGCCTTGTTCAACGAATGGTTTGACGCTCAGGTTCCATTCTAGAGGTTGTTAGAGTTGACTTTCATGTATATATTCGGATGGATCATCCGTGGAGCGTGCAACAAGAGAAGAAGAGATGAGTTCCAAAAGCTGGATTGTACATATTAACTATGATAAAATAAACCGAATTTCGGCAGCTTTCTCGATGCTTTTGAACTTGCGGGAAAGTGAACACTTTGAAAGACTTTTTCTTTCAAACTTACTACCCACTAAACTTAAATTCCCATCTTGTCGTCCTAGTATATCATAATCTTACCTACTAAACTTTATTACACGAGAAGTTTTAGAATAATTTAATTCAATTATTAGACTTACTAAACGGCAAGTGTATAGATATTCATTAATTCTAGTTTTTTTTACTTTGTCGGTTAGGACGTCGAAGTTGCTGGCGTTTGGGCATTAGGCTATTACTGCGAAGGTGAATGCTATTGGCGGTATATTGAAGGATTTGCTTGTTGTTTTTGGTGGCACGCTTGCTTAGAATGGTTGTTGTGGATTTGACTGGCGGGCATGGGGATGATGGGTTAGTGGGAGTGGATGGGAAGAGCGGTGGGTGACATGTTTCAGTGTAGTAAAAAGTTCAACTATCGTAATTTTATACCAGTTTTGAAATCCTAAAACTGCACGTAGTTCTAGGAATATTATTAAAACTAAGTAGAAAAAGAGGAAACTGAACTACGATAACTACTGTAGTCTTCTAAAACTGTGTAAAAGAGTAGTATATTCAGGAAACCTTCTAAGATGTCTAAAAATAGGTTATATCTTTCGGAGTTAAGTTAAAGCCGAGATCCAGCTTTTGTATTACCTCTTTTTTCCCCTTTTCTACTCTTAATTAGAAGTTATATAGTCTATAATTTATTCCGTATCAGTGAAATCACCTATATAATGCCTATACTTAGTATAATAAGTAGATTCTCTAAAGATTTTCTCTAGAAACTAAGTTTATATATAGTTTTTAAACTGCTCAGTTCTCTATCCTAAAATTGAACTAATTAACATTTCTCTAAATTTCCTTAAAACTGAGCAAAAAAACTCAAAACTAACTAAGTGGCCACTTAGTTTAGTCGGTTCAGTAAGAACTATACAGATTTACTATACTGACAGGTTTTGGTTTCCAGATGGACTAGGTAGCAATCAGATTCTAACATTGAATTGAAAAGCTCATTTGATGAAAAATGGAATGTAAGCATGCTTACTTGAAATGCTATATAGGGGTTTCCGGTCATTGTTCTCTATACCTACTACCCGGGCACGGCCTTGTAAGTAACTTTGTTTATATTACTTATTTTTCTATATCTTCTAATAAAATATTCTTGTTTTGGATTTATAACTAGATATAATCATAACGAAAATAGAGGAATAGAAGCTACAATACTCGAGTAAAATTCTAAGGTGAATATCGATGTCAGGTTTGTTTTCACGTGACCATTCCAGCCCCACCAAAACCGTTCGCTGATACCTAGACAAAGCAGGAGATTTACTTCACCTATAATATTTACACATAGTCACATTGAGTGAAATTATCAAATAGTGTCTCCACTGACTTATTAACACTTAGTCAATATCTCAAACTTAAGAAACAGAGCCACTCGCGTAATTAGCCCTAACTTACTTTTCCCTGCAGTTTAGATTAACAGTTTACTAACTAGAAGTGACCTCATTTTTCCAATATATTTTAACAAGTTCCCCACTAAAGTCCCCACTGCCCCACCCCACAAACGGGAAACGATCAACAATTCAAATAGCCAAATTTCTTCTATCCAATCAGCATCAGCAACGGGGAATTGGTTTAGTGGTATAATGTTCCCTTAGCATGGTCTCTATGAGCCTGTCTATTGGGAGAGGTCGCGAGTTCGATTCTTGCATTCTCCATATTGATTCTTTTTTGCTATGTTTTTGCACTATCCCGTTTGAGGGAGTGATTTGGTGATTTTTAGCCCTTTTTTCGCATGGGAATCGGTTAGGACGAGTTTAAGCTTGACTCTATGGGCACATCGCTGTTTTTTAGGAGTTTAAACTAAACATCGAATTAAATTTATGTGTTGGGAAAAGCCTAAGATGTAAGGAAAAGAATTGTAGGTGAAAAAAGAGTGACTGGTACAATAATTGTCTACTATGTTGTCAAACTCGCCTGGTGCCACCCCTTAGCTGATTTCAATCACATCTCAATCCCGCAGATAACTCTTCTTCTTCTTCATTCTTTGCATCGAAATCCCCGCCAGCTTTCCAGAGAATCTCAGCATTAACTTTCTTGCCATCAATTAAAGCCCAGTGAAGTGCCGTCCTATCCCAATTATCTCTCGACGAAACATTCGCACCAGCATCCAGGATACATTGAAGGAGCCACGTCGGGCCCCCAATAGAGGCGTCATGAAGTGGTGTCTTTCCCCAGATATCCTTAGAATTCACATCCGCGCCTCGATCGAGCAAAAGCTTCGCGCCTAAAGGATGACCCCCGTAAATTGCGTATTGAATGACTTCCGCCCCATCGCAATCTTTGGATTTGATGTTTGCTCCCAGGTTAAGTAAGACCTCTATTGCTTTGAATTGACCATACCAGCTTGCGAGGTGCAGTGGTGTGCATCCCTCGAATTCGAATTTGCCCCAAAATCGGTTGTGAACAAAGAATTGCAAAGGGAGAGAATAGTTGAGGTCGGCACCGAGTTCCGTGAGTTTGAAAATATCACCCAAAGATCCCTCGGCAGCGGCCTTGTGGAGTGGTGGAAGCATAGTTTTATCAACTTGAGAACTGTGAAGAAAGGTATTTGTGGTTGAAGTGTGCATAAGTTTGTTGACCTCCCTCCGTAGTTCCCCGATACTCATCGAAAGATTATTCAATTGAAACTGAGCAGAAGATTGAAAAAGTGCGTCGGTATACAATCGAAGTGCTTCCATGTGCATATTGAGATTCCTTTCCAACTTTATCACCTCGTCTTTTTGGAAGAGCCACGCTATCTTTCTCCAATTTCGAACAAAAGTAGCTTTCTCTCCATTGACAAAAGAACTGGTGTACGGGCCGAGAAGAGCACTGAACTTTTCTAAAAGATTCATGATTTGCCGACGTGCGAAATTTAAACCGTTGATGATAGGTGCAGTGTTGGCGGCTTCGAAATTGGGATTAGATTGAGCCGCATTGCATTGTTGGCACGCAAGTTCAGACGTTCTGACTGCTTCTTGAAGCAGATTCAGAGTCGAGATTAAGGTCTTGAGCTCGGAGACGGACCCTTTAGCTTCATCCAAAGCCGAAATGATATTTTTAGCGAGTGCGATGCAAGCGACGAAATCGCCGACTGAAAAGCCGAAGGTCGCCATTCCCGACTGTTGACCTTCTGGGAGCAACAATGAAAACTGCAAAATGATAAAAGAACTCGTTGAGATAAAAAGTGAAATAATGACTACGTACATGATGGAAAGCTCGTTTCCTAGAGAGGAGATGTAGTTGGCATTTACCAAGATGTGGTGGCGCCTCGATTCGGCCCCATGGTCGGCTACACGAAGCTTGATAGGGTACCAAGCGAGACGGAATACATGTGAGGCCGGGGTTGAAATAGAACGAAAAGGAGTAAGCTAGGTTTGACCTTCCATCGAGCTTGTTCTTGAGCTCATTGAGTTTTATCAGTAGGAATTCTCATTCAAACGTTTTTACCCTAAGGCGTTCGCTTAACGTTTATCGAACGTTGATTCTTCTCTTGAATGTTGAAATTTGTTTTACTCCAAAAGGCTTGCTAACTTGTATCGAACGTTAAGATTCGTTTAGCTCTGTAGCATCCCCCTAGTTGCTTGTCAAACATTGTATCTTCTATCGGATGTCAGGATCCGTTTAATTTTAAAAGATTCGTTTAGACCTTGGGGATGTATTCTTTACTTTCTGCTTCACTTCATTGGAAGATTGGCCGAGGTGCTTGAGGTCTTTCCCTTATAAAAATGGCAGTTTTCTTCTTCGGAAAATGAGACCTCGCCGTGAGATCGAGAATGATGATGATGATGATAGTTGTTAACGACTAAGCAAAGAACGAGGTGAAACCAAGTCTTCTCGAACCTCCTAGGGGGTATGGAGTCGTGCTAAGCATAGAGGGACTATTTACAATAATATCCTGCCTTCCTTGAAAAGACCTTTTCTCAAAACAAGACTAGGTCCCTGATCCTGCGGTGTTACAGTTCTGTTATAAATAACGTCTTGTCTCATAAGAATCCAGCCCCTTCTCCAACAAGCCCGGGTCCCTAATCCCGCGGTGTTGCAGTACTATTATACCCTTAGAAAGCATTTCGTACTACCTTACAGCTGTCGGTTAAGTGTATCCCCTCCACGTCCGTTTAGTCTAGGCACCGTACTACCTTTGAAGCTTTGTGTAACTGTAGAGGGTATCTCTGACCTTTAGTACTAGAATCCTAGGGGGCTTAACATTAATTAAAGGCCTCCTCGATAGAAACTAGTAAGAGTACCCTAGACCCTTCTCTAGGAAAGTAATGTCGAGTAGGGCAAGGTATGCCCCACTTCCATCGTGAGTCTTAGCGTATACAGAGGCTAAAGTCGAATAGCCTCAAAAACCCGAAATAACTTTTTATTAAGACCTTTCCCTCTTCCTACCCTCTGTTCCTTCTTATATAGCCTTAACACACTCTCAATAAAACAGCCCTCTACCCTTTTCCCTAAATATAACATCCCGCGCCCTTCTCTCTAATATAGACCAGAATCGAGCCCGAGTTTTTATTATAGGTATCTTCGTAGGTATATATAGAGGGAGGCCAGCTCGGCAGAGGAGTGTTGCAGAGTAGAGCAAATCGTGGAGATAAAGGTCGAAAAGGTAGGAGGAGAAGTACTCGAGTCTCGAGGCCGGAGGTCGGGAATCGTTGGTTTTCGATAAGGGTAAAACTCTGTGCGCGAGGGGGCAATCAACTCGCGATAGACTCAAACTTAGCTCTGCAGACTCTAATTAAAGAGCTGGAGGTTCGTAGGATGCACCGCGTACAGGTGTTGAGTCTTTGCATCCCGTGAGATCGAGAATAGCTTCGTAAGTGAGGTGATTATAGTAGCTTTCAGAGATAAGATGTGCAATAAAGAGTGAATGCAAGAAGTCCTACCAAAGAAGAGCCTAGGAGAAGTTTACGTGTTACGGCAATGCCCAACTAAATCTAGCTGCACTTAAAGTAACAATTGCCTCCAAAAGAAAATTAAAAAAAAATCACTGCCTTCAGTGATTATCTGAGTAAGACTCTTCATGAGTATCTTGTAGCATCGCAAGTAAACAACTTCCCAAAACAACTATACTCTTCTCTTCTAAATTACCTCTTCATAAGTACTGTCCAACAACTTTAAAAGAGATTGCAAGCAAATAAGCAAATTACAAAGTCCAAAATCTTCTTCCTTCCTCTGTCATCTTTCTTTCTACCAGGACCCCAAGGATGTATTTTTTCATTCTTGTATTGTTTCTTGTCGTACCCGCGCATTTTTGTAAAACAATGATGCATATGATTGAAGTGAGCTCTTTCTTCAACTCTTCCAACTCGAAACGATCAGCTGACTCGGGGAAGAGCTCTATGATTGTGGAACGTAAAAGCATGAATACAAAAGTTCCTTCTCCTGAAGGGCTCGGAAGAGTTTCAAACCTAACACTAATCCCACGCCGAGTTACCGAGCACCAGATCAATTACCAACACCTAATTGAAAAGGTTTGTTCTTAGAATGAGAAAACCATTATGATTATTCTTCTGTGCAAACTCGAACATTACGTGGTAATCGAGTAGAAGGATATAGAAATATCGTCCGGATACCTCTAGGTCTTAGCATGCATACAATCCTTGAAATTAGGTATTTGGATTATTTATGAACTGTCGTTACATATTCTTGGTGAATAGCACCTTCCACGACAGCTCAGTTGATCCACGTGCTTGGGCTCATGTGAGTGGCTTGCCACTCACATACTTAAGCTCACAGGATCCGACCCCTCTTTACCTTTACTCTTCATGCAATAAAGATATAGGAATACAACCACTTATTGCATCACACTTTATGACTACCAAGTCATACCAACAGGTTACTTGCTAATTGCAGGCTTACTCGTGCTTTGGTAGCTTACTCGACAAGTTGATAGCTTACTCGCTACTCTCGCTTTGGCCCTCAAAGGCAAGTGTTTATTGGCTTACTAGACAAGGTTGCACTACTTATATCGTAAATAGTAAAATCCATCAAACGTTACTTTAAGCTTTTAAATTCCTCAACACCTCATTTTACGAACCTTGCTTCTCTCTAAAAATACCTAAGGTACATTTATCTCTGGATTCCAAATTCTGAAACAGATAGGGATAAGCTTAAGAGAGTCTTATTCTATATAGATGCTTGTGAGGGTTGGAACCCATGATAGAGGCTCGGGCCATGCCCTCGCTAAGCACTGACAATCTCTCTAAGCATTGACCAAAGTCCCTGCTCAGCACTGGCCGTTACCCCACTGCCAAGCAGTTTCTTGAAATATTTCAGAAGCTCTTCCTCTCTCTATATATAGAGGAAGAGCTTGCATGTATGTAGTCTTCATGCACTTCTTAATTGGATATTTGAAACCACACCTTTGGCTTGTTCGAGGTCTGGCCTCTCACAGTAGCTCTCCAGCCCCTATTTATAATGCTGTTGACTAGTTTGCAAAGGGTGCATCAAAAGTAATATACCAGCTAGTACTACTGAAAACTGAGAGCCAGAGACTTTAACAAGTAAATAAAGCACTAAGTAAGCGCCGGAGGGCTAAAAAAACACGTCTAAGTCAAGGAGGATCACTCAGTCAACAGAAAGCGCAAGACCTACAGGTCGATTGGGACGTTGGGGAGCAGGTAAAACAAGAAATGAAGACAAGTAGTGGTCGGAAGCTGAGGGAAGAATTACGTGCACGGCGCTGTGGCAACTGCAGAGAGAGCGGGCATAATGCGCGCGCCTGTGAGATCATAGAAGAGGTATCCGAGGAAGAGGATTCAGTGTAGTTTTAATTAATTTTAGGCGTTATGGTCGAATTATCGTGATTTCTATTAGGGTTATACGTTTGGGTGTCCGGTTCGCTTGTCTGTCCTGTTGCTATATCTCTAAATAAAAAGATATAGATATTTTATTATTTACTTAGATAAACCTAGTTAGCTCTTATCCTTTACTAAACTACTATTCCAATAGAATATACTCTTCATCATAATACATCAGTTAGAGTCGTTTTGAAATTACGATATGCAACAAAACTCAATGTACAACGCATTCACTTCTAAGATGGGAGGTAAGCGAGGTGAATCCATCTTCCCAATCTCAGCCCCAAAGAACACTAAGTTGGTAAGGACAAATTCCAAATCAAAACGGAAGGGTTGCTGGTTCAAGTAATTTGTTCATATCATTAGCGGCAATGAAAAAAATGGTGGTTCTTGTGCAGAGAGGTAGCGATCTGTTGCGGGGCTATTCCGACATTTAGTTTATGCGACCCACATAAAATCCCCGGCTAACCCCGATTTGTTTACAAGACTTTTTGATACTCCATCACGACATCTCCTGGACAACCCAATATACTTTTCGCAGCTCTTTCAACCCTTTGCAACCATACCGCACCTCCAGACTCTACGAGTGCCTTGACTGAACCGATATCTGGTTGATACCATGTCTTTCATGGTGACGCGCATCAAATATCGAACCACCTCACTCAAACACCTCGATCGCATTGTCTAGAAAGTGTCTTGATACTCTCGAGTCACCGTCGCGCAACACCGCAACCCCGCAGTGTTTCATATCGAGTCTTTGATTACTCCAATTCTCTTTGGCACTCCTATTGCAGTACCACTCCCATAAGTTCCATATTTGTTACACTTGCCTACAATACACTCTCTTGGTTGCCTACACGCAATGCATTTCCATGTTTGCAAAGTTCTCTGACGATATTTACTCATGAAGTTTCACTTTTGCTGACGACTTGAAATAGGGCGGCAGCATACTTTCAGCAAGCACTGTTGCAGCGGACACTCTTCATATTCACTCGAGCTTCGCTATTGGTTTCGCAATTTCCACATTCTTTTCAAGGCAATTTCAGCCTAGACATCCGTCGCGCAACTACTGTGCAGGTAAAGCACAATCTTGCACACCACACTTGACTTGTCTGGTGTTCTCATTGAGAAATCAAAAGACATGGACAACACATCAGATCCGGCGGCTCTGCAGACATTCTCTGGATGCACGTTCCCCTCCCAAGAAGCAGTGGTGAAGCTCCAACTGCAGGGATCCGAATATCTAGACTTTATTGATAAGGTCATTTCAACTCTTCTTCCGTTGTGTACACAACACTCAATCTTGATCATAAGCTGACCATTTATTAGTGGATGGACCACCTCGCACGCAATTTCAATACGTTCTCCGAAGCAACAGTCTTCTTCCAAGCTTTGGAATATCGCAAGGAGCAACACAAACTTTGGGGAGCAAAGCTTAGAATTGTCGAATACAAGGCAATCGCTCGTGAATCTGCGGGAACAATCAAGTGGTGTGAATGCCGACTTGAAACAGAGGATATTGATGAACGATTGATGGGGGAAATATGTGCTAATGAGAGATTTGAATTTGAGTCCCTAAGAAACGAACTCCACGAGAATCTACCTTACTCAATCTTACAAGATATCTCAAACGAATGGGTCGGCTTTGGGCAGTCTACCAAGGAGGAGGGCGAAGAGAATGGTCTGAAACGCAAACACACCACCGAGGGAGCAAATGATGGGAGCCCTGCGAAGATTCGACGAGAGCAATCTCCAGAGCCTGGCATCAAATGCAAAGGCAACACAAAGGCGGAATGGGAGATCGCGAATCTAGAAGCCTTCTTGAACTTCACGAAAAGTAGAGCTAAATTTTTACAAACGAAAGTGACCGAGAAGGATGCTCTGATCAAAGAGAAAAAGGTACAGACTGTTGAGCTGCTGAAGAAGAACAAGCGCATGACTGATTACATTTCAAGTCTGAAGAAGCGCTCAACAGACCAGATTGCGGCACTCGAACAGCAATCAAATGACACGATCCAACAAAAGGACGACAAAATTGAGTGTCTTGAGCTTACAATGTCCGAACTCAATAATCTCACCCAACTTCAGGAAAGACGACTAACCGAAGCTAAATCTAAGATTGATGCTCATGAATTAGCGCTTGATATGGCCAAGCAAAAAGAGCTGCGTTTCGAAGAACGTAAAGATTCCGAGAAGCAGGATTTGCTTGAGCAAATTTCGTTTCAGCAACTCAGAAAGGAGGAGGCAGAATTGAGAATCATATCTTTGGAAGAAGAGAAGGCTGCACTCAAAACGCAACTTGAACAAGTGGTTGAAACTCGCAGTGGACGTTGCAGTGCGGAGAACAACGAAGCTCTGAAGGCTGCCGAGGATTTCAAAATTGAAAAGAATGATGCTGTCCAACTTGCCACTAATTTGAAAGCCGATAACGCAATACGGAGGAGAGAAATTGTTATAATCAAGAAAAACTTGACGTCGAAGATCGACATTCTGGAGAATGAAACGGAAGAGCTGGAGAAGCAGAATCTAGCTCTCACCCATCAAATTGAGGAAAACGAGAAGGACAAAATTAAGAAGTTGGACGAAATTAATGATTTGACCCGCACACTGAACCTCAGAGACACGGAGTTGGCAGCTTGTACATTCCGGGCAGAATCAGCAGAGAAGACCCGGGATGAGCTGGAACGTGAGGTTTTGGAGTGGAACACAAGATTGGGCAACAAGGAAAAGGATCTTAATAAGTGGAAACACCGGGCAAAAATTGCAGAGGCGAAACTTCCAGACGCTGCAAAAGCTGCTAGAGACGCGGAAATTAGGGAACGAGATCAAGAGACGATCAGCATAAATTTGCAGGCAAAAATCGATGCTATGAACGCTCAGAAGGACGAACTCGCGAAATGGTTGAACAATTGGCCAACCGGCGCAGAACCACGGGAACCGGACGAGGTTGTCGGTCATTCACATGGATCCCCTACTGCTAGAGCCAATCGTCGACAAACTACACAAACACAAGCTAGTAATGATGACGAGGGTGGCGCTGAACCGGAGGGAAGAGAAGCTGATAATGAAGACGACCCCGGAGCATTCAGTCGACCAGGTTCTCATTGGGTTCGTGGGGTAAGTACTTCTTCATTGTTGGGTTTTGAATACGGTAAACTAACAGTGTTAGCATTTTCGTAAGGATCCTCCATCGAAGCGTAATTCTGGCCATGAAAATCAATAGACTTTGGCATCCACGGATCGCATTTGGGGATATCAACTGTATGAACTGTAAGTTAGAGATGAACGGAACAAGTCTTTTCTCTCATGGATTTTGAGGATGATGTTTAGCGAGCTGTTGTTAGCTTATTTTGTAGCTGAGAGCAAGATGACCTGGAAAATCGAGTAACTTAGTACGAGGCGTTTGCTTTTGTGTTTTTGGGGAAGTTTGTGAAGATTGGAACCGTCGATGACCTTTCTTTTTGTCTTCTTTATATATATATCTTGTGGCGAGACCCCAAAATAGGTGGTGTGGTCTCTGTTCTCCCTATCTTCTCCATATATTCCTTGGAACTCAATCCCTAGTGGGAAGCTTTCTTACTTGTTCTTGCTATTTGATTCCAAATAATTTCTATGCTTCAATAGTCTTAGAAATGCGTCTTCCGTTGCAGCGTTTGGCCAGTTCGTTTTGACGCTGTCGGAGCTCGCATATGCTGGAAAAAGGGAGCCGAGCATTCGGAGTCAGAAATATCGGCGCCGAGTCGGGAAAATGCCAAGCCCTGCGCATTCCGAGCCATCGAGGGTAATGATAAACCTTCCACACAGAGAGAGGGGGAATGAGACATTTATCTAAAGGAATTTTGAGCTTGGAAAGTGTCTTAGAGAATTGTGCGATAGTAAGAATTGTCTGATTCAAAGCAGCGTTGTACCCAGGCTGTCAATGTACTCCGTTGTTTACTAATTAAAGAATTAAGTAATAACCTTGCCTATTAAGTAGTGAGTCTGGTAGTTTACGCTGTTAAATCATGTTATTAAAGATTATTAGATTACTTAATTAAAGGCTAGAAATAGCTTAAAAGGTATATATTCGAGACTTATCTGAATAAGGATTATTTATTATGATCATTATGGATAGCTTAGAATACTTAAATTATTTCAACAAACCATAGAGACTACTTACGTTGCTATAGGTTTTAGTATCAAGTATTCAGTCTTGTAGGTTAAGCTATTCAATCATATTTTCCGAGATGATAAGATTAAAGTCTTAAGGTATATAGTATTAGATACTTATCCGAGTACGGTTTATTTAATATAGATATCCTAGACGGCTTAGAAGATTTAAGTTAATCCAATAAACTACAAAGATTGATTATAGCGACTTCAAAGTATGCCTCGACTCAATTATATACGTGGGCGAATAACCCTTTTACCGGGTAACAACATAGTAACATGCTCAAGTTGACTCAAGCCTATTTCTGCAAGTAAGGGCGATACCTACTTGAATCTGTCGAAAGTCCCTCCTGTTGAAGACGAGCCAGCAAAGTTACACCGCAGCAACTCGGTGGGGAAAGCTGGTATGGCGACCTGACGAGTTACCAAAGTGCATACCACTTACAGAAATTTATTCTACCCAGGTAAGAATTTCTTTATCTCTTAGAGGCGTTGAACAAACAAGAAAGTTGAATGGGCATCCGGAAAAGGCTGACCAAAAGGCGGTGGGTTCTCCAAATCTGAAGGAAGGAGCGACCACAACCTCTACCATCTGCGTTGCCGGCACCGCCAAACAAAAAACAACCCTCTTTACCCCTGCCAACTCTACCTTCCTCACCCCAAATACCTCTCCTTCCTCCTCCATGCGACCGACAACACACCGTCCATGCACAATATGTACACACCAATGACCTCTCAGCATGTTAATGCCTCGGTAGCGAACAAGAGAGTATTGCAACCGGTGCTGCGAAGAGAGGATATCCGCTTCCCCCCTTCTTCTGACAAAGCACCAGTCCGAGCAAGCGCCCTCACAAGAAGAGTCTCCACAGCGCGTCCCGGCTCCTCAGGACTCCAATTCTCGAAGGAGATTGGTCGGCGAGTCTCAGGAATCGGTGGGATCTTCGGCACCAGCAAGGAATCCAAACGCCATTCATCAGTAATCACCGCATCCGATAGTGAGAGAGTGGGACTCTCAAGTCGTGATATGCAAACCCCCCTTCCAACTTCGTCTGGCGCGAACAGCTACGGAACTAGAGTGTCGATTCCCGAATTCCCGACTCCCCCAAGTTTCCTAGGAAACGAAGTCGCTTTCAATGCGTTTGCTGGTACCAGTCCATCTTTTACAGCCACGTCCCCTCCAGCTTCCAGCGACACCAAGGAACAAGTAAGTATCCTATATTTATCTCGCTGCAAGATATCGCAATTCTAATGCTTTACAAGGACCCCTGTGCATCAATTGGACCTCTTTCGCAACAAGGGTTTGAACATCTGGCGTTGTTGATTGCAACGCATCCCAACAGGTGGGCAATCTCTGAGTTCTTTTTCCCTTTTTCAGGTTTCGGGAGGATTGAGACACCGTTTCCTCCTTAGATACCTCACTTCCTCGTCTCATAACCCTGTTTCTGCCTCCTTTTTCACAAACATGAAAAGGCAATACTGACTCCGAGATCGTCCACAGACGTGTTGAGTTGGAGAAGCTCAAGAGCGAGTTTGAAAAACAACAAACCAGCAACATCAATGAGGTCTCAGCACACACGGGAAAGATCATTGACAACCTAAAGCACCAACTAGCCCTCATGGAGGAGGGCCAAGAACCATTGCAACGTCGAGATGAAGGAAACAAATTGGAGATTCGTGAGCTCGAAAAGGAATATTGTCTGCAAGCGATGGAGATAGAGGCTTTGGAGACCCAATTGAAGGAGAAGGACGAAACGATCACCAAGATGAGCGGGAAGGTCACCAAAGCTTGCCGTGCAAACAAAGAGTACGCTGCTGAAATGCACAAACTTCAAGACATGCTCCGCAAACAGACAGCATATATCGAGAAGATGGAGAAAGAAAACACAAGTCTCAAGGAGAAACTCACTGAATACGACTCATTGAAGGCTTTCCGCGAGGGATATTGCGCTCATAATAATCAATTGGTCGAGTTATTGATGAAGCACAAGGTCATTGAAGAAATTACTGGTACTGGACAAGCTGCTGATGTTGTCTCCGAGCCTCAAATTGTCAAGAATGACAAGGAAAACGAGGAACTTGACTCTGCAAATACATAGGTTGTCTTCTCGGTGTTTGAGGAGAATTTTTATGACTTGGTGCCACAATTGACTGTCATTTGAGGTCGATACATGATAATTTGTGTTCTCTTTACTGTCTAGGGGATGAACTATGGAAGAAGTAGGTTGTTTTACGAGCATACGGGGGGAAAGTACTTAGTGTTTTTATTCATACTCATAACGGGATTTCGGATCTGCTGCTGTTGTCGTAGCTTGAGAAATGCTAGTAAGTTGAACTTTATGAAATTTTGACCATTTTTGAAGAAAATTGTGAAGTGAAAGAATGAAGAAGAGAATGAGAAATGATGAAACATCGCGGAAAAGAACGAAGATTTCTTGATTATATGCACGTACTTTTGAGAATTTGTTTTTCTTTAATATTAATCTAAATGATTTAGAATAATAGACGGACCGTTGGATATCTTAGGATGCCCTATCACATAATCATTTAGCGAGGATGTAAGGCAATCTGTTGCTACTTTAATGCTTAGGAAAATTAAATGGACGATTGAAACTTCTCCTTGGTTTGCTTAACTACCTTCTTGAACTGAACTCCGTTCTTTTATAAGGTAAGTTGAGAGGCAATTTGAATTGAGAGTCATAGTACTTTGTAGTAAATTGTACAGTTAAGCTCTCTTCACCAGGGGCTGCACTCATTCGTGAGACAGATTGTGCTTGGTTCAGGAACACCAAACCACCGCAAAATTATTTTATTTACTTCAATCTTTGACCCTTTCCTGGTCAAATGTCTTTAGTAGGGTACTAGCTAGATACTTGAGCAAATTAGAGAGGGTTTGCCCTAATTAATTGCTTCTCAGGTGAGTTGTAGTGTCCCTAAGCACCAAGCATAATCTGTCTCACGAATGAGTGCACCCCCTGGTGGCTTCTCAGTCCTACTATTTCTTCTGCTGACGAAACGAAGTCAATAGATAATTCCCCTTTTTTGATATATTATATCTCACACCTTTCTTCCTCGGGAGATCTCCGGTCATTTGCGAAATGCTCAGATGTTCCGTTCATTTCTCGCAAGGACCCGCAAAGTCGGTGTCACTTCAACACTAACACTTTGGATATGGATGACTCGGTAACTTGTTTAATTGTTAGTGCTTTCTTTCAGTGATCGAGTAGAAATTGCTTGCTGGTTAGATGAATGTTAAATCTCCTATTGAATGTAGAATCATCAGATGAATGTAGCGCCTTTTGGTCCCTTCGATTCAGCGAACGCCAATTGAATATGGTTCTGAAAGTAGAGCCTGCTATGGGACTGAGAAGTCTTCATCACACACAGAGAGCTTTTTTGAATGCAGAAATCCTTCTTGGACGTAGAGCTTTCTATTAAAACAGATATCTCTAGCAAATGTAGCATCCCTTCTCGATTCCGAAACGTCCAAGTGAAAATTGCCAGCATAGGGATCTCCATCTCCTCGCTTATTCCTCCACCTTCTCCACAATTCATAAGGACAGGTTATCAAACGGCGTCCTTAACCTTTAGGAAAACCAGTAAAGTGAGTAATTCCGGCAAGAATAGAATCACACCCTTCGAATCCAAGACCTACAGAAACACGCCGTCCAGACCTTTCTAGACCCAGACCTGGTGGAGTGCTGGTCCCCTCATCTCAATCGCCTAAAAACATTTCCGGACATAACTGCGAATTTAGCCTCAGTAGCTATTAGAGCATATATAGGCACACCTAGAATCTTTCAGGAGTCAGCTTTAATGGAATTAAAATTTGCGGAGGAAGTTGTGCCGGATGATGAGGTGATTGCAACTTCCTTTCCTCTACCAGGCCCTGAGGCCCCTCTATTTCGCAAAATGAAACCATCCCAACCAAATCTTCCTCTCTACCCCGTACATAAAAAAATAAAACATTCCCTATTTTCCGACACCGAAACCTGTAAGAATTTTAATCAAACATCAAAACGAGTTTTTAGTCCCTCATACAGAGTAGACTAAAAACACTGACAGGGCAGATGTGGCTAAGAAAACATAATTTAGGCGTTTGGCCCCCAATATTCAAGGCTAGCTTACCTGAATTCTTGTAGATAAGCTCGTAAGTAACTAATAAGCGCTCAATTATCGAGCAAGGTATCAAATGACAAATAAGCTATCCATTATGGAGTAAGCCAACTAGGAAAAATTTTGGGGGCCAAAAGGAGAATTTGCAAGTAAGCTGGTAGGTGGCGAGTAAGATATCAAGTAACGGGTAAGCTCGCAAGTGACGAGTAAGCCATTAATTATCGAGTAATCCAACCATGAAATTTGGGGACCAAAAACAATTTTGCGAGTAAACCATGGAGTAACAGGTAAGCGAACGAGGAGCGAGTAGCTCAACCATCGACCGGTTGACTTTGACTTTCTTTTATAGATGCCTCGTCTTTTCTGAACTTTACTTGCAATATTTACCATGAATCTACGGTGTTATTGAGAATCAAGGCTGCAGCGTGCAACATGGACAGAGGTGTAAGTCCCAAAATGGGAAATTATGTAAAGGACTAAATCCACCCAGACAGAAAAAACAACCCCAATATCAGAGATTTCAGCACAAAACGAGTTGTAACATAATAACGTCGTGACTACAAGTTGCTAAAAGCAAATGGTGAGGGTTGCAGTCAGACACCAAACATTGAACAATTCAGGTTATCAACGAAATTGGAACTGATAGCCGGGTTTATGGATTAGCTGGTAGTAAACTGTTATGAACAGCAAGGGCTCTCGGGCCCAGATCTTGTGGTGGGATGGGTTTGTTGATAGTAGGTTTGCCGAGGAAAGTTCCAATTATTGCGACGATGTTTTTGGATTTCAGGTCGCATGCCCCCCTAACATGCCCTAAAATGATCAAGCAAGCTAAGTCACAAGCACCTGCCAGTACAACACAAAAGACATGGACAACCAATTGGTTTCCGATTCTATTGCACAAAAGACCCGGAAAATCGAGAGTGTTTCCAGTTCAATATAGAGTTGGAAGATGAATACATCCTATGTTGGTGCGCTCTGGAGCGACATTGAAGATGAAAATCCGGATGGAAACATCTCCTTTATACTGTAAACAACCAAGACGCAAGAAAACAAGTCACCAGCGAAAAAGGAAGCAAAGCAATCCGAAGGGTTTCATACTTAATACCACTCGAGAAGTAAAGCAGTAGTATACACTCGGCCATTCTCCGTGCCTGTCCACGCAAACCCCATTGTATGCTTGCTATTGAGACAATGTAAAGAAAAAAAGATTCCTTCCCAGGTTGTATTATTCCATTCCATCTTACACCATCTCGCTCGTAACGTTCGAGAATTCGCCCTTGTCCAATTTTGTCTTCCAGAATATTGGATTCGTGTCGCTGAAACCGTGCTTGACCCAACCGTCTTCCTTTACATGATACAAGTTGATGAAACCTCCAGAATACGCATCTCGGTGGGTGGCGGCTAAAATACTTCTGCTGCCCAACTCCAAAGCCTCTTGCTCGGTCAAATCGTATCTGTACTCTGCGTCCAATACACCATATGCGAAGGTTTGACCGGATCCGACACAGAAGAGGTTTCCAGCTAGTCGTGTTCCGTCGGAATCGATGTAGTAGAGCGCTGGACCTTCGGATGGAGTGACACCTGCACACATCGTTCCCATAGAAAGACCCATTCCCTTGTATGAGTAGACGAGATTTGCGAGGATTTTGGAAGCAGCAGCGACCGAGATTCGGCGTTTGTGTCTGAGTTCGTGCAATCGACATTGCATTCCCAAGTATGCGAGCCAGTATTGACAATCCTATTATTTCACATCAGCGCCATGTCCCTAGTTGGTGTACTGCGGAGTCGAAAGTGACTCAAAAGGGCAACTCACAGCAGCACCACCAGCCATTGTGCCCAGTAAACAGCTGTTGATCTCAATAACCTTCTTAACCGTTTGACTGGCAATCCAGTTTCCTGCAGTCGCTCTTGAATCTGTTGCTACGATAATACCGCCTTGGAATCTGAATGCGAGTGTGGTGGTACCGTGTGCGATTTTGATGGGGCAGTTAGGATTGGCATGGTCGTCTGTTGCTGCTCGGAGCCAGGCTGAGGGCTAGATAAGGATATATGTTAGCATACATCGCAGTTTGATTTAAGATGAGTCCCAAAGCTGCGGAAGAAGACTAGAGTGACGGGCAGAACGTACTTGTGCGACTGGTGGCATGGCGAACTTCAGGGACAGACTTGGTGCGGGTTGGTAGAGCTCCATCTGGTCATCCTCGCAATGGTTCTCCTTCTCGAACATAGGCCGGCTGTATTGAGCGACGAGAGTATCCATGGTGACTGTTTGTGAATGAGTGTTGGAAGGTAGAAAAGTTGAGGTGGATGAGAGGTTGGGTGTAGATTACAGAGTTGATGGTGTTGTCAATAGATTCCTAGTTCCATTCTGGAGCTTCAGGCAGCTTGACTTCGCGGCAGCGTTCGCGTCAGCGAGACAGGCCTAATGCAGGTCCCATTTCGGGCTAGCGTCATCACGTGTCTATCAACTATTCTTCAGATTTGGACTTCAATCCTACTCCGTAGAATCTAAATAGATATCAACAAAATAATGTTTTTGTTTCAGATTCAACATTGGCAATCTATACAAGCTTGTCTAAACCTGGGTTCCGCACCTAGTTTCCAAGATCTAGGTCGCGCCGTTTCGTTGGCTCATCCTCTAGCCCGCGCGAACTTTTCTCCGGCTCAAATACTTTAAAGCTTCAAGTCTCGAAAACATTCGGCTAGCCAAGTCTATGTCTATTTGGCCCAGAAACCTAAGATGGACCTTTGAAGGCAGACTTGAGAAACCTTAGTCAATATCTGGCAAGGTTCGTCATAATATCTAAGCCTTGCGCTAACCCTGCAGCCTCGCCAAATTTTCTACCTCGTTGACTCACCATTTTGATTCCCATCTTTCCCCCCAACAAATGCAAATATTTGCAACAACCCCAAATGCATTCATAGAACCGCACCAGAAGACGAGATCACACGAAGAATGTTTAATATCTTTCAAACGACTTCCACAGGATTCTACAAACGCCGAAGTCGCCGAATACGGAGGTAGAACTCCTTCAAGCTGGCTTTTCCCATCCGTCGAAGTCTAGCAGAACAGTTTTTCAAAACTCTCGAAGCAGCTATCAAAATGGGTTCCAACTCTACCAAAGAGGCTGCCGTCCTCAAGACGCGCATTCTGCCGGTCAATACGAATGATTTGGGCGCTTTCAAAGACAAAGCTACACTTGAAGAGTGGGAGGTCCCTACGAAGACGCAGAACCTCAAACCTCTGCAAGAAGCGGCGAAGGAGCTCAGGACGAGCAGTATACCTGTCGGATTTCCCACAGAAACGGTCTATGGATTGGGAGCAGATGCAACGAGGAGCGAAGCGGTCAAGGGGATTTACAAAGCGAAGGGACGACCATCAGACAATCCACTCATTATTCATGTCTGCGACCTCACGATGCTGCGAAGTCTTCTAGGGAAGAACGAGTCCGCGGCAGATCTAATACCAGAAATATATCGAGATCTGATCAAGAAATTCTGGCCTGGTCCCTTGACCATCCTCCTGCCTAACCCAACACCAAGGGTTTTGGCACCGGAAGTTACTGCTGGTCTAGAAACCTTTGGAGCACGAATGCCCGACTCTCCTTTGGCTTTGTCACTCATCAAGTTGGCGGATGTGCCTCTTGCCGCTCCTTCTGCAAATGCTTCCACCAAGCCTTCCCCCACAACTGCCGAACACGTCCGCCACGATCTCGATGGAAAAATTGAGCTTATACTTGATGGAGGAGCTTGCCAAGTTGGGGTTGAGAGTACGGTTGTCGACGGACTTTGCGATCCCCCCGTTTTGCTGCGACCGGGAGGTTTAAGCATCGATCGAATCAAGGAATGTGCCGGGTGGGAAAATGTTGTCAAAGGATACAAAGATCAAAGCGAATTGGGTTCGAAGGCACCACGAGCGCCCGGGATGAAGTATAAACATTACAGCCCAAAGGCAAAGGTTATTCTTTATGAGAATGCATCACAGAAATCCTTGACTGGACTTCCGCTGGAAGCTCGAAGTGAAATCTTGCAAAAAGACGATTCGAGCCCCGTCCCTACTATTGGTATTGTCAGCACTCGTCATTGGGTAGATTGGGCGGGATTCAATCACGATCGGTTGATACCAGAACCCGGTGAAACCAGCAAAGACATCAGCCATGTTGACCTTACAGATGTTGATGAACCCTTGGAAGGGACATCTTGTCACTTGGAATTTGGAAACCTCATCTGGGCTGGAAATCTCCCAAAACCCGCAATAAATCACGTCGCTAACTTGATTGGAATTTCTCTGGGGAGCGATACCAAGGACATTGCGCACGGACTATTTTCAGCACTTAGAGAACTAGACAAGAGAAATGTCGATGTCATCTATGTGGAAGGGATTGATGATGAAGGAGATATCGCAGCAGCAGTCATGAATCGACTTCGCAAGGCTGCTTCTGTGATTGAGAAATCATAGATCTTCGCTTATAGACTTAGAGCATCAATCCTGCTCAAATAAAATGATTGCACATTTCCAATTGCATGTGTAACATTGTGACATGAAGTCTCGTAAAATTCATCTCCATACCAGGAGAGCCTCCGGCAAAAACGCTGTGCTTGATGTACCTGAACTCCAAATCTATCTTGCTCACTCCCATTTTGATATTCTTCCCTGCCTTCTCATGATGGCGGCCTCTGCAACCCCAAAAGCTATCCATGGACGGGTCCTCTTCCACGAGCACCCAAAGTGCTCAACCTCCGTTCAAATCCCCCAAATGGAATGCCCCGTCAATAAACATCGGCCAGCGCCTCTCACAAACCCTGCCTCAACCAATCCCCCAACTTCGCCTTTCCAAACTGCGCCAAATTGTTCATTCCCTGCTCACTCAAATCGATACTCTTCAACTGCGTGACATCCTGTGTAGGCGCTTTACTGACTCGCTGGACGATAATCGTGGGATCCGTTTCGAGGATGATTCCGTCGTCGACCATTTCGTCGATAGCGAGAGAGACGAGGTCGTAGTTTTCGATTATGGTGCGTTTGTCTACTGATTGTCTATTCCATTGTCAGTCTCACCCTTACACAGTTGGGAGGAGAGGATTGGGATTGAGAGGGGGATAAGGAAGGCATACTTAAACAACAAATGCAAACTATCCCTCAAACACAACACGACATTATAGAGCATAATCTCATTCTCGTCCACGCCGCCCACCACATACATCATGACATCGCTTTCACTCTTGTATAGCACGATCCTGTTGTCGTAGAGTATTATGTCTGCGGTTTGTTTTGCGGTCTTCTCGAGGAGGCCTTTTTCGAATGCTTTTTGCGATTTGACGTCTGCGTAGGGTGCGGTTTGGGGTGAGGCATCTGTGAACTGTTAATTTTGTATTTGGGAGAAAGGGGAGAAGGGGGGGTAATAGGGGAGAAGAGAGACGTACGCCCGGTGGTTTGGTGATGTGGCGCGTTGAAGTATTTTGCGAATACGCGGGAGCCGTCGTCGGAGTTTAGGATTATGATTGCGTTGATTGAGAAGAGGGACATGCTGGGCGCCATGATTACGGTTTGTTGTGAGAGGAGGGAGGGTGGTTTGGGTTGCGATGGAGCTGTCTGTGGCGGTGTTGAGGGCGAGGAGGGGTCCTGTAAGTCGTAGAGGTGGCTTTCGGCCTGATCGTTGAGGCGGTAAGTCTCTTTTTTAGTGGGTTTTAGACTACTTGAACGACACCTCTTTTCAACAACACAACTAGATCGCATGATATCAAATTTGTTATTTCAGATCCCATTTTTTCGTTTCTGAATTGGTGTTTCTTTAAATCTCTATAAACAACGTGTTCTTTGCATCGGTCTCTAGAAGTATAGTGACCAGTTCAAGTAGGCAGTCATGAATTATGCAGAAACCATACTGTAACGTTTCAATATGTCAACATCCCGCAAAGCAGCTAGACAAGGAGTCCTCATTTTAACAAACTTTTCCTACTGCGTATTTTCCTCATTTGTTGTCGGTCTATTTTCGAGTCTCACTGAGGCGTTTTTTTAAGCCAATGAAAGAATTCTGGCCAATGAAGGAAATTTCCAAGCGCTGGAGCAAATCAGACTGAGGCTGAGATCGTCAACCTGGATCTTGGAGACTTCAATTTTCTTCCTTTAGACAAGATACTGTCAATCTGCGGAGTACTCATCGAAGCCACCCACATGCTGATAATACATGTTTCCAACCCGGTCGACGGGATCTCCCCCCGCGTCGGTAAAACAGAATGTCAACATCGAACACGGCTGCTGATAGGCCCCTTCGTCTTCTTTCTCTGGGTAAGCTTTCACTCTTCCTCCTGGGGATATCCCCCCCCCCCCCCTCTCGCGTATATGGATGCCACGGATAAGGCTCTTATACTTCAGAAGGTTGTGTAGCGTCGTATGCTGATACACAGTAGATGGAGGGGGAGTTCGTGGTTTATCAAGTATCATTATTTTGAAGCACCTCATGGAAAACGTCAGCAAAAAACGGAGTCCACCAGGTCAGCCGGTTCAGCAGATCCAGCCTTGGGAATTTTTCGATATGATAGGGGGCACTAGTACAGGCGGGTAAGTTGAAATTCCCACACCTGAAGAACAAAAGAACCTCCTTAGATTATCGCTGATACGACCGCAGGTTGATAGCTATCATGTTAGGCAGGCTGCGAATGACTCTCGACGAATGCGAAGATGCTTATCTAAAGATCTCTGAACAAGCATTCCAGCCGAAGCGGTCAAAAATACAGGTGGTTAGTCGGGGGTTGGATTTTCTTATGGCAAATGAAAAATTTGATCACAAAAATCTTGAAGACTAGATCAAGACTATTGTTTCTAAGGCTAGTATGGTCGAATCCGCACCTCTACTAGATCCAGATCCCAAATGCAAAGTGTAAGTTCACGCGAGTGTCTTAACCCCCTTTAGCCCCATTGAAAGGTCCTATCGTACATTTCCAGGCTAACCTATTTCCAGCTTCGTATGCGCCGCTCTCACCGGGAACGCGGAACTTGCGATCTTGAGATCTTACGATACCGCCGAAGTCAAATATGTGAAAGATTGTGCAATCTGGGAGGCGTGTCGCGCAACTTCAGCAGCTAAGACTTTCTTCGATCCAATCAAAATTGGCAATCATGGCCAAGAGTTTGCTGACGGGGGTATTATCTACAACAATCCTATACAACGGGTGGAAGTAGAAGCATCAATCGAGTGGCCAGGTCGTTTTGACAATGCAATCTTGTTGAGTATTGGAACCGGCAGCGCGCCAGGAGTAGCCTTCAAGGGACGCCTCACAAAAATTATCACAGCAATGAAAGAAATTGTCACTCAGACGCAGAAGACGGCGGACGACTTTCACTGGGCTCACGAGAATATGTATAGGGAGGACCGTCTTTTTCGTTTCAACGTATATCATGGACTTTCGGATGTAGGACTTGAAGAATGGAAAGAGAAGGATAAAATCACGAGTAGTACACAAGCATATCTCGTCAGCCCGGAGGTCAGACTGCGAACAAATAAATGTATAGATGTACTATCTAGGCACGAGTACTCAGCTGGTGAGTTATAAGGGAATTTTTAGTGGAAGGATTGATAATCATTCTGGATCATAGAAAATATTGAATCGCAATGTTCACCACCTTCAAGAATTCTCCTTAAAGATATGGAAATCTCAACAGAGACTCCGTCCACAGCGCCCACAGGCCCACACATCGCACATCTCTCCCGAAGAAAATCATATTCACAAGGAGAAACGGAAAAAAAAGCTTGCATCAAAGCACTCAGCTTCCGGAGTATGGGTAATCGTGAAGCCAATATAGAATTAGCTCATAGAAATACTTGTGATTGGTTGTTCAGTACGCCAGAATTCCACGCTTGGATAAATCGAAAGGATATACAGGGCAACAATGGAGTTCTCTGGATCAAAGGCCATCCAGGGGTGGGGAAATCAACTTTGGTGAAACATACACTGCTCCATTGCTTGGAAAATTTCAAAACTCATATCATCGCGTTCTATGGATTCAATGCGCGCGGAAAGGATGTACTTGAAAGGAGTCCCTTGGGTATGCTACGTTCCCTAATGACACAGCTTTTAGAGCAGAGTTCGAGCCTCCAAGAGCCAGTGATACGGATGTTCACTAGGAAGAACACTAGGCACGGAGAGTGTCTTTGGGGGTTGGAGGAATTGAAAGACCTTTTCTTACAAGAATACCAATCACACCACCACGAACGATGTATAATTCTCATAGATGCCCTGGATGAGTGTAATGCCGCCGAAATCGAGGATGTCGTTGCCTTCCTAGCCACCCTAAGTGAAAATGCCACAGAATCAGCTTCGGGATTGTTGATTTGTCTTTCAAGTAGGCATTATCCAACTATCGATATGAATAAAAAATTGGAGGTTATAGTAGAGGAACACAAAGAACATGATCGAGATATCGCGAAATATGTGGCTAAAAAACTGAAAACGGAGGATCAAGATATCCAGGATGAAATCAACCGGAAAGCTCAACATATCTTCATTTGGGTTGTCTTGGTCGTAGACATACTAAACAGAGAGCATTTGAAGGGCAAGGGAACAGTGAAGGCAATGAGAGAAAGGTTAAAGGAATTACCCAGTGATCTCGATCAATTATTCTTTAAGATATTGAATATTGGACAGTCTCGTAGCGATAAGGAAGCGACTCTTCTTTTGTTTCTGTGGGCATTATTCTCCAAAAGAACTCTTAATGCGGAGGAATTGTATTGGGCTGCTGGGAAGGACGATATTGGCGAACCTTCGAATGATTCTAATGTTGATTATGACACTACAAAACTATTTATCAATCACACGTCGTTGGGGTTGATGGAAACCGTTATTTATCCCCTCATCACCAACCTAACAACCAGGAAAGCCAACCACTACTACGTTCAGTTCATTCATAAATGCGTGGTTGATTTCTTGACCAGAAATCGGAGGCTGTTGCTACTAGACCCTAATCTAGTACCAAGCATTGTTGGTGCTAGTCACGATCGCTTGGCAATACGTTGCCTTGCTTACATTAAAACATTCGTTAATTCCTCTGTCACTCTGGGGCCAGCTCCAGTGTGCCATGAATATTTCGTTCCAGATCTTGAGTGGGGTTATGACGCGTACCCTTTCTTGGAATATGCCTGCCGAAACATGTTGGAGCATGCCGAAGCAGCACAGGTAGAAGGAACCCCCCAACCCAATCTTCTACACGATCTTGAAAACCAATCAACAAGCCTGAGATGTATTAATGCTTGCCTGGGCAGACAATGGGGACAAAGTGACGTCTTTAAGCAATTTCGACTCATTCAAGTGTTGTGTTGGGGTGGGTACACACATCTCGTTCAGCTCCATCTCGAGGAGTTTACTCCCAATCCCAATCTCGTCGCAGATATTCAACAATATGGAACCGCACTCGAAATCGCCGCGGGAGAAGGGAAAATAGATATTTTGGGGCTACTTCTGGACATCAACATCAATCCGAACTCCTGGGGCGAACCGAAATGCGGAAATCCGCTCAAAACAGCCGTGATCAACAAGCGCAAAGATATCGTTACCCTACTTTTAGAATACAGCAGCGGTGATTTCCAGATCAAGGCTGAAACCTACTACAGCGCACTGGAGATAGCTGTTGCTGAGGGATATACCGATATCGCCTCCCTCTTTCTCCCTTTTTCCAAGTCGTAAGACTGATGTGAACATCCATTGAAGGAAGTAACTGTAATTCATCTACCATTACAAACATGACTTTAATATGAGATTGGAATAAACTGAAACGACATATTTGGAGTTGTTGTAAGAAGCTGAATTTATAAAGGTGTGGCAGTGTGCTTGTTTCTGAATAAGAATATATTCCATTCATATATGCCTCAATGTAACTCCTAGAACTGTTCTAAGCCACAAACCAGAGCTTATGAGTATGTTTAAGTCCTAACAACTACTAAGCAAAATATGCATTTAGTCTTTCTTTTTATTAACATAGTTTTTAGAACGAGCTGTAAGAGAAGTGGGCATTGCTTTGAAAACACCTACTTTCACTTCGATTTTACTGTTTCAGAAACTTGCCTAGGTCCTTAAATCTTATATAATCTCTCTGAGAATGTCAAGAACTATCAGAGGTAGACTTGAGTAATGAGAAACAGGGTGTTCACTGAGTAATGATCATTTCTTTTGCTCAACGAAATCACTTCTTCTACTTCAAAACTAGCCACCAAATATTTCCCCACTTTTCAAACCACTACACCCCTATCTATGCCCTGGCCCCCTAATGCTTCATCTCCCAATCCCTCAAGAAACATACCTAAAATCAGGATGTCGATACCCCAACTTATTCCCATCCTCCTCCCCCAACCCCACCAACCTCCCCGCTCTATCCCCCTTAACCCTCTTCCTATTCTCCCACTTCGTATACAAAATCCCCACCACAGCAAGACACCCCGCCACAACATTAGCACCAACATTAATCCAATGCCCACGATGATACCCCGGTTTATCCTTCTCAAGATACGTCCAAGTTGCAACAATAGCCCCACAGCTCCCAACAGCAACGATATACGCACTAGTAACCGCTCTAACACTTGGTCCAGCAGCATTATTCAAGCCCCATGCCAAAAATGTAGGACCACCAGGGAAGGCACCGCAAGAAGCGAGGAAGACGGCGCCGTATTTGATGGAGTTTGAGGTTGCGGTTGCTAGCATGCAGTATCCTGCGATTGCTAAAATTGAACCACCAATGAGGAAGATACCTCGTTTGTTATTTTTATCGGAGAGGCGGAAGATCATGATGGACCAGAGACAGGCCACCGTATAAGGTGGGACGGAATAAAATTGTGTTTTTAGAGCTGTCCAGCCGAGAGCGGAGAGGATAGAGGGGAGGAAGAGGGAGAAGGATTGCACGGATATGTTTATGGAGAAGAATCCTAGACCGCAGATTATGTTGTTGATGTTGAAAATTGCTCGTTTGACATGTTCGGGTTTCGTGGCTTCGATGGCGGATTCTTTGTGTTCCCGATTTATCCGTTCGAGTGCGATGTATTTATCTCGTGGTGTCAGGAATTTGCATTGATCCGGTCGAGAGGGGAGAACGAAGAATGCGAACGAGGAGACGAGAAGCGTGAAGAGGCCTTCGAAGAAGAAGATGTTTCGCCATGAATGGATGGGTGTTGATTTCACACCCCATTTCGGGATAGGCGAGAGACCTGCAGCGAGGAGACCACCGAATGCACCAGCGAGTGTAGTTCCTTGGATGAAGAGACCGATTCTGAAGAGGAGTTCGTTGCGTTTGTAGAAGCAGGATAGGTAGTAGGATATCCCCGGCATGGTTCCTCCTTCTGCGAGACCAAGGAGGAAACGGCATGCGAGGAGACTTTGGTAGTTTTTGATGAAGGAGGTGCACATTGAAATCATGCCGAATGCGATGACGAGTGAAGGGAGGTAGAATCTTCCGCCGACTTTTTTGAGGATGATGTTGGATGGAATTTCAGCTCCGATGTAGGAGATGTAGAATATTGTGAGGGCCCAATTGAATCGGTAGCCTCCTAGATGGAGATCGGCTTGCATGCCTTGGATACGAGCATTTCTGCGATGATTGTCAGTTTCTCTTTTTGGGGACTACTCGTCATCATTATCGTCAGTTTCGAATGAGCTGCCATCGTCGGCAGAGGAATTTCGTCAACCCCCGAAAATCCAAGAAGTATTGACTTTCCCGCCATCTTCCCAGGACCACCTCAAAGATCTCGGCTGAAGGGGAGTTACGATATCTTACCCAATATTTGCCCTAAAACCAGTCAGTTCCAATCCCAAGTGCTCCAGAAAATCATTTACCTGTCAATAAAACACATCAAGTACAAAATAAAAACCGTAGGAATAATCCTCCAATCCATCCTCTGTCGAATTCTCCTCTCATCCTCTTCATTCCACTCTCTCGACACAGAATCCTCATCCGAATCAACCTTAGCAATAGCCGGATCCACAATCTGTTTCTCTTGATCTGTCATCTTGTCTCACTCAACAAACTGGATTCACAATACCGGGATTCCGAAACATACAGAAAGAAAAGTCCTTCCTTAAGAAACGGAAGAACGGAGGCAGAAGGGCGGCACTTTCAGTGCTGTGACCGTGTAGTAATATCTCCCTCCCGTATATCTTATGTGAGAAATTCGTCTGGATGTTGTACAGATGAAAGGAAACTAGATAGATTTAACCATCGATATCGCCCACTCTAGAACCCAGTTTCGGCCGTGAGCCGTATGCAAATGTACTGCAATATCAAGGTAGTTATCAAGTACGAAGTGACCAACCAGAGGCAAGCGACGTTGTCCTCGGATGCCTTTCCAGGCAAAAGGCCCTCTTACTCACCAATAGATCTGATTTATCCAAGGCAGTGGCGTCTTTCTGTCAACATCTACAATCTTGGCTGTGCGGGGTGATCGCGGGGTGTGAATGTTTAATTCATCTGCCCCTGGAAAGAGGAAGGCTTGGTGGGGCTGGTCCCACCAGATTTTGCAGGACGACGGGATAGAAATTGGGCCGAATGATCAAGGAGTTGAAGGGGATAGATGGCTTACCTTTTATCGATGGCCAATTGGTGTGTGGGAAGTTGTAAAGTGTGGTTTGAGTTCAGGCGGGGATCGATGGAGATTGTGGATTTTCCCGTCGGGTAATTACATTTCGGCAGTTCATTTTCTAGCGAATGATGGGGACACGTGATAGTACCCCCCTTTCCGTTTGCTTGGGAAGGAGATTGTGACAACAAGAAGATTGATATTCTGTTAGTTTTTGGGAATTGTTGGACCATGCCACCAACATTCTCCAACTGTCCTGGGGATTCACCAACGGCAAATTGAAAAGTTTGATAAACTCGATGAGATCGAAGAAGCAAGATGGGAAGGGGGGTTGGGAGAGGGGGAATTGCGTCTAACACATGTATGAACTCGACGAGTTTAAGCCTGCATTTACTGGAGCAGTAACCCTTCCGCCTCGAAATCCCAACATTTTGGGTCTAGAAAAGGTACGATGCAACTTGCAATTTCACGCCAAGCAGAAATTGTTGCTTAACATCACAGGAAAACGAAATCTGCAAACAAGAAATAAAGCAAAGACGAAACGATGCGCGCATTGCCTAGAATCGGGTACCTGCGCTGGAATCTGCTCGGTATGGATCTAAGGGGGGACAAAGGGCAATGATGGGATTCTTTGAGATGATGTTGGTGGCACCTAGGGAAGCTGCATGAGGCTGGCTCATCATGTCCGTTTGCTGGTTCAAATTTCGCTGAGTTGAAAAACCCACAGCACCCCACCCAAACTCCATTCTGAAGTTTGGGGAGGTTTGCATAATTCAAATTAGCTTCAACCATAGCAAAACTTGAAATTCCCTCTTCGGACCTCATCAGCAAGGCAATTGAGTTGCGGTTGCAAAAGATGGCGAAGAAAAAGAAGCCTCAGGTAAGGAAAAAGCCACCTACTGACCGTAATTTTTAACACTACGCAGAGGGACATCGTGATTGAGTTCGCGGCATACTTCGGGAGCGAAAACAACCTCCAGAATTGGCAGCGCTTGTGTAGGGATATGGATCTCCCGGATAACTTTCCAAGCATCAAGCAATGCCGAATGGTATGTTTACAGTCTCCAGAATACAACCGAAAACCCCAACGTAGCCACAAAGCACAAACGAACAAGTTCTACGGCTGATCATTACTCTAGGCTCTGAAGGGTGTTTGGGTAAACATTTGGGATTTTTTAGATGATATCAAACTACAACGCCCAGTCCGAAAATTTCCTTCGAGAAAAGCCCTCGCCGACTATACGATGGACACGGGTCGAATCTATCCAAAGAAAGAGGCGAAAAAACAAGGCGCGGTGAAGGCACTTCTCGCGCACATCTTCAGCTAGAAGCAATTTTGCTGTATATGGCGGCATCCATACTTCACACTTATTTGGTGATCGCTTGGCGGGACACGGTGGTAACTGGGTGCATCTAGCTGGGGGATCTAACGAGCGAGGCTAATTGTCGAGGGGATTAGGCTTGGTTTCACATTTCGTCAATGGGGCTGGTGGCGGGCTAGGACAGAAATTGAAAACTTAACCCTTCGTTTGAAGCATCTGTGCAAGAATCGTGAGTCAACTCTTTCTGCCTCTCCCATGCCAATAAACGCCATTGCACCCCACTGTGAAATAGAACTTGGGAGGCATTCGATTTAAATAGTGTGCCCCAAAAGCCCAGCATATGTATCATATCTTCGACTCCGCATCCCTACTCGCATCGAGGGCATCGTCTGGAAGTCGTCTACAGTAGCCACGAGACCGCAAAGCTTTCAAGAACGAGCGCTCCTTAATATCAATTTTTAATTCTTCAATATGAACACTAGGGTGTTTGCAGGGCTCAACACTATCCCGAGTGACCTTTTCCACAATTCGATCGATCACTGCCTTGGTGAGCTTCTTATTACCGGGGCGAGGTGCCGTAACGTAGTTGCTGATATCCGCGAGCGGTTTTCCTCGTAGTCCACCACTTCTCGTTCGATCGGCTCTTTTATGTGCCCTTTGGTGTATGCTCCGAACTGTGCTGTCTGAGACTCCTGGCCATATTTCTGCCTCTTTTGTCGAGGACCGAATGCCCTCAGAACTGACAATTGCTTGACGGATCCCGACGGGAACTTCTTTTCGACTGGTTTTGTTGTGGCACCCGCGAGGCTTTTGGGTTTTTGATTTCGAATTTTGGGATTGAGCAGACATGATGATTCAATTCTGAATTGTTTTATGGAAGTAGGTTGAAGAGGAGAAAGACTTCGAGGGGATGTTGTTGTATTGGAGGGACCCTGACGTGAGTGGTCGGACTTCTTGGCGGGATCAGCTTGATATCAAATTTAAATTTACCAGTCCAACCAGGAAATTGAAGGGCTTCATTGTTGGATACATAGTAGGGCGGATTTGAGAAAGAATTGTGAAAGAAACCCTTTCCGCTCATATCGTGCGAATGATAATCTTTGGCTGTTTTTTTCGATTCCATCTCTTGGGTTTGGGGGAAGTGTTCACGGTTCTTCTGGCGTGTGACACCGATGGATGTGTCGAGAGAGAGGCCGAGTGAGGGAAGGAGCTCTCGCCGAGTTCAACGTTCAGTCGGGCCTGCCTCCGGGACCAGGAAAGGAGAAAGTCAAAAAAGAATTCGAGGCGGGCGACTTGAATTCTCAACCCATTGCTCCCGTCCCTCTCCCCATTTGGATCGAGGTGCATAATTTTGTTGCAAGTCGCGATTATTTCAGTAGATAAACTACTAAAACAAAATCTGGAAATCTGATTAGCTTCTCTTCTAGATCATCGATTGCAATTTTTTGACGCATATTGATAGCTTACTTGTAGACCTCTCACTGTATGTAAAATTCAATCTTATCGCAAGAAATGTGGTTCGTTTTTCTGGGATGAATAGAGAGAAATCAATGAAATCCTCAATAATGGCTACAACCTACGACCAAGTATATCATATACCAATCTCCTTCAACACTAAATCCGTCGTCGTAACCCGCGCAAACTCTCCCCTCAAACTCTCCACAGAAACCCCATGAACATTCTCCGCATCGTATCTCCCACCATGCTTCGCCCAAGCAGTCACACAATCCTCAACCAACACAATATCCCCTCCAACAACTTTCCCATCCTCTCCCACATGATCTAAAACTCCCAGATCGCTCGCATGCCGAACGGTACTTCCCACACACAAATCAACAGACAACCCCACGAAATACGCTTTCCATATCTTCTTCTCTTTGAGCAAATTCCCGAACTCCGGTTCTACGAATGCTGAGTTGGTCGATTTCCCGATCACTGACTCAGAGGGTAGTGGAGCTGATGACGGATGGAAGTCCATGCTTGGTTTGCTCGGGTGAAGAGGTGATTGAGGGTGGATTGAACGGTGGTAGACGTGGAAGATATGAGGGGCTTGGGGGGCTGAAGAGAGGGACCGGAATGCCTTCAACAGGCGAGTGAGGTTCCCGAGGTAGGATGGATTGCTTTGTTTGGTACCCCAATATTCGGGGTCAACGGTGCCGAGTTGGTTGTCGATGATGATGAGGGCTGTGTGGGATAGGTCTGTCGCCATGTTGAATATACCAGCTGGGTACTTGGGGAAATTTCTTGCCTGAGCGTGGATGATATTCCCCGGGGGTTTCCAATTGCTTTTATAGCCACGATAGCTCCAACTCTGAGGAGTTACGGTGAGTCATCGGATTTCCGACACGACGTCTTACGCAAACTGCAAAGCATCGGAAATCCCAGGAAATCTTCGTCGAAGTGTCCAATCGCAACAGTATCTTATTGGCATTGAATCACATGCTGGATGTTTGTGTGAAAATATCCGTCGTTGCCAACGAATAGACAACAATTTTGTGTGTGGCAAAGTTGCCCTCAAGCACCGTCAATGGCTGCCAGTGTGGGCAAAGATTACTCGAGTAATCAAGTAGTACTCTGAGTTACTCAGGGTAGAGTAGAGTAGAATTTGAGTAGCGAGTCTTTTGAGTAGAGTAGAGTAGTTACCTAAGACTACTCAAGTACTACTCTAAGTAGTATAGAAACTAAGTAGATAAGTAGATTACTACTAAATAGTCTATATATTTCTAAGAGAAATATAAAATAAAAGGTTACTATCTAAATAATAATACTACGTTTATTTTTAATTCAACTTCTTTAGACATTTTCTACTTATCTCTCTTCTTTTCATTCTCTTTCCTCTAATAGAGCCTGCCAGCGCCACTTCCACCTCACCTCCGAGCCCCGGTCCGGCTCGGCCCGACTCGGTCTGGACTACTTAAGTAGTACTCTGAGTTACTCAGAGTATTGTAGAGTAGAGTAGAGTAGGTACCCACTACTCTACTCTACTCTACTCTTTTCCCACACTGATGGCTGCTGGAGTATGTTTCTTGTTACTAGGAATTGCCGCCTCAAGGATTGACTGGCGAAGCTATCTTTTTTATCTTCGTCTCGGGGGTTGATACCCGCGGCTTTCCAGAGATTAGTTGTCTCTAAGATGTTGTCAGAAAAAGGTTTTGGGGGACCACAATTGCTGTCATGCGGGCCGTTGTTGGTTCATGTTGGGTTAGTAAGAGGACTTGGCTCCCTTGTGAGAAGCATCAGCTTGTGATAAAAGGGGAGGGAGGTACTTGAGTCAGTACCACTCCAGTCTCTACTCTACCATATATACATCACCATCTACTGATATTCCCAACAGTGACGTGTCACAGTCACTAGAAATTTCACAAAGGACACTTCATATTGGGAGGATTCTTTTTTCCTCTATAGTCTATTACCTAGGTGATAGATGTATCCGGGTCTTCGGAATCGAAAAGTCAAGAAATAGCAACTGCCCAAACAAATAGCTCTGCCCATCGGGGACGAAATACAGAAAATATCAAATCCCCAGCCCAGTCCAGCCATATCAAATCCATCGTTTCTTTCCTGGATCTGGGTCCTCAGAAAATACAATAAATGTCAAATGCCCAGCTATATCAACTCCATGCTCGTGGGTCTAAAATACAATAAATATCGGATGTCCTTTTAAATGCCCAAACCATAACACCGCAATCTTTCTCACAAACCACAATCTCCCATTACCATTCCCACTCACAGGTTCGAAAATGCTTGAACCCCGATGGCAATCTAAATCTCCGCCCTCTATCTGATCCGCGCACCCCGAAGGGGTCGTAGGAAAGGATATGAAAGTTTTGAAGTGGAAAGGCTTTGGAGTCTTGCATTTCCTTCTCCGAATCCCGAATTAATTCTTCCACTCCAACCATCTCCAGGGTGAAAACAAGATGAAAAGAAAAGAAAGGAAGAAAAAAGGAAACAAGAAAAGATAACAATCTGTATGGGTGTTGTTGATACAATGATACGAGACATCAAGGGATCATCTTATTTGAAGTCTCTGTCGTGGAAGCAATGAGACACGCGTCGCTGCTCCTCGAATGTCAATCGGAACATGTGTGTATACGATGTTGATATAATACAAGACACCATCCTTTATACCAGAGAGAAGAAGTCTTGACAAGAGGTGGGCGCTACTCTTCGAATCTAAATCAAGTCTAAATATTAAAACCCCTAGCAGCAAGAAATGCCTCTCGATAAGCCACTCGATCGGGTTTCTCGTACTCCGGAGTTGGTCGTCGAGTATTACGTCTGACGGGCTTTGGGGCTTCCTTCTTGGAGCCGCCCACCCATCTGCCCGTGTGCTTACGTGGTCTATAGCCTACGAGCTCTACATCATCGGTTGGGATGCTGTCCTCGCCGAAAGGGGGAGCTCGTCGATTGGATGGCGCGACTCTCTTGCTTGCAAGAGGTTGTCGAGTTGGGGCTGGTCGACGTCCCTTAGGCTCGGCCTTTGCGACCTCCTTGGACGGCTCAGCAGTTCGACGTCCCTTGGTATTTGCTATCTCTTGTTCAGACTCCGAAGGGGTTGTTATTGAGGTAGTCCTTAGTGTAAGACGACATGGTGACAGATGGAATGGATGACAGTATTCTGTACGAAAGAGCTGGGTGAGATGGTTCGCGGATGTGTACAGATGGTAGTTGATTACGTGAGCGAGTAGTGGAGTATGCAATGAGAGAGCTTGACGCTTCTGTATGACTGGTGGTGGTGGTGGATGGTAGTCTTCAGATGTGGTTCTGATGAAGTTTGGTGACGGAAGGAAATCCAGAATGGGAGACATACATGGGGTTTATGAACACGCGCGGGGTGGGTAGGCTGAGGGCGCGCTAATGTCAATTTTTTTTAACATTGTCCCATTCACTCTGGATTCGTGGGCTGCCTTGAGCTGCGAGCCCATTGATTTGCAGGGGTACGGTCGACCGCCCGCTATTGTTCTTAAGCGAGTGAATATGACTTTGCGAATCCATGCACCCCTGAAGACGAGGACTTTGTAGAGCTGCTGTGATATGTGGAGGCCTTGTAGGTCATGTGACCTTTCGTCTGATCTAAGGAAGCCTTCATCTGCTATTATAAATCAATCAGGAATTGATTAATTCTAGTGGATGGAAATTACGGAGTTATCGGAGTTTACATAATATTAGGGTTTAGGAGCTTCTATAAAGCGGTACTTCTCCTGCACCTCTAAGGAGGGGTAGAGATTAGTTCTGTACTGAATCTGATACTTGTTTACCCTCATATGAGATTCAATTTGACTTATTGCCTACCAACCACCTCACAGCTGCAGACTCATCATATTGTGCTTGTGATTCAGGAATTTTTTGCCTTTCCGCTGGTGAAGAGCATATTGTTGTGGCATGAGGGGAATTGCGCCGCGCAGCACTGGTGGGTTCAAAAGGCAACCACATATCTTTGGTGAACCCGTCAGGAAATCGTCTGCAGAAAACTCCCTCGGTGAAATAAAAATAGCATATGAAATTAGCAAATGAGGTGAATATCAGGTAGACTATCTTGATAGGAAGTTGGTTGGAACCATCTATGATCTCAGTACGAATGAACCAAGGTTGGACTGAAATGCTAGAAGTGGGAGGGAAAATCCTAGTACCAAGTCTGCATATATATCATGAACAAATACTATGTGTAAAGAACTTCAAATGTCGTCCTTCAAAGAGGTTTCCTATATTGAGACGGCAACCACGATTTGTTAAGAAATCGGAGCCTTCCATTGCTATTTTCCATGTCAATCAATGGATGTTTTCAGACCATTTCCGTTCTTCACTCCCGCCAAACACCTGATATCCCGTGTGTCATTTCGCGTCTTATTAAAAACTACACCAACGCAGTACAATTTGCTCGCCCCCAACCATCAACCTACTTTTCTCGCCCTATCCGTAGGTACTTGTGTAGCACTCTTCATCTGACTATTCTTCAAGAAATGCTGCCCATTGAATCTCTAGGAAGAAACTGCCTATCATTTTTCTGTACTTTGTTTGCTGTTGGCGGAACTGACCAATGAACTTGCTACTTTAGAGTATCAAGTAGTTGCAACGCCTTGCCAATTTCAAGTAAGACAAACCATCGTTGCGCTCAGCTTCTAATCTTTATACTGTTCGAGGAGTTTAATACAAAGAAGCTGTTCTAGGATATCAAGAGATTTAAGAATAGAATTAATTAAGCTTTTGTAGACGTTAATTTAAAAAAGAAATCTATTTAAGTATTATATACTCTTAAACAAAAAACCTTAGTAGCTAAGTATATCTTGTAATTCTAGTAATATACTACATAGTTAAACTAGAAGAATAAAGTACTCTAAGAAACTAAAGAACAATATTAAAAACGAACTTACATAGAACAACCTTCTAGTAATACTTAATAAATTAATTAATAACTTAATCAAGATTAATAATTAAGACTATAAGACAAGACTTAAAAAGAAAGAAAGATATAGACATTAAGTAATTCAGAGAAAAGAACTATAGAGATTCTATAGAATTTAATACTATAAATAAGTCTTGGCCTAGAAAAAAGACAGGTAAGTAGAATAGACTTTCCTAGAAGAAGTAAGACTACTAATATAAGTAGAATTTATATTACTTATATAGTAAGACTAGCTATAGAGTAAGTAAATGTAGCTTAAAAAAGCTATCTGTTACGAATCACGTGTTAGCACGTGACAAGTAAGTCCAGACAGCGTATAGACAGAATAAGATACTATTAAGTAGTTATAGGTTATAAGGATTAGCTAGAGTAGCTAGCTGATCTAAGGATTTCCTTTAGTTATAGTTATATAATAGTTTATATTAACTATATTAACAGGCGATGTTAGCGATTCTATAGTAAGAAGGTTCTATATAAGACTAGCACGTCTGCTATTAGATATAAGCTTTATACTTAACTTTAGTTATTAATCTAATTATCTTATTTAACTTCTTTAATATAAGTAACAAGTTTACCTCTAAGTAAATACTTAGCGACTTTTAATTTCTCCTTATATACTAACCTATAAAGGCTTAGTTACTTTTGTTAGACCTGTAAGGTAGTATTTGTTATACTTTAAGTATCTACTTTAAGAATAAATTACTATAATATTAGCTATATCTTTTACTCTAAAACCTGCGCCAAAGACAGCTGTAAACCTAGCTATAGCTATAGTACTAACTATTACTACACTCTAGGAGGAGGTAAAGTTACTAATCCTAAAACTATTTAATAGTTCGCTAGAGAAACTCGTAGAGTTTCTTATAAAAGCTTCTCTCTACTTAAACTTTTATATAGTATAATTCGCTAGTGAAACTAATTAATTTATATAGGTCGCTACCTGTCTTAAAGAGGCAGCCTATAACTAGATAGAACTATATCTCGAAGACTTCTAAAAAAACAAGACTACTAAAGGAAAGATATTAACTACTATATCTAAGGTTACAAAGAAGTTATTTTAGAACGTTAAGAGATTCAAGGCTAGAATTAACTAAGCTTTTATAGACGTTGATTTAAAAAAGAAATATATTAGAGTACTATGTAGCCTCTGACAGTAGAACTCTATAGCTAAATATATATCTTAGTTCTAGTAATATACTATAAGGTTAAGCTAGAATAACAAGGCACTCTAAGAACAATTCTATAGAGAATTAAAGAATAACATTAAGAATAAATTAGTATAGAACAACCTGCTAACATACTTAACTAATTAATTAACAACTTAATTAAAATCTATAATTAGAACTGTAAAAGAAGGCTTAAAAGAAAAGGAAGTTATAGATATTAAGTAAATTATAAAGGAAAGAACTAGAGGAATTCTATAGAATTTAATATTATAAATAAGTTCTAGTCTAAGAAAAAAACAGGTAAGTAAGGTAGACTTTCCTAGAAAGAATAAGACTACTAACACAAGTAGAATTTATATTACTTATATAGTAAGTCTAGCTATAGAGCAAGCAACTATAGCTTGAAGAAGTAGTTTAACAAAGAGAAACAAGTTAATACTATTAGCTACAAGGAAGTAGCTATATGTAAAGGACGCTAACTTACAGATAAGGAGATAGCTAAAAACATTAGTATATAGATTAAAGAATTAGAGTTATTAGACGAGTTAGACAACCTAATCCTTAAAGAATATTATAGTATATATTTAGACTCTGTAGAAATTCTTTCTCTTTAGTAGCTTATAGTACTATACTAAGAATCTACTAGTATAGATATAGAGGATGTATAGATATTAATATATAGTAAAGAACATAGATATAGTTAGAAGAACCTAGCTAATCTAGAATATATAATCTAAACTAGACAACTATACCTAGGTACACGTCTATAGTTTAATACTAAGTATATTATATACTAGTTAGAAGAAGGTATAATTAGTTTAATAAGTATTAGTACTATTCTATAAATGACTTTTATAGAAAGAATATACTTTGAACTAGCAGAAACAGTTATTTTTATAGAAAATTTATTAGAATTATCTAGCTTATTAAAGGCAGGTAACTAGGAAGTAATTAGCGAGAATCTTAAAGTAGAAGAAACTTAGATATTCATTAGCATCTATATAAACAGAAACTGTTAGGTATAGCTTAATAAAGTAAAACCTAACTTCTAGAGTCTATATATAATACAAGAAAGCAAGCTAGTACTCTTAGAGGAATATAAAGTAGTATTTGCTTAAAAACATTAAGTTACCTTTTTAAACCTTCTCTTAAGAGCAGAGACAATAGAACTTATATAGAAGTAGAGACCTGAAGATAATATATATTACTAAGATTCTAAAGGTATAAGGTTATAATAACTAAAGAAAGAGAAACGCTAGATTATGTTCTAACTAGTTAATAGTACTAGTATATAGAAGTTAGAGCAACTACTTAGAATCACTGAATATAAGCCTGGTGTCACGAATCACGTGCTAGCACGAGACTAGTAAAGACTAGGTAGCGCTCTAACAGGTTAAACACATCTACAAGAACCTATAGCCTGAGAGAATCAGTTAGGCTAACTAAACAATCCAAGGATTTCTATGCTATAGTTATCACATAATATAGTTATATAACTGTTAGAGCTTGCAGGAGCTTACATTAGAGCTTGGGGATCTGAGGCTTCTTCTAGGCTCTATGAGAATAAAGGTTCTATATATAACTAGCACGTCTGCTACTAGATAGAGGCTTTATACTTAACTTCTTTACTTTAGTATTTAATACATCTTGTTTTAATATCTCGAGTTCAAGTAACAAGTTTACCTTTAAGTAAACAACCCAGCGACTCTTACTTCCTACTATAACTAAACTAACAAAGACCTAGTTACACTTGTTAGACCTGTGAGTTTGTAATTCGTTATACTTTAAGTATCTGCTTAGAAGTAAACTACTATAATGTTAGCTACATCTTCTACTCTAAAGGTAGTACTAAAAGTAGCTACTACACTAGCTGTTGTAATAGCACTAACTATTACTACTCTCTAAGAGGAAGTGAAACTACCTATCTCAAAACCATTCAATAGTTCACTAGAGAAACTCGTAGAGTTTCTTATAAAAGCTTCTCTGTACTTGAACTTTTATATAGTGTAATTCACAAGCAAAACTAACTAAGTTATATAGCTTGCTACCTGTCTCAAAGAAGTAGCCTATAACTAGATAAAGCTACACCTTGAAGACTTCTAGAAGAACAAAACACCTAAAGGAAAGGTATTAACAATTATGTTAGAAGTCACTAAGAAACTATTCTAGGACGTAAAGAGATTCAAGGAAGGACTTAATTAAGTATTTGTAGACGTTGATTTGAAAAAGAAATCTATCTAAGTATTATATAATCTCTAGTAGAAGAACTCTATAGCTAAGTATACTTTACACTTCTAGTAGTACATAGTACAACTAAACTAGAACAACAAAGCTCTTTGAGAACAATTCTATAGAGGATTAAAGGACAACGTTAAGGATAAGCTAGCAAGAGACAACCTGCTAACCTTACTTAACGAATTAATTAACAACTTAATCAAAATCAATAATTAGAACTACAAACAAAGGCTTAAAAGAAAGAGAAGTTATAGACATTAAGTAAATCATAGAGGAAAGAGCTGTAGGGATCTCATAGAACTAGACACTATAAACAGGACCTAGCTAAAGAAAAAGGCAGGCAAGTAGAGTAAACTTTCCTAAGAAGAAAGAAACTACTAACACAAGTAGAATTTATGTTACTTATGTAGCAAAACCAGCTACAGAGCAAGCGAATGTAGCTTGAAGAAGCAACTAAATCAGGGAAAGTAAGTTAATACTACTGGCCGCAAGGAAGTAGTAGTACTTAAAGGCAGGCTACTTATAGAGAAGAAGCTGGCCAAGTATATTAGTATACAAATCAAAGAAGTTAAATTAGTAGACAAATCAGATAATTCTATTCTAGAGGAATACTATAGTATATGTTTAGACTCTATAGAAATCCTTCTACTTTAACAGCTTGTAGCACTAGTCTAGGAATCTACTAGTGTAGACATTAGAGACACCTAGATATTAATGTATAGAGAGGAACGAGAGTATAGGTAGAAGAATCTATAGAACCTAGAACAAACCTTTTAAACTATATAATTATGCCTAGGCATATGCCTAAGGTTTAATTCAAAATATATTACCTAATAGTCAGGAGAGAGCCTAATAGGTTTAACAAGCATTAGTATAATTCTATAAACAACATTTATAGAGAGGACATGCTTTAACCTAGCTGAAATAATTATTCCTATAGAGTACTTGTTAGAATCATCTAGCTTATTAGAGACAGACAACTGGGAAGCAGTAAGCGAGGACCTAGAAGTAGGAGAAAAATAGACATTCATTAGTATCTATATAGATAGAAACTGTTGAGCATAAATCAACAAAATCAAGCCTGACTTCTAGAGTCTATATATATTACAAGAGGACAAACTAGTACCTCTAGACAAATATAAAGTAGTATTTGCTAAGAACTATTAAATTACCTTTCAAAATCTCTGTTTAGGAAAAGAGACATTAGAGCTTATATATAGATAGTGTTCTAAGGGCAACATTTACTACTAAGACTCTAAGAGTCCTAGGTCTCAACAACCTAAGGAAGGAGAACAATAGGTAGTAATCTAGCTAGTCAACGAAACTAGTACCTAGAAGCTAGAACAACCTCTTAGGATTATTAGATTCAAGCCAAGGTTTCTAGCAACACTACCTAAACTAGACTCTAATAAGTATTGTTAGGTAGAAGAAGTATATAAAGTAGTCTACTTAGATAAAGAGAAGGTAGTTTTTAGAATACTAGAAGAGCTAGATAAGCTTCTGTTTAAAATCTTTTCTATTAAGCAACAAGAAGCTTATACAACTTTAGGAGAGAGTTAGTTATATATAACTATAACAATTAGGGGAAAGAAACTCTGAATTATAATTAATTCTAGAGCTACAAGTAACTTCATTTCTCTCTTAGCTATATAGAAGCTAAACGTTCTAGTTAAAGGAATAACACTATATAAACTCACAGTAGTTAATAAGATAGAGGTAGAATACCAAGGAGGTGTTGTTAACTAACAAACTATATCTACAAAAACATAAATCAAAGAATACTGTTTAGATATATAATTTAATATTATAGATATTAGGAAAAAGAAAGCAATACTTGGAATACCTTAGATTAGAGAACACAATCCTGACATTAACTAGAAGGAAAAAGAAATTTCCTTTAGCTAATGTAATTATAAGCAGCTGTAACTACAAGGCTAGAATAAGGTTAGCGCTACCTTTTCCAAGACGTCTAAACACCTAGCTCAGGGTCCTTTACAGGTTAGCAAGACAGCTAATAACAAAATACCTGTGTAGTATAGAGAATTTACTAAATTATTTAATAACCTAGAAGATATATATGCCTTACTAAAACATTAACTATAGAAACAAAATAAAATTAAAAGAGAGTTATAACCTTAGGAAGCAAAGGCTTTGAGTATATACATAAGGCAACTTATAAGTAATAAACAAGTATGTTAAGGAAGGAATTAAGAAGAGATATATCTAGAAGTTAGAGTCTTCTATTTGTTTAAATATACTTATAGTATATAAAAAGGATAATCTAAAGAAAAGAGTTTATGTTAACTACTAAGAAGTCAATAACACAACAGTTAAGGACACTTACTTATTGCTAACTAGCTAATACCTGTAGGACAGAATAGGTTAGGCAGTTTAATACATAAAACTAGATCAGAGAAGTACCTTTAACTTAATTTAGATTAAGGAAGGTAACAAATAGAAGACTACATTTGTCTTACTATTAGGTCTTTATAAGTACACAGTAATACTGTTTAGTTTAACAAATACACATGTTATATGTTAAGAACAGAACAATAGTATACTAGAAGATCTTCTAGAAGTAACTATAATATATTACCTAGACAATATTCTAGTATTCTCAGAACAAGAAGAGAACTATAAGAGGCATGTCAAAGAAGTCTTAAGAAGACTTATAGTAGTAGACTCTTGTCTCAAGCTATTAAAATACAAGTTTAGAGTAACTTATACAACGTTCCTAGAGTGTTTGATTACTCTAGGACAGGTAGAAGTTAATCTAGAGAAAACTAAAGACATTAAAAGTTAGCTGACGCTATAAAACATTAAGGACGTCTAGTTATTTCTAGGATTCGCTAACTTCTGCTAACAATTTATTAGAGATTACACTAAGCTAGCTAGTCTACTAACAAGCCTAACTCAAAAAGGCATTAATTTCTAATAGACAAAGGAAGCTAAGAGAGCTTTCCAGGAAATCAAGAAACAATTCACAGAAGAACTAATTCTTTAAAGCTATAACACTAGCAAACTAAGTACTGTTGAGACTAATGCCTTAGATATAGTAGTAGGTACTATATATCTTTAGCTAGGAAAAGAAGGTAAACTTATACTAGTAGTATACTTTTCCAAGAAAATGAATCTAGTATAGCAGAACTATAGGATATATAATAAGGAACTTCTCACTATAGTTCTAGTACTTAAACACTAGAGGATATATCTCTAGAACATAAATCACTAGGTCACTATACTGTTGGATTACAAGAACCTTAGAACATTCACTACTATACAAGAACTCTTGAATAGAAGACTTACAAGGTAGGCAGGAATCTTAGAAGGTTATAACATTATAATCTAACACGTTAGTAGAACAGCTAACCCTTAAGCCGACGCTCTTAGTCGAAAGCTAGGCTACAAAGAAGATAAAGAGTATAAAAAGATTATAATCTTAAAGACTCTAGAAAATAAAGACCTAGTTCTAGCTATATACAAGATAGTAATAACAGGAACTAATAACTCCTGGACAGAAAAAATATAGAAAGCCTAGAAGAAAGAGCAACCAGCTCTAGCTAGGCAAGAACAAAATAGTAAAGAATAGTATACAAACAGTAAACTATGTGTTCCTAAATTCTATATAAAGGAATTTGTCAAAGAATATTATACTACTCTAGTATATAGTTACCAGGGAGTTCGTTGAACCCTCTAGTAGATCAAGTAACACTACTATGTTAAACATCTATTAGCAGTAGTTAAGAAAGTAATAGTAGAGTATAATACCTATACTAGAAACAAGGCTTCCTGCTATACACCTTATAGACAGATAGGTACTACTCTAATACCACAGATACCTTAGAGATCTATATTATAGGATTTTATAGTCAAGCTACTAAAATCTAAAGACCTAATAACAGAAGTCATGTATAACTCAATCTTAGTTATTGTTAAACAACTTACAAAGTATATAGTTCTTGTACTATATATAGAAGTAAGTATAGTAGAACACCTAGCCTATGTGTTTCTACAAGAAGTAGTTGCTCTATATAGTCTACTAGAAGAAATAATCTCAGACAGAGACAAGCTCTTTACCTTGAAATTTTAGACAGCTCTCACAGAGCGACTAGGTGTGAAAAGAAAACTGTTAACAGCCTTTTACCTCTAGACAAATAAAGGAACTAAACAAATAAACTAAGTTATTAAAGTATACTTGAGATATTATATAAACTACAAACAAGACAACTAGGTTGAACTTCTACTACTAGTATAGTTTGCCTATAATAGTTCAACAACAGAAACTATACTTGTTATACCATTCTACACTAACTATAGGTATGAATTAGTTACTTATCAAGACTTATTATAGAGTACTATTAATAATAACAAAGTAGGATTACAAAACTACAAACTTAGGGAATTACACAGAAAGCTTGTAGAGTAACTTTAGTTTATAGTAGAACGTAACACATACTACTATAACAAGTAACATAGTTAGAAGCTAATGTTAAAAGAGGGAGATAAAGTCTATTTAGTTAGAAAAAACATTAACACTAAAAGACTAAGTAGTAAACTAGACCACAAGAAGCTTAGACTGTTTAAAATCAAACATGTTAAAGAACCTTTAAATTATAAACTTATACTACTAAAAACTATAAATATCTATCTAGTATTCTATATATCCTTGCTTAAACTAGTACTACTAGAGGTACTACTAGCTCTACTCACAGAAATCTAACCTGTTAACTCTAACATAGAATACAAAGTCAAGAGAATTCTTGACTATAAGGTTGTTAGAGAATAGATTAAGTACCTAATTAAGTAGTTAGATTACCTATATTCAGAAAATACTTAAGAACTAAAAAGAAACCTTACCTAGTACTAGAAGGAACTTTAGGAGTTCTACTACTAAAACCTAGACTTGCCTATATCTTGTAGTTAGCTAGGAAAGACAAAAGAAAAGATAGGTCAAGACCTAGGTCAAGGGCGAGGTTAGAGGCAGCAGGGTTAGAAAGAGCTACTAGCCTAGCTACTTCTTTCTCTCTCTGTTCTCTCTTCTCTTTCTCCTCTCTCTCTTTCTCTTTAACAGTGTTAAGTTTGTTAAGCATCTGTAGTCTCTACTAGACTATGTTAATTCCACGCTTATGTAACTCTTGTTAACGTTACTTAAGCTTGCGAATACAAGCTAAACTAGCTATAGCTGCTTTGAAAGCTATATCTCTTTTAAACTTTAGATACTCCTCTTTAAGACAAATGTTCTAAAGGTTATTATTAGATAACTAAAGAGTATTACATTTAACACCTTAACAAACACACTCTCTATACTTCTACGACTTGTTATTTAGAACAAAGCATTTTCAGTTATACTAACAACAGTTAGAACAAGACATAATTTTAGAACTATATACTTGAATAGTTTTGAAAAGGAGGGTATACTATTTATATTTCTGTGCTTTAGAGGATATAATAAAAGAAGAAAAGGCTAATAGCCTTCTAACAATATTTCTTAGGTTGTACTTAAGCATAGAGACATACTAGGCTAAGAAGGAGATAGTGTTACGAATTACATACTAGCACAGGACTAGTAAAGACTAGGCAGCGCTCTAACAGGTCAAACACATCTACAAGAACCTACAGCCTAAGAGAATCAGTTAGGCTAACTAACAATCCAAGGATTTCTATGCTATAGTTATTACATAATACAGTCATATAACTGTTAGAGCTTGTAGAAGCTTGTATTAGAGCTTGGGAATCTAGGGCTCCTTCTAGGCTCTATGAGAATAAAGGTTCTATATATAACTAGTACATCTACTACTAGATAGAGGCTTTATACTTAACTTCTTTACTTTAGTATTTAATATATCTTGTTTTAATATCTTGAGTTCAAGTAACAAGTTTACCTTTAAGTAAACAACCTAGCAACCCTTACTTTCTACTATAACTAAACCGACGAAAACCTAGTTATACTTATTAGACCTGTGAGTTTGTAATTCGTTACACCTGGGTTTCTAGTAACTCTACCTAAACCTAACTCTAGTAAGTATTATTAGATAGATATAACGAAACTACTATACTAGTATAATAAAGGTAACTAAGTCTCGAAGGTTAGTATATAGGAAGAGGTTTAGATGTACTAAGTATTTACTTAAAGGTAAACTTATTACTTATATTAAAGAAGTTAAACAAGATAAATAGATTAATAAACTAAGTTAAGTATAAAGCTTCTATCTAATAGCAGACGTACTAGTTATATATAGAACCTTTATTCTATAGAATCGCTAACATCGCCTGTTAATATAGTTAACCTCTATCGCTAGTATCGCCTGTTAATATAGTTAATATAATCTATTATATAACTATAACTAAAGGAAATCTTTAAATTAGCTAGCTACTCTAGCTAATCTCTATTACCTATAACTACTTAATAGTATCTTGTTCTGTTAGAGTACTGTCTAGACTTACTTATTATATACTAGTATATAATTTATAACACTATTCTCTTCTTAGTCTAGTATGTCTCTATACTTAAGTATAACCTAAGAAATGTTATTAGAAAGCTATTAGCCTTCTTCTTCTTTAAATATAAGTCTCTCTATAACTAAATCTAAACTTAAGAAATATTATATTAATACTATACTTTACATCAAACAGTCTAGAGACGAAATAATTTCTTATACCTGCTATATAAACAGTTAGAAGAGTAGGAAGAAGAGGCAATAGTATATTCCTCTCTATAGAGAAGACAAGTATTCTACTTATACTCTATAAGACAAAACTTATAATATAAGAGATAAGAATCAAGTACTAACTTCCTTTAACTAGAAGTTCCTTAACAAATAATAAAGAAGACACTGTGACAAAGAGAAAGAAGTAATAGCTAAGATTCTTTGTCTAAGAAAGTAGTAGTACCTTCTTAATAATTATAAGTAGGAGATACTCTACTATAGTCTCTTGTCTCTTAACAAGCTAGACTATACTAAAGAGAGAGAAAAGAAAAAAAAAAAAGAGTAGAAAGTAAGAGACAAGAGAGAAGTAGAGGCTGCTAGGCTAGTAGCTTGTTCTACTCTAGGCTTCTCTAACCTCTACTATAACTGTTGTTATATATTCCTAGTAAATAGCACCTTCTACGACAGCTCAGTTAATCTATGTACTTCGGCTTATATAAGTAGCTTACTACTTATATACTTAAGCTCACAGAATCTAACTCCTCTTTACCTTTACTCTTTATATAATAAAGATATAGAAATACAACTACTTATTATATTACACTTTATAACTACTAAGTTATACTAACAATAACCTAGGCCTTAACCTAGTCTTTCTTATGTCTTTTCTAGCTGACTACAAGATATAGACAACTCTAGGTTTTAGTAGTAGAACACCTAAAGTTCTACTAAGTACTAGTTGAGATTCTTTTTTAGTTCTCAAGTATTTTCTAAATATAAGTAATCTAACTATTTAATTAGATACTTAACCTGTTCTCTAATAACCTTATAGTTAAGAATTTTCTTAACTTTATATTCTATATTAGAGTTAATAGGTTGAATTTCTGTGAGTAGAGCTAGTAGTACTTCTAGTAATACTAGTTTAAGTAAGAATAGATAAAATACTATATAAATGTTTATAGTTTTTAGTAGTACAAGTTTATAATTCAAAGATCTCTTAATATATTTAATTTTAAATAGTCTAAGTTTTTTATAATCTAATTTACTACTTAGTCTCTTTGTATTAATGTTTTTCTAGACTAAGTAGACTTTATCTCTCTCTTTTAGTATTAGCTCTTAACTATATTATTTATTATAGTAGTATATATTCTGTTCTAATATAAATTATAGTTCTAATATAAGTTCCTTGTATAGTTCTTTGATTTTCAAGACCTAAACTTAAGTAAGCTAATTATTAATAGTTGTGTTTAGAGGTTCTTAATATACTACTAATTTATACCTAAAATTAGTATAAAATAGTATAACAAGTATTGTTTCTGTTATTAAACTATTATATAAGAACTATACTAAAGGCAGTAGCTTAACCTAATTATCTTGTTAGTAGTTTACATAGTATTACAAGTATACTTTAACTACTTAATTCTAAGATATTGATTTCTAAGGTATTTATAGTATTAGAGTAGTGTTTATCTGCCTATAAGGTATATAGTAGAAAGCCTTGTTTCTAGTATAGGTATTATACTCTAATATTACTTCCTTGACTACTACTAATAGTTAATTAACGTAGTAGTACTGTTTTATTCTTTAGAGAGTTTAGTAAACTCTCTAGTAGCTATATACTAGAGTAGTATAGTATTCCTTAACAAACTCCTTTACATAAGAGTTAGAGATATATAGCTTTCTGTTTATATACTATTTTCTGTTGTTTTAATTATCTATAGCTCTATAGATGTTAATAAAGTCTCTACTGTCAAGGGTTATACTTATAGAGTAAGTCTTAGAGTACTCTAGTAACTATTTACATAACCTCGATTATTAACATATATATATAACAGAACCTTTAAGAACATACTTAGTAGAACTCTCTAGAAGGAGCAGACTAATTATATAGGCTGGCAAGAACTCTACTCTAGAAAGAACAATTAACTCTTCTTGTATATAGATACCTCTATAGTTTAATTTATTAGCATTTGCTATAAGTTCTAACATTAGAGTTAATTCTGAAACAACAGGCTATTTTAGCAACACTAGAACACTAGGCCATTACAGTAACACTAGAACTTAACAAGCCTTTATAGTAATACTAGAACACTAGGCCTTTATAGTAATACTAGAACACTAGGCCTTTACAGCAACACTAGAACACTAGGCCTTTACAGTAACACTAGAATTTACAGGCTATTTAATAGCATTTACAGATAATAGAAGAACTACAAAGAGGCGACATACTAAATAAGCTACCTACCTAGTTCTTGTAGTATGTTTAAGAGTAGCAAAGTTAGTTATTAACTACTTAAGAGAACAAACAACTATAGATTACAAACAAAGAGACACAGGCTAGAGAAGCTTACTTATAGATAATCTATAATAATAATAAACCTAGAAAATCTCTTCCTCTGCTATTAGAATTCTATAGAGAATTAGACAAGCTAGAAGCTTAGTTATAACAGGTACAAGCTAAGGTAGAAGTAGACTACTACAGATATACTAAGTATATTAAGTTTTAGGTACTTAACGAATCCTTATAGAGCAAGGCCCTCTATAGAATAGAAGTATAGATACAAGAACAAGACAAGCTAGAGCTAGCTAGTAGCAGTAATTTCTTAGATTAGGTAGAGTTTATGTTTAAGGACCTATATATAACAAATACTGCCTTACAAGTCTAACAAAAGTAACTAAGTCTTTGTTAGTTAGGTTGTAGTAGAAAGTAAGAGTTACTAGAGTATTTACTTAAAGGTAAACTTGTTACTTAAACTTAAGAAGCTAAACAAGATATATTAGTAACTAAGTAAGATATAAAGTTAAGTATAAAGCTTCTATCTAATAGCAGACGTACTAGTTATATATAGAACCTTTATTCTTATAGAGCCTAGAGAGAGCCTAAGATCCTTAAGCTCTAATATAAGTTCCTACAAGCTCTAATAGTTATATAACCTTGTTATATAATAACTATAACTAGAAATCCTTGGATTGCTTTTACTAGTCTAACTAATCTCTATTTACTATAAGTCTATAGGTGTACTCAACCTGTTAGAACGCTGCCTAGTCTTTACTTCTCACGTGTTAACACGTGATTTATAACACTATCTCCTTCTTAGCTTAGCGTGTCTCTACGCTTAAGTATAACTTAAGAAATATTATTAAAAGGCTACTAGCCTTCTTTCCTTTTATTATGTTCTCTAAAATACAGAAGTATAAACAGTATATTCTACTCTTTAAAACTATTTAAGTATATAGTTCTAAAATTATACCTTGTTCTAACTATTGTTAGTATAACTGAAAATGCTTTATTCTTAACAACAAGTCACAGAAGTATAGAAAGTATATTTGTTAAGGCGTTAGATATAATACTCTTTAGTTATCTAATAATAACCTATAGAACATTTGTCTTAAGGAGGAGTGTTTAAAATTCAAAAGAGATATAGCTTTTAAAGTAGCTATAGCTAGTTTAGCTTATGTCCGCGAGCTTAAGTAACATTAACAAGAGCTTTGTAAGCGTAGGATTAATATAGTCTAGCAAGGTCTTAGAATACTTAACAAACTTAATACTACTAAGGAGAAAGAGAGAAAAGAGAAAGAAGAGAGAGAGAAGAGAAAACAGAGAGAGAAAGAAGTAGCTAGACTAGCAGCTCTTTCTACTCTTGCTACTTCTAACTCTGCTCTTAACCTAGGCCTTAAACTAGTCTTTCTTTTATCTTTTCTAGCTAACTACAAGATATAAGCAAGCCTAGGTTTTAGTAGTAGAACTCCTAAATTTTCTTCTAGTACTAGTTGAGATTTCTCTTTAGTTCTTATGTGTTTTTCAAATATAAGTAGTTTAACTATTTAACTAGGTACTTGACCTGTTCTCTAATAACCTTATAGTTAAGAATCTTCTTGACTTTATATTCTATATTAGAGTTAATAGGTTGAATTTCCGTGAGTAGAGCTAGTAGTACTTCTAGTAGTACTAGTTTAAGTAAGAATATATAGAATACTAGATAGATATTTATAGTTTTTAGTAGTATAAGTTTATAATTCAAAGGTTCTTTAATATATTTAATTCTAAACAGTCTAAGCTTCTTGTAGTCTAGTTTACTACTTAGTCTCTTAGTATTAATGTTTTTTCTAACTAAATAGACTTTATCTCTCTCTTTTAACATTAGCTCCTGACTATATTGTTTATTATAGTAGTATATAGTTCTTTCTACTATAAATTATAATCCTAATACAAGTTCCTTGTATAGTTCTTTGATTTTCGAGACCTAAACCTAAGCTAGTTAATTGTCTATAGTAGCGTTTAATAGTTCTTGATATACTACTAATTTATAATTAAAGTTAGTATAGAATAGTATAACAAGTGTTGTTTCTGTTATTAAACTATTATATAAGAACTGTGCTAGAGGCAGTAGCTTCACCTAATTGTCTTATTAGTAGTTTATATAGTATTACAAGTATGTCTTAACTACTTAATTTATTTCTTTATTACCTCTATTTGTTTATAGGTAGAAAGCTATAGACAACTTTCTCTTTATACCTAGGTATAACGAATACTACCTTACAGGTCTAACAAAAGTAACTAAGTCTTTGTTAGTTTAGTTACAGTAGGAAGTAAGAGTCTCTGAGGTATTTACTTAAAGGTAAACTTGTTACTTAAACTTAAGAAGTGAAAACAAGATATATTAAATACTAAAGTAAGTTAAGCATAAAGCTTCTATCTAATAGCAGACGTACTAGTTATATATAGAACCTTTATTCTTCGCAGAGAGTTCTGTTTCTCTATAGAGTCTTAACTAAAAGAACTCTAACTCGTAGAGTTCTGTCTAAGAGAACTCTAACTTATTTAAAGTCTCTAACAGAGACTCTAAGCTAAGCGAAGGACTCTATTATATAACTACTAATAAAATCCTTAGAATTAGCTAACTAATTCTTTCCTGCTATCTAGGTCCTAGGTGTTTTCATTCTAGAGTAGTATACTTGTTCTATTAGGTTGTTGCCTAGACTTTACTTATTATATACTAACATATAATTTATAACACTATTTTCTTCTTAGCCTAGTGTGTCTCTACGCTTAATTATAACCTAAGAATGTTACTAGAAAGCTAATAGCTTTTCTTCTTTCCTAACTTTCCTAATATATTAATTTCGTATACTAAAAGAAAGTAATATATCCTTCTTACTACTTAAATTAAATATATAAATTATCTCACAGAAACATACTCCTTCTATACTAGACAGTCTTGTTCCTACTTTCTTAACCTTTCTAAATCCGCCTAGTACTCTAAGTATATAAGAGCTAAAAAACCTTGTGATTTCTCTAGATATTATAAAGTTATTCCTTCTAGTCTACGTAAACCTATATGTTAGTTTTTCTTTAGGCCTATAAGAAAGCCTGTAACTATATAACTACCTAGTCCTTCTCCTGAATTATCTACTTCTTAGTTCTCTGCCTTTAAGGCTTCTTTGTTTGCTGAGATAGTTCTAGCTGAAATTAGAACTAAAGAGCTTTTCGAATTAAGTTCTAATTTTAACTAAGCTATATAGGTAGCCCTGGGTTTTAGTAGTAGAACTCCTAAAGTTTCTTCAAGTACTAGTTAAAATTCTTCTTTAGTTTCTAAGTGTTTTCTAAATGTAAGTAATCTAACTATTTAATTAGGTACTTAACTTATTCTTTAACAACTGTATAGTTAAGAATTCTCTTAACTTTATATTCTATATTAGAGTTAACAGGTTGAATTTCTATAAGTAGAGCTAGTAGTACTTCTAGTAGTACTAGTTTAAGTAAGAATATATAGAATACTAGATAGATATTTATAGTCTTTAGTAGCGTGAGTTTATGTTGTTATATATTCTTAGTAAATAGCACCTTCTACAACAGCTTAGTTAATCTACGTGCTTAGGCTTATATAAGTAGCTTGCTACTTATATACCTAAGCTCACAGGATCTGACCTCTCTTTACCTTTACTTGTTATGTAATAAAGATATAGGAATACAACTACTTATTACATTACACTTTATAACTACTAAGTTATACTAATAGTTTATAATTTAAAGGTTCTTTGATATATTTAATTTTAAATAGTCTAAGCTTCTTATAGTCTAGTTTACTACCTACTCTTTTAGTGTCAATGTTTTTTCTAACTAAATAGACTTTATCTCTCTCTTTTAACATTAGTTTCTAACTATATTGTTTGTTATTATAGTATATATTTTGTTTTGCTATAAACTAAAGTTACTTTATAAGTTTCTTGTGTAATTCTCTAAGTTTATAGTCTTGTAATCCTGCTTTGTTATTATTAATAGTTCTTAGTAGAGAGTCTTAATAAGTAACTAATTTATACTTGTAGTTAGTGTAGAATAGTATAACAAGTATAGTTTCTGTTCTTGAACTATTATAAGTAAACTATACTAAAGGTAAGAGTTTAACCTAGTTATCTTGCTTATAGTTTATATAGTATCTTAAGTATACTTTAATAACTTAATTTATTTGTTTAGTTCCTTTATTTATCTAGGAGTAGAAAGCTGTTAATAGCTTTCTTTTTATATCTAGCTGTTCTGTTAGAGCTGTCTAGAATTTTAAGGTAAAGAGTTTATCTCTATTAGAGATTATTTCTTCTAGTAGACTGTATAGAGTAACTACTTCCTGTAGGAATACATAGGCTAGATGTTCTGCTATACTTACTTCTATATATAGTATAAGTATTATATACTTTATAAGTTATTTAATAATAACTAAGATTATGTTATATATAACTTCTGTTATTAGGTTCTTAGATTTTAGTAGCTTAACTATAAAATCCTATAATATAGATCTCTAAGGTATTTATAGTATTAGAGTAGTACTTATCTGTCTATAAGGTATATAGTAGAAAGCCTTGTTTCTAGTATAGGTATTATACTCTAATATTACTTCCTTGACTACTACTAATAGATAATTAACATTGTAGTACTATTTGATTTGTTAGAGAGTTTAGCAAACTCTCTAGTAACTATATACTAGAGTAGTATAATATTCTTTAACAAATTCCTTTGTATAGGATTTAGAGATATATAGTTTTCTGTTTATATACTGTTCTTTGTTATTCTAATTATTTATTGCTCTATAAATGTTAATAAAGTCTCTTCTACTATTAGGTAAGTCTTTTAGCATAGGCTCTTATTTAGCTAGAGCTAGCTACTCTATCTCTTAGGCTTTCTAGACTTTCTTAGTCTATGGACCTTTAGTCTCTGTTACTGTTATTTTATATATAGCTAGTACTAAATCTCTATTTTCTAGAGTTTTTAAGATTATAATCTTCTTGTACTCTTTATTCTCTTTATAACTAGGTTAACAGCTTAGAGTGTCTACTTATAAGTTATCTGTTCCTTTAATATAATAAATTAAAATATCAAATCTAGTAAGAGTCTAGAACTACCTTATAAGATGTCTGTTACTAAGTTCCTTTATTGTTGTAAATGTTTTAAGATTCTTATAGTTAGTAAGAATTAATACTTAGTACTTTATACCTTATAGGTAGATTCTCTAATGTTCTAAGGCTAGAACTATAGTAAGAAGCTCTTTCTTGTAGATATTATAGTTTTATTAAGTAGAGTCTAATATCTTAGAGTAGTATACTACAGACATAAGTTTCTCTTTGTTATTAGGTTAAAGGTATATAGTAGTAATTACTGTATTAGAAGCATCTGTCTTAATAGTACTTAGTTTATTAGCATTATAGTTCCTAAGAATTAGTTTCTTAGTGAATTATTTCTTAATTACCTAAAATACTACTTTAACAACCTTGTTCTATATAAAAGAAATGTTCTTTTTTGTAAGGTTAGTTATAGGTTTTGAGATTCTAGTATAATCTCTAATAAATTATTAACAGAAGTTAGTAAATCCCTAGAATAATTAAATATCCTTGATATTTTCTAGTAATTTCTATTCTAGAATTACTTTCATTTTCTTAGAGTCTACCTTTATTTATCTAGAAGAGATAGTATACTCTAGAAAGGTTATACAAGTTACTCTAAACTTGTATTTCAAGAGCTTAAGGCAAGAGTCTACAGTAGCAAGCCTTTGTAAGACTTCTTTAATATATCTCTTATAATTCTCTCTCTTTTCTAAAAATACAAGAATGTTATCTAGGTAATAGATAACAGTTACTCCTAGAAGGTCCTTAAGTATTTTTTTATTTTGTCTTTAACAAGTAGTAGATACATTAGTTAGACTAAACACTATTACTATATACTTATAAAGACGTAATAGTAAGACAAAGGCTGTCTTCTATTTGTCTCCTTACTTGATTTATATTAAGCTAAAGACATTTCGCTAGTTAAGTTTAGTAAATATCTTAGCCTTTTCTAACTTATTTTGTAAGTACTAGCTCTCTAGCAATAGCTAAGCGTCTTTAACTGTTGCTTTATTAACATCTTAGTAGTTAATACAAACTCTCTTATTGAGATTATTCTTCTTATATATAATAAGTATATTAGAAGCTGCTAGCAAGTCTAATTTTCAGATGTGTTCTTTCTGAATTCCTTCTTATATATACTTTTTAAGAAGCTATAAATTCCTCTAATTATAAGGCTAAAGCTTCTACTTCTTAAGGTTATAACTCTCTTTTATTTTAATCTTGTAATTCTATAGTTAATATTTAGAGAGAGTATATATGTCCTCTAGGTTTTCAAACAGTTCTGAAAATTCTCTATATTATATAGGTATTTTGTTATTAGCTGTTCTGCTAACCTGTAAAGAACTCTAGGCTAGGTGTCTAGGCAACTTAGAAGAGATAGCGCTAACCTTATTCTAGCCTTATAGTCAAAGCTACTTATAGTTACATCAGCTAAAGGAAATTTCCTTTTCCTTCTAGTTAATATTAGAGTTATGTTCTCTAATCTAAGGCATTCTAAGTATTATATCTATTTTGCTAATATCTATAATATTAAATTATATATCTAAACAGTGTTCTTTGATCTATGTTTTCGTAGATATAGTATATTAGTTAATAACACCTTCTTAGTATTCTACTTCTGTCTTATTAACTACTATAAGTTTATATAGTGTTATTTCTTTAACTAGAACATTTAGCTTTTATATAGCTAAGAAGGAAATGAAGTTACTTATAGCTCTAGAATTAATTATAAGTTAGAGTTTCTTTCCTCTAATAGTTATAGTTACAAATAACTAACTTTCTTCTAAAGTTATATAAGCTTCCTGTTACTTAATAGAGAAGATTTTAAATAAAAGCCTGTCTAGCTCTTTGTAACGAAATATAAACGCACAGGTCTAACAAATATAACTAAGTCTTTGTTAGTTTAGTTGTAGTAGGAAGTAAGAGTTACTAAGGTGTTTACTTAAAGGTAAACTTGTTACTTGAACTCTAGATGTCAAAACAAGATATATTAAATACTAAAGTAAGTTAAGTATAAAGCTTCTATCTAATAGTAGACATACTAGTTATATATAGAACCTTTATTACTATAGATCTAGAGATTCTCTAGATTCTCTATCTAGATCTTGAGATCCTCAAGATCCTAGGATCTATTACGTAACTACATATAATGAGATCTATAGATTAAGTAGTTAGCCTAATTAATCCTCTGTGCTACTAAGGTCTGTTAAGTATTCGTTCTGTTAGAACGCTGCCTGGACTTTACTTATTATATACTAATACCTGATTCGTGACACTATCTCCTTCTTAGCCTAGTATGTCTCTATACTTAAGTATAACCTAAGAAATATTACAAAGAGGTTAACAACCTTCTTCTTTTTTTAACATAACCACAGACTCTTAGAAGAAGATTAAAGAATATATTTAACTTTTCTAATAAATCAAAAATACTAGATATAAAACAATACCTTACTTAACCTATAAAAAGTCTAGAAAGACATATATTATATCTTCTGTAGCTAATTCCTCTTGTTGTTCTAAGTATGCCTGCCTTAGTGTGAAATATAATATAGAAATGCCTTTAATAGACGAATAGAATGCTCTTGAAAGAGTAGAAGAAAAGCTAGATACTAAGAAGTAGTATACTTAAGACAAGGCTGTGCAGCTGGCTTAAGCTATAGCTACAGCCGCTGGCTGTCTCGATTGTCTTACGTGCTAGTATAAGTTCCTAAAGAAAAGAGAAGCAGAGATACTCTGTTGTAGTCTAAAAAGTATAGACAAACTAGAAGAGGCGGAGTTAAGAGAAGTAGCCGAGAGAGTGTCTAGAGACACCTGTCTCCTTATCTCTTCTACAACTAACGCTCTCTCTGAGTTCTCTTTAGTTAACGAGACTCTTTCTGATTTTAGTAATCTATCTTTCCAGGAAGGCCTAGGTTTTGTTAGTAGAAACTAGATAATAGCCGAGAGTAGTTCAGGCCTAACCTAGGTTCCTAAGTATTCTATAATTGTAGGTAATCTAACTACTTAATTAAATATTTAGTTTGTTCTCTAATAAGCTTATAGTCAAGAATTCTCTTAACCTTGTACTCTGTGTTAAAGTTAATAGATTGAATTTCTATAAGTAGAGCTAGTAGTACTTCTAGTAGTACTAGTTAAAGTAAGAATATATAGAATACTAGATAAATATTTATAGTTTTTAGTAGTATAAGTTTATAATTCAAAGGTTCTTTAATGTATTTAATCTTAAACAGTCTAAGCTTTTTGTAGTCTAGTTTACTACTTAGTCTTTTAGTGTTAATGTTTTTCCTGACTAAATAGACTGTATTCTCCTCTTTTAACGTTAGCTTCTAACTATGTCGTTTGTTGTAGTAGTATATATTACGTTTTACTATAAACTAAAGTTACTCTATAAGCTTCTTGTGTAATTCTCTAAGATTATAGTCTTATAGTCCTGCTTTGTTATTATTAATTGTACTTAGTAAAGAGTCTTGATAAGTAACTAATTTATACTTATAGTTAGTATAGAATAGTATAACAAGTGTAGTTTCTATTATTAAACTATTATAGGTAAACTATACTAGAGGCAGAAGTTTAACTTAATTGTCTTACTTATAGTTTATATAATATCTTAAGTATACTTTAATGACTTAATTTATTTGTTTAGTTCCTCTATTTGTTTAGAGGTGAAAAGATATAGATAGCTTTCTTTTTGTATCTAGTTGTTCTATAAGAGCTGTCTAGAATTTTAAAGTAAAGAGTTTATCTCTGTTAGAGATTATTTCTTCTAGTAGAGTGTATAGAGCAACTACTTCTTGTAGAAACACATAAGCTAGGTGTTCTACTATACTTGCTTCTATATATAGCACAAGTATTATATACTTTATAAGTTATTTAACAATAACTAGAATTAAGTTATATATAACTCCTGTTATTAGGTTCTTGGATTTTAGTAGCTTGACTATAAAATCCTATAATATAGATCTCTAAGGTATTTATAGTATTAGAGTAGTATCTATCTGTCTATAAGATATATAGTAGGAAGCCTTGTTTCTAGTACAGGTATTATACTCTACTATTACTTCTTTAACAACTACTAATAAGTAATTAATATAGTAGTATTACTTGATCTACTAGAGAGTTTAGCAAACTCTCTAGTAACTATATACTAGAGCAACATAGTATTCCTTGACAAATTCCTTTATATAAGATTTAGAGACATATAGTTTTCTGTTTATATACTGTTCTTTGTTATTTTGATTATTTGTTACTCTATAAATATTAATAAAGTCTCCTCTACTATTAGGTAAGTTCTTTAGCATAGGTTTCTATTTAGCTAGAGCTAGTTACTCTATTTCCTAGGCTCTCTAGACCTTCTTAGTCTATAGACCTTTCTCTGTCACTGCTATTTCGTGTATAGCTAGAGCTAGATTCTTGTTTTCTAGAGTCTTTAAGATTATAATCTTTTTGTACTCCTTATCTCCTTTATAGCCTAGCTTTTGACTAAGAGCGTTAGCTTAAGGGTTTACTGTTCTACTAATATATTAAATTACAATGTTATAACCTCCTAAGATTCCTGCCTACCTAGCAAACCTTCTATTCAAGAGCTTCTGTATAGTAGTAAACGTTCTAAGGTTCTTGTAATCTAATAGTATAGTAACCTAATGATTTACGTTCTAGAGGTATATTCTCTAGTATTTGAGTACTAGAACTATAGCAAGAAGTTCCTTATTATATATCTTATAGTTCTACTATACTAGATTTATTTTCTTAGAAAAGTAGGATACTAGTATAAGTTTACCTTCTTTTTCTAGTTAAAGATATATAGCACCTACTACTGTGTCTAAAGCATTAGTCTCAATAGTACTTAGCTTGCTAGCGTTATAGCTTTAAAGAATAAGTTCTTCTGTGAATTATTTCTTGATTTCCTAGAAACCTTCTTTAGCTTCCTCTGTCTATTAGAAATAAATGCCTTTTTGAGTTTAGCTAGTTAGAGAACTAGCTAGCTTAGCATAGTCTCTAATAAATTATTAGCAGAGGTTAGTAAATCCTAGAAATAACTAGATATCTTTAATATTTTATAGCGTCAGCTAACTCTTAACGTCTTTAGTTTTCTCTAGATTGACTTCTACTTGTTCTAGAGTAATTAAACACTCTAGGAATGTTATATAAGTTACTCTAAACTTATACTTTAATAGCTTAAGGCAAGAGTCTACTACTATAAGTCTCCTTAAGTCTTCTCTAACATACTCCTTATAATCCTCTTCTTGTTCTAAGAATACTAGAATATTATCTAGATAATATATTATAGTTACTCCTAGAAGATCTTCTAGTACACTATTATTCTATCTTTAACATATAGTAGGTGTGTTTGTTAAACTAAACAGTTTTACTATATACTTATAAAGACCTATTAGTAAGACAAATGTAGCCTTCTATTTATTGCTCTCCTTAATCTAAATTAAGTTAAAGGCACTTCTCTAATCTAGTTTTAAATATTAAATTATCTAACCTATTCTGTTCTATAGATATTAGCTAGTCAGCAATAGATAAGTGTTCTTAACTGTTGTATTATTAACTTCTTAGTAGTTAACACAAACTCTTTTATTTAGATTGTTCTTCTTATATACTATAAGTATATTTAAACAAATAGAAGACTCTAACTTTTAGATGTATCCTTTCTTGATTCCTTCCTTGACATACTTGTTTATTACTTGTAAGTCACTCTATATATATAGTTAAAGTCTTTGCTTTCTAAGATTATAACTCTCTTTTAGTTTTATTTTGTTGTTCTATAGTTAATGTTTTAGCAAGGTATACATGTCTTCTAGGTTATTAAACAATTTCAAACATTCTCTATACTATACAGGTATTTTGTTATCAGCTGTCTAGCTAACCTGTAAAGGACTCTAAGCTAGGTGTCTAGATAACTTAAAAGAGGTAGCGCTAACCTTATTCTAGCCTTGTAGTTATAGCTGCTTATAGTTATATTAGCTGAAGGAAATCTCTTTTTCCTTCTAGTTAATGTTAGAGTTATGTTCTTTAATCTAAGGCATTCTAAGTATTATGTCTTTCTTGCTAATATCTATAATATTAAATTACATGTCTAAATAGTGTCCTTTGATCTATGTTTTCATAGATATAGTTTATTAGTTAACAATACCTTCTTAGTATTCTACTTCTATTCTATTAACTACTATAAGTTTATATAGTATTATTCCTTTAACTAGAACATTTAGCTTTTATATAGCTAAGAGAGAAATGAAATTACTTGTAGCTCTAGAATTAATTATAATTTAGAGTTTCTTTTCTCTAATTGTTATAGTTATATATAACTAACTTTCTTCTAAAGTTATATAAGCTTCTTGTTATTTAATAAGAAAGATTTCAAATAAGAGCCTCTCTAGCTCTTCTAGTGTTCTAAAAACTACTTTCTCCTTGTCTAAATAGACTACTTTATATACTTCTCCTACCTAACAGTAATTGTCTAAATCAGGTTTAGGTAGTGTTACTAAAAACCTTAGCTTGAATTCTGTAATTCTAAGAGGTTGTTTCTACTTCTATATACTAGTTCTGTTAACTAGCTAGATTACTATCTATTGTTCTCTCTTCTTAGGTTGTTAAGACCTAGGACCTTTAGAATCTTAATAATAAATGTTGCTCTCAGAGTACTATCTATATATAAGTTCTAATATCTTCTTTTCTAAATAGAGATTTCAAAAGGTAATTCAACAGTTCTTAGTAAATACTACTTTATATTTGTCTAGAGGTACTAGCTTGTTCTCTTGTAATATATATAGACTCTAGAAGTCAGGCTTAATCTTATTAATTTTTATCTAACAGTTTCTGTCTATGTAGGTACTAATAAATGTCTATATTTCTCCTACTTCTAGGTCCTCGCTTACTGCTTCCTAGTTACCTGTCTCTAATAAGCTAGACAATTCTAATAAATACTCTATAGAAATAATTTTTTTAGCTAGGTCAAAGTATCTTCTTTCTACAAAAGTTGTTTATAGAATTATACTAATACTTGTTAAACTAATTAGGCCTTCCTCTAACTATTAGGTAATATATTTTATATTAAACCTTAGACGTGTGCCTAAGTATAATTATATAGTCTAAAAGGTTTGTTTAGAGTTCTATAGATCTCTCTATCTATACCTCTGTTCCTTACTATATATTAAGATCCAGGTATCTCTAATATCTACACTAGTAGATTCTTAGGCTAGTACTGTAAGTTATTAAAGTAGAAGGATTTCTATAGAGTCTAATTATATACTATAGTATTCCTCTAGGATTAGATTATCTAATTTGTCTATTAATTCAGTTTCTTTGATTTATATACTAATGTGTTTAGCTAACTCTTTCTCTATAAGCAGCCTGCCTTTAAGTACTACTACTTCCTTGCAGCTAGTAGTATTAACTTACTTTCCTTGATTAGGCTACTTCTTCAAGCTACATTCGCTTGCTCTGTGACTAGTTTTGCTATATAAGTAACATAAATTCTACTTACGTCAGTAGTTCCTTTCTTCTTGAGAAGGTTTACTTTACTTACCTGCCTTTTTCTTTAGCTAGGTCCTGTTTGTAGTGTCTAGTTCTATAGAATCTCTACAGTTCTTTCCTTTATAATTTACTTAATGTCTATAACTTCCTTTTCTTTTAAGCCTTTGTTTATAGTTCTAGTTGTTAATTTCGATTAAGTTGTTAATTAATTTATTAAGTAAGGTTAGTAGGTTGTCTCTTGCTAATTTATTCTTAACATTATTCTTTAATCCTCTATAGAATTGTTCCTAGAGAGCTTTGTTATTCTAGTTTAGTTATACTATATACTACTAGAAGTATAAAGTATACTTAGCTATAGAGTTCTTCTGTTAGAGATTATATAATACTTATATAGATTTCTTTTTTAAATCAACATCTATGAATACTTAATTAAGCTCTTCTTTAAATCTCTTTATGTTCTAGAATAGTTTCTTTGTAACCTTAGATATAATTGTTAACATCTTTCCCTTAGGTGTCTTATTCTTCTAGAAGTCTTTAAGGTATAGTTTTATCTAGTTATAGGCTACTCTCTTGAGACAAGTAGCAAGCTATATAACTTAGTTAGTTTTACTTGTAAACTATACTACATGAAAGTTTAAGTAGAGAGAAGCTTTTATAAGAAACTCTATAAGTTTCTTTAGTAAACTATTAAATAGTTTTGAGATTAGTAGTTTTACTTTCTCTTAGAGAGTAGTAATAGTTAGTACTATTATAACAGCTAGAGTAACAGCTGCTTTTAGTGTAACTTTTAGAGTAGAATATATAGCTAACATTATAGTAGTTTACTTCTAAGCAGATGCTTAAAGTATAACAAAATATAAACTTACAGGTCTAACAAATGTAACTAAGTCTTTGTTAGTTTAGTTGTAGTAGAAAGTAAGGGTTACTAGAGTGTTTACTTAAAGGTAAACTTGTTACTTAAACTCTAGATGTTAAAACAAGATATATTAAATACTAAAGTAAGTTAAGTATAAAGCTTCTATCTAATAGTAGACGTGCTAGTTATATATAGAACCTTTATTCCCGTGGATCTGGAGATTCTCTAGATCTCCTGTCTAGATCTTAGAATCTATTACATAACTATATATAATAAGATCTATAGATTAAGTAGTTAGCCTAATTAATCTCCTGTGCTACTAAGGTCTGTTAAGTGTTTGTTCTATTAGGACGCCGCCTGAACTTTACTTATCACGTGCTAATACCTGATTTGTAATACTCTTCTAGTATTCTGAAAACTACTTTCTCTTTGTCTAAATAGACTACTTTATATACTTCTCCTACCTGACAGTACTTGTTAGAGTTAGGTTTAGGTAGTGTTACTAAAAACCTTAGCTTAAATTCTGTGATTCTAAGAGGTTGTTTCTACTTCTATATACTAGTTCTGTTAACTAGCTAGATTACTATCTATTGTTCTCTCTTCTTAGGTTGTTAAGACCTAGGACCTTTAGAATCTTAATAATAAATGTTGCTCTCAGAGTACTATCTATATATAAGTTCTAATATCTTCTTTTCTAAATAGAGATTTCAAAAGGTAATTCAACAGTTCTTAGTAAATACTACTCTATATTTGTCTAGAGGTACTAGCTTGTCTTCTTGTAATATATATAGACTCTAGAAGTTAAGCTTAATCTCATTGATTTATGTCTAATAGTTTCTGTCTATATTTTTTCTACTTCTAGGTCTTTGCTTACTACTTCCTAGTTGCCTACTTCTAATAAGCCAGACAATTCTAACAAATACTCTGTTAGAATAATTGTTTTAGCTAGGTTAAAGTATATTCTTTCTATAAAGGTTGTTTGTAGAATAATACTAATACTTGTTAAACTAATTAGGCCTTCTTCTAACTATTAGATAATGTATTTTATATTAAAACTTAGGTATGTGCCTAAGTATAATTATATAGTCTAAAAGATTTTTTTATAGTTCTGTAGGTCTTTCTACTTATACTCTTGCTTCTTACTATATATTAATATCTAAGTGTCTCTAATATCTCTACTAGTAGATTCTTAGACTAGTACTATAAGTTACTAAAGAGAGAGGATTTCTATAAAGTCTAATTATATACTATAGTATTCCTTAAGAATTAGGTTATCTAATTCGTTTATTGATTTTGTCTGTTTGATTTATATACTAATGTACTTAGCTAACTCTTCCTCTGTAAGTAGCCTACTCTTAAGCATAGCTACTTCCTTGTAGCTAGTAGTGTTAACTTGCTTTCTTTAATTAGGTTACTTCTTCGAGCTACATTTACTTGCTCTATAGCTGGTTTTGCTATATAAGTAACATAAATTTTACTTATATTAATAGTTTCTCTCTTCTTGAGAAAGTTTGTTCTACTTGCCTGTCTTTTTCTTTAGCTAGGTTCTATTTATAGTGTCTAGTTCTATGAGATCTCTATAGTTCTTTCCTTTATAATTTACTTGCTGTCTATAACTTCCTTTTCTTTTAAGCCTTTGTTTATAGTTCTAGTTGTTGATTTTAATTAAGTTATTAATTAATTTATTAAGTAAGGTTAGTAAGTTATTTCTTACTAATTCATTCTTAATGTTGTCCTTTAATTCTCTATAGAATTGTTCCTAGAGTACTTTATTGTTCTAGTTTAGTTGTGCTATATACTACTAGAAGTATAAAGTATACTTAGCTATAGAGTTCTTCTGTTAGAGATTATATAACACTCTAATAGATTTCTTTTTTAAATCAACATCTACAAATACTTAGTTAAGCCTCTCCTTGAATCCCTTAACGTTCTAGAACAGTTTCTTAGTAACTTCTAATATAATTATTAACACCTTTCCTTTAGATGTCTTATTTTTCTAAAAGTCCTTAAGGTGTAGTTCTATCTAGTTATAGGCCGCCTCTTTGAGACAGGTAGGAAGCTATATAACTTAGTTGGTTTCGCTTGTGAATTACACTATATAAAAGTTTAAATAAAGAGAAGCTTTTATAAGGAACTCTATAAGTTTCTCTAGTAAACTATTAAATAGTTTTAGAATTAGTAGTTTTACTTCCTCTTAGAGAGTAGTAACAGTTAGTACTATTACAACAGCTAGAGTAACAGCTACTTTTGGCGCTGGTTTTAGAGTAAAAGATATAGCTAACATTATAGTAATTTACTTCTAAGCAGATACTTAAAGTATAACAAATACTGTCTCACAGGTCTAATAAAAGTAACTAAGTCTTTGTTAATTTAGTTGTAGTAGGAAGTAAGAGTTACTAGAGTGTTTACTTAAAGGTAAACTTGTTACTTAAACTTATAAGTTCAAAACCAAATGTATTAAATACTAAAGTAATATAAGAGTTAAGTATAAAGCTTCTATCTAATAGTAGACGTACTAGTTATATATAGAACCTTTATTTCTTATAGATTACTAACATTATCTGTTAATGTTGTCGACCTCTATTGCTAGTATTACCTGTTAATGTAGTTAATATAAATTATTATATAACTGTAACTAAAAGAAATTCTTACATCAGCTAGCTACTCTAGCTAATCTCTAGAACCTATAACTACTTAATAGTATCTTGTTCTGTTAGAGCGCCGCCTAGACTTATTTATTATATACTAACACGTGATTCGTGACATGAGATATAGTAAGAGGTTTAGATGTACTAGGTGTTTACTTAAGAGTAAACTTGTTACTTGAACTCAAGAAGACAAAACAAGATATATTAAAAACTAAAGTAATAGTTAAGTATAAAGCTTCTATTTAATAGCAGATGTTCTAGTTATATATAGAACCTTTATTCTTGTAAAGTCAACTTAGTTAACAGTCGCTCTATTACGTAATTGTAATTAAAGGAAATTCTTAGATTAGCTAGCTACTCTAGCTAATCTCTATAACCTATATCTACTTAATAGTATCTTGTTCTATTAGAGCGCTGTCTAGACTTATCTATTATATACTAACACATAATTTGTAACACTATCTCCTTCTTGGCTTAGCGTGTCTCTACGCTTAAGTATAATCTAAGAAATGTTGTTAGAAGGCTAGTAGCCTTCTCTTGTTATTATGTTTTCTATAATACTATGTTCTAAATCCTTGAATAATAATTACCTTAACCTTGCCTAATAAATTAAAGAAACTAGTAAAGAAATAGCTCTGTGTGTCTGTTATAAAAAGTCTAGGCGTTGATATATAGCTTTATAGAACAATAGCTAGTTTATATATTGCGCCAAGTACACTTGTTAAGGAAAATCCTGCGACGTTTAAAATCAAAATCAAATGCCTTTATTCTTAGAATAGCTGTCTCTTAACAAGTAGAAAGAACATCTAGAAGATAAGAAGGAAAAAGCTATAGCCTAGACTTAAGAGGCTATAGCCAGGGTCGCTTGACTCTACAAACAGAAGCAGCTTCTCTTAGCCTAAAAGAAGAAGATAATAGCAGCTAGTTTTAACTTACTTAATAAGTTAGATACTACTAAAGAGTTAGAAAGAAAAGAAGTAAAAGAATAGAAGGCAAGAGACAAAAGAGAAGAGAAGGCTACTAGACTAGCAGCTCTCTCTACTCTTAGCTCTTCTAACCTCTCCCTTGACCTAGGTCTTGACCTAGCCTGCTTTGTATCTTCCTCAGCTAACTACAAGATATAGGCAACTCTAGGTTTTAGTAGTAGAACTCTTAAAGTTCCTCTAAGCACTAGTTAAGGTTTTCTTTTAGTTTCTAAGTATTCTCTAAATATAGGTAATCTAATTATTTAATTAGATACTTAACCTGTTCTCTAACAACCTTATAGTTAAGAATTTTCTTAACTTTATATTCTATATTTAGGTTAACAGGTTGAATTTCTGTGAGTAGAGCTAGTAGTACTTCTAGTAGTACTAGTTTAAGTAGAGATATATAGAATACTAGATAGATATTTATAGTTTTTAGTAGCACGAGTTTATAATTTAAAGGTTCTTTAATGTATTTAATTTTAAATAGTCTAAGCTTTTTGTAGTCTAGTTTACTACTTAGTCTTTTAGTATTAATGTTTTTTCTAACTAAATAGACTTTATCTCTCTCTTTTAACATTAGCTCCTGACTATGTTATTTGTTGTAGTAGTATATATTTTGTTTTACTATAAACTAATATTACTCTACAAGCTTCTTATGTAATTCTCTAAGTTTGTAGTCTTGTAATTCTACTTTACTATTATCTATAGTCCTTAGTAGAGAGTCTTAATAAGTAACTAATTTATACCTGTAGTTAGTATAGAATAGTATAACAAGTATAGTTTCTATTATTAAACTATTATAGGCAAACTATACTAAAGGCAGAAGTTCTATCTAATTGTCTTGTTTATAGTTTATATAGTATCTTAAGTATACTTTAATGATTTAATTCATTTGTTCTGTTCCTCTATTTGTCTAGAGGTAGAAAGCTGTTAATAGCTTTCTTTTTACACCTAGCTGTTCTATAAAAGCTATCTAGAATTTTAATATAAAGAGCTTATCTCTGTTAGAGATTATTTCTTCTAGTAGGCTGTGTAGAGCAACTACTTCTCATAGAAATACATAGGCTAAATGTTCTACTATACTTGCTTCTATATATAGTATAAGTATTATATACTTTGTAAGTTATTTAATAATAACTAGAATTGTGTTATATATAACTCCTATTATAGAGTTCTTAGATTTTAGTAGCTTAACTATAAAATCTCATAATATAGATCTTTAAGGTATTTGTAGTATTAGAGTAGTACTTATCTGTCTATAAGGTATATAGTAGGAAGTCTTGTTTCTAGTACAGGTATTATACTCTAATATTACTTCCTTGACTACTACTGATAGTTGATTAATATAGTAGTACTATTTGATTTACTAGAGAGTTTAGCAAACTCTCTAGTAACTATATACTAGAGTAGTATAGTATTCTTTAATAAATTCCTTTGTATAGGATTTAAGAATAGATAGCTTTCTATTTATATACTATTCTTTGTTATTCTAATTATTTATTACTCTATAAATGTCGATAAAGTCTCCTCTACTATAAGGCAAGTCTTTTAGCATAGGTTTCTATTTAGCTAGAGCTGACTACTCTATTTCTTAGGCTCTCTAGACCTTCTTGGTCTATAGACCTTTAGTCTCTGTTACTACTACTTTATATACAGCTAGTACTAAATCTCTATTTTCTAGAGTCTTTAAGATTATTATCTTTTTGTACTCTTTATCTCCTTTATAACTAGGTTAATAGCTTAGAGTATCTACTTGTAGGTTATCTGTTCCTTTAATATAATAAATTAAAATATCAAATCTAGTAAGAGTCTAAGACTACCTTACAAGGCGTCTGTTACTAAGTTCCTTTGTTGTTGTAAATGTTTTAAGATTCTCATAATTATTAAGCATTAATACCTAGTATCTTATACCTTATAAGTAGATCCTCTAATGTTCTAAGGCTAGAACTATAACAAGAAGTTCTTTCTTGTAGATGCTATAGTTTTGTTAAGTAGAGTATAACGTTTTAAAGAAGTATATTATAGGTATAAGTTTCTCTTTGTTATTAGGTTAAAGGTATACAGTAGTAATTACTGTATCTAAAGTATCTGTCTTAATAGTACTTAGTTTGTTAGTATTATAGTTTCTAAAAATTAGTTTCTTAGTAAATTATTTCTTAATTACTTGAAATACTACCTCGACAACCTTGTTCTATATAAAAGAAATGTTCTTTTTTGTAAGGTTAGTTATAGGTTTTAAGATTCTAGTATAATCTCTAATAAATTATTAACAGAAGTTAGTGAATCCCTAGAATAATTAGACATCCTTAATGTTTTCTAGTGATTTCTATTCTAGGATTACTTTGATTTTCTTAGAGTCTACCTCTATTTGTTTAGAGGAGATAGTATACTCTAGAAAGGTTATATAAGTTACTCTAAACTTATATTTCAAGAGCTTGAGACAAGAGTCTATAGTAGTAAGTCTTTGTAAAACTTCTTTAATATATCTCTTATAGTTCTCTCTTTTCTCTGAAAATACAAGAATATTATCTAGGTAACAGATAATAGTTACCTCTTAAAGGTCTTTAAGTATTTTGTTGTTTTGTCTTTAACAAGTAGCAGAGGCGTTACTTAGACTAAACAACATTACTATATACTTGTAAAGACCTAATAGTAAGACAAATGTTGTCTTTTATTTATCTTCTTACTTAATCTATATTAAGCTAAAGGTATTATACTAACGTGGTTTATTAGTACCTTGCTAATATTAGTACCTCGCTACTTTTCCTCTTATAATTTACTCTCTAACTTTAACACGTGATTTCTCAACAACTACAATGTCTATTTAAACCTAAGAAGCACGAATTACTCTAGCTATTAAGGCTATCTAAACTACTCTAAGACTTAAATATATAACTGCTACGAAACTCTATAATATACTATACTCTATACTTTATAACAGAATAAACAAACAAACTTCTCTCAGCGAACGCTAACCTCCTGCTTAGAAATTAACTAAATTAGAAGAGTTAGTACTTCTTTAATATATCCTTGACCTAGATTCTAGAGGGTTTGTCTCTTAGTTAGCTAGTGTAGAAGATATAGTAAATTATATCCTTAAATCATAGAGAAGAAGACGTGTTAGAAAGCTCTAGGTACATTGATTTATATAACAACAACTAGCCTTAAAGACATGTTTCAATTATGTTTATAACTTCCAAAGAGCCTTATACGAAGATCCTGAGCTAATTAGCGCGTGGTTTCGACTAGTAGAGAATATAAGAGCAAAATATAGTGTTTTAGATAGTGATTTCTATAACTTCAACGAGACAGGCTTTATAATAGGTGTTATTTACTCTATAATAGTAGTTATATATACTGATTAACGTAGCAGAGGCAAGGCAGTTTAGCTAGGCAATCGAGAATAGACTACAGTAATTGCTTATATTAATAGCAAAGGTTAGAGTGTACCTTTATTTTTAGTAGTTTAGAGGAAGAATTATCTTGTAAATTAGTATACTAAGGGCGGCCTCCTATATAACTGGGTTATTAAACTAACAAGCAACAGCTAGACAAATAATAAGACAGGTCTAGAATAGCTTAAGTACTTTAATAAGTATACTTCTACTTAAGCAAGAGGTCTCTATTAAATGCTTGTCCTTGATAGGTATAAGAGTTACAAATCAGCTGAATTCCAAGAGTACTATAAGGTATATAATATTATAACTCTTAGACTACTTCTTACTCTTCTTATTTAACTTAGTTACTTAATGTAGAATGTTTTAGTATGTTAAAACAGATGTATAGTTGTTAAATTAAGACTTTTATTAAGGCTTATATCAACTATATTACTAAGGTTAAATTCTTTCTAGCCTTTAAAGCTATGTATTTAGAGTTAGTAACAATCTAAAACGCTAAAGGTAGATTCTATAGAGCTGGCCTAGTGCCTTTTAATCTCTAGGCTGTGATTTCAAAGCTTAATGTAAGGTTATAGACTCGAACTCTCCCTTGACTCTCTACTACTAATTCTAATACTTAGATCTCCTAGACCTCTTCTAACCTAACTAAAGCTCTTTTATAATTAACTCTTGTTTGAAATTAGATTGCCTGTTATTAGAGGAGCTTACTAACTCTACTCTTTGAAATAGTTGCTATATTAGCAAAGGGTATAGAGTAAATAGCCCACGAGATAACTCTTCTATCTACTAAGGTATATACTCTTTAAATAGCAAATAAAGCTCTAAGTAAACGCTGTAGAGCTAAAAAGACTTGTATCTGTTAAGGGAATATACTTACTATACAGGATGCGTAGAATATTCTAGTATAGAAGAATGTAGATAAGTAGATATAACGTGATTTATATATAGAGAGAGGTAGTTAGAAGAAGAGGCAATCGTTTAGACAATACTATAGTACTTATGGAAAAGCTAGTTATAATATACAAACCTACTAAGAAGATATAGATATGTCTAGTATATTAGAATCTAATTAGTCTTAATAAGTTTTATAGGTTGTAGTTGATTTATCGCGTAGTAAAGTAAATTATAAAGAGAAAAGTAGCGAGGTACTAATATTAGCGAGGTACTAATAGACTACGTTAGTTGAGTTTAGTAAATATCTTAGCCTTTTCTAACTTATTCTATAAGTACTAGCCTTCTAGTAATAGGTAAGTGTTCTTAACTGTTGCTTTGTTAACATCTTAGTAGTTAATATAAACTCTTCTATTTAGATTGTTCTTCTTATATATAATAAGTATATTAGAAGCTGCTAGCAAGTCTAATTTTTAGATGTGTTCTTTTTGAATTCCTTCTTGTATATATTTCTTGAGAAGCTATTATTAGTATTAGGTAATAATTACCTTACTTACTAATAGGCTTTAGGTTTAAACCTTAGTCTATACTAGAATGTTCTAGAGGGTTCGGTTAGCCGAACACGTGATTATAACATTCCTTTCGAATCTTCTAGCTATTACTCTATTTGTAAGCTATAGAAACTCCTAGAATCTCTCCAAGAAGTATATATAGCCTCTTACTGTCCTTATAGTTAGAAAATAAGTTAATTTTAAGTCTTTATCTTATACTTATCTGATTCTATAGGAACGTGACCTAACAGCTATATAACCTACTCTGCTCTAATCTAATTACTTCACCTATTACCTACTCTATACCTGCTCTATAGCCTACTCTGTAGCCTACCCTGTATATGCTGTTTACCTCTAACAGTTATAAATTCCTCTAATTATAAGGCCGAAGCTTCTGCTTTCTAAGGTTATAACTCTCTTTTAGTTTAACCTTGTAATTCTATAGTTAATGTTTAAGAAGAGTATATATATCCTCTAGGTTTTCAAATAGTTCTGAAAATTCTCTATACTATATAGGTATTATATTATTAGTAGTCTGGCTAACCTATAGAGAACTCTAGGCCAGGTATCTAGGCGCTTTAAAAGAGGTAGTATGTCACGAACCACGTGTCAGCACGTGACCAGTGAAGACCAGGCGGCGCTCTCACAAGTCAAACACATCTACAAGACTTTATAGCAAATAAAGATTAGTTATACTAGCTAAATAATCTAAGGATTTCTAGGTTATTGTTGTTATATAATATAGTTACATAACTGTTAGAGCTTGCAGGAGCTTACTTTAGAGCTTAAAGATCTTGAGCTTCTTCTAGGCTCTATAAGAAAAAAGGTACTATATATAACTAGCACGTCTGCTATTAGATAGAAGCTTTATACTTAACTTATTTTAGTATTTAATATATCTTGTTTTAACATCTAGAGTTTAAGTAACAAGTTTACCTTTAAGTAAACACTCTAGTAACTCTTACTTTCTACTACAACTAAACTAACAAAGACTTAGTTACATTTATTAGACCTGTGAGGTAGTATTTGTTATATTTTAAGCATCTATATAGAAGTAAACTACTACAATGTCAGCTATATCTTCTACTCTAAAACTAGTGCCAAAAGCAGCTGTTACTCTAGCTGTTATAATAGTACTAACTGTTACTACTCTCTAAGAGAAAGTGAAACTACTAATCCTAAAACTATTTAATAGTTTACTAGAGAAACTTATGAAATTCCTTATAAAAGCATCTCTCTATTTAAACTTTTATATAGTGTAATTCACAAGCAAAACTAACTAAGTTATATAGCTTACTACCTGTCTCAAAGAGGTAGCCTATAACTAGATAGAACTATACCTTAAGGACTTCTAGAAGAACAAAACACCTAAAGAAAAGGTATTAACAATTATGTCTAAAGTTACAAAGAAACTATTCTAGGACGTTAAGGGATTTAAAGAGAGGCTTAACTAAGTATTTGTAGATGTTAATTTAAAAAAGAAGTCTGTCTAGGCATTATAGAATCTCTAACAGAAGAACTCTACAGCTAAGTATACTTTACACTTTTAGTAGTATATAGTGTAACTGAACCAGAATAACAAAGCACTCTAGAAACAATTCTATAAAGGATTAAAGAACAACGTTAAGAATGAATTAGCAAGAGACAACCTGCTAACCTTACTTAATAAATTAATTAATAACTCAATCAAAATCAATAACTAGAACTACAAACAAAGGCTTGAAAGAAAAGGAAGTTATAGACATTAAGTAAATTATAGCAGTAGTAGTTTCGTTACATCTAGCTTACTTTGTTCTATATAGTATAAGTTTTTATTAGGTTTATAAATTTTAATTATTAGTTTATTTATTATTACTCTTTTGTAACCTTAGGTTTAATAGATACCTTAAAAGATATAGAACAGAGCTATAAAACTAGTCTCTTTACTTAGACAGATATAGCTAAGGAAAGTTTTTAACTTTTAAAAACAGTATTTATAATAGCACCTGTTCTAGTCTATTTTAACTCTTCTAGGAAGATTTAAATAGAAACTAATATATTTAAATTTACTATTACTAGAACTATTTCACAATAAGTATATACTACTAATAATATTCATGTCAGTGATTCTACATCTGGAAACCGGGATTGTCTGAACAGGGAATCGCCTCGATTGGCGGCCCTGCTGCTCTAGCGCCCTTCCTGCTTTGCGATGGCTGCAAGGGTGTACCAGGGCCCCTGCTAGCCCGTGTTAGCCCTTACTAGCTCCTATAGACTCCCTATATCATGTATAAATCCAGTGCTGCTTCCCACTTCAACATCTCTTACCTTTTCCAACTTTTCCAGCGCGCCCGCTATATGCTGCCTTTGCCATGAAACCATCTCGGCCTTACCGGCATCTCACAAGACGGTCGTATTACCTATCTTAGCACTCTAATTTCCCTCACCGAGCCATGCAACCCCTCCGATTAGCTAGTACCCCTCCTTGGGAAGTGCCCCTCAGTCCTCTGTTGCTGGCGTCCTTGTCAGGAATATACTTGATACTAACGATGATCTTAATCCAGCTCAGCTTGTCTCCGTCTTGCCGACACTCTACGGCGCGTACACCTTGCGACAAAACTTCCTCCTCTAGCTCCATCTGCGACCAAGTCAAGAGATTGGTGCTAGGTTCAGCATCAATACTCTTCTCCGCTATCTCGGCCAACTCCCAAAATTCTCTACATACAGTCGGTGCCGCAAAGTCTGAGCCATTTTAAGCGAGCCGCCCAAACTCGCGATAAAAGACGCGACGTGCCTACCCACCCTACTTCTTTCCTACACACACATCTTTCTCAAAATACCTCTAATTCGTACGCTGTTAGCAGAGATCTTGAAGGCAAGGGCTTTTAATTACGAATTAAGCCCCTATTAGCGTGGCCAGGTCGTTGGTATGACTATAAAGGGCGCTAAATCAAAGGAGTGCGAAGAGGTCCTCAATATCACCCACGGGGCAGTACAAAGCATGTGAGGGTTGGAACCCATGATAAAGGCTCGGGCCATGCCCTCGCTAAGCACTGACAGTCTCGCTAAACACTGACCAAAGTCCCTGCTCAGCACTGGCCATTACCCCACTGCCAAGCAGTTTCTTGGAACATTCCAGAAGCTCTTCCTCTCTCTATATATAGAGGAAGAGCTCGCATGTATGTAGTCTTCATGCACTTCTTAATTGAATATTTGAAACCACATCTTTGAGTTGTTCGAGGTCTGGCCTCTCACAAAGCACCTTAGAACTCGCTGACCTACGCTTAGAAGAAGAGACGTAACAACAAACTAGCCGGCCGAGGGAGTATATAGAAGCAGACGTTCAAAACATACTCTGCTATGTTTGCAAAAACCCAAAGGACACTTACACAGACGTAATTCAAGCCTGTGCCCTTACATTTCAGTGGACTACCCTTAAGAAGATCCTCAAGGCTTATAGCATATCTAATTAGTGTGCCCGCTGCTGCCTACTACTTACAGAAAAGAACGCCACCAAACATTTTGCTTAGTGCCTAAGGAACAGGGGGAGAAACGTCAAGGAATGAGGCATGTATATATAGAGTGACGAGTGTTCTGTAGAGTAGGGGCAGGGTAAAAGAGATAAATGAGTCTTTCAGACAGTCAACCAATTGTAGGAGAAGGAGATAGTTCAGGCTTACGATTGTAAGAAGAATATAGAGGTTATAGTCTAGGAATGCTTTTAGGACCTCGGGAGGACCAGTCTCTATATTATAGACCGCGATTTTGAGTCCAAGAAGCATGGGTACTCAGCAGAGAGCTACCTCGAGGTCCTAGATACAGAAGTGGCACTTACTTGTGCTTCCCTTGACCCAGGGTATCTCTTTATGCAAGATAATGCCTCTATTCACACTGCTCGCAAAGTTAGAGTATGGTTCGCCGAGCATGGGATCGAATTAGTACTGGATTGGCCTCTCTACTCCCCTGATTTACACCTAATCGAGCATATCTAGTTGATCCTTAAAACAAGAGTCTTTGAGATGCTCCCTGAAATAGCTGCTGACAAATCACAGAGTGAGGATTCAAGGCAAAGGCTTGAAAGTTCTCTATAAGCAGCGTGGGACACTTTGGGTAAGGAGAGCTTCGACGTTTTATACCAGAGTATGCCTGATAGAATCGAGGCCTGTACCGTGGCGGACGGCTGGCACACTAAATATTAGTATTTTGTAGTTTTTTTTGTTACTCCCTAATAGCATATATTAGAGCCCATGAGCTAATGAACAAATCCACCTAATTTCTATATAAATCGCACTTACATTGGTGGTGATGCACAATTTTTTGTGGGGGTGGTGGTGATGAGGGAGGGGTCGCCTCGCTTAAATGGCTCATAATTTGTGACTAGTACTGTATCTGGCATCCTTTAGGCTTTCTACGAGGCTCTTTACTAGCGGTGGCGAGTCTCCTCATCAGGGAAAGGTGGGACACGACTCCCAGGTCAGCATACAGGGGATCTTGGGCAGCAACAGCTTGGGGAAGGAGAGAGCCAGCTCAGCTCATGACGCAACAACACAGGAAGAGGCGGAGCTAGTACAGCCGAGTTAGCTGCGCGTATGAGTAGCCAGTAAGTTCAGAAAGCGTCCGGATAAATCCCGATTCCCCCATTTGGCAAAAGTTCCCTAGTTTGAGACTCATTGGACCCTACAGTAACTAGTCGAACACGTTAGTGCCTAAGTATAGTGTGGATATCACAGAAGGCATCTAGAGTGGTTGGAGGATGTCTTATTAGGCTAGCATAGGGTGGGGTGTCTCAAAACAACACGTTTTCCTACTAGCTGGGAGATTGCTCGCTGTTTTCGCTGTACAAATTTCCTCTTACGGTAATCACCCTGAGATGTATATTTTGTGTATGGTAGAAGGGGGCACTCGAAAGATTAATCACGAGGTTATTTCAAGTCAAAACACGAAATCCTATTCATATTCTTCTATTTACACCTAACCCAGTGTTTGTACATCCACAATTTCAATCAAAAACACACATCCAATCAAAGACACATACAAAATACATGTATACCTCCTAGCAAGCCAATAGATGGCACACTGGGACACTCCTCAATCCATCTCCTATTCTTCAATCCCAACTGGTTCTAGCTAATGAGACAGCAATAGGGAACGCCACTAATGCCCAACTATTTCTTTTCATCTTTTGAGCTCGTCGCCTCTCCATTGGGATATATATGGGAATTCTTAGTGAGTCTTGACCCAATAATTCTAGCGCTAATAATCCATGCTTTGTCTGTACGATTGAAGTGCGATTGATGAATCAGGTTTCCATCTCGGGATTTAGAAATGAATTAGATTTTGAAAGAAAGTGAAGGGCTTTTTGAAAGGTACGAACTTGATGTTTACTTGTTAGATTTTTCCAATTTTCTGTTTTTGGTGTTTTGGTTAGCTGGCTGGTATGTGGATGGAGATGGAGGATGTGGAAAAGGAGGATGTTAAGTACTTGTTCAACTGATCCTCCGGGTGCACAAGCTTGCTCGATCGAGTTGAAATACTCAGTGGGTAGTTTTGTCTTCTCGAAGCCGAGCCATTTGATTGCAATTCGAGCTGAAGAACTGAAGAAGCGAGACATTTTTTAAGGTGAAGAAAAGTTGTTTTTGAGGGATAGAAGATATTGAATTGTGATAGATGTAGAAAAAAGTTATTGTCGTTACATATTCTTGGTGAATAGCACCTTCCACGACAGCTCAGTTGATCCACGTGCTTGGGCTCATGTGAGTGGCTTGCTACTTACATACTTAAGCTCACAGGATCCGACCCCTCTTTACCTTTACTCTTCATGCAATAAAGATATAGGAATACAACCACTTATTGTATCACACTCTATGACTACTAAGTCATACTAACACTGATCAGTGAGCGTACATAGATCAGATACACTTGTTAACTACCTCTACCCCTTCTCGGATTGTAGTATGTGTTAATACAGTGTAGTGGTATCATAACTTAAAGAGTAAAGTCCCTCTCTCAGACTGTGGATTTATACTTTACTACTGCAACAAGTATGTATAGAGCGCCTTCTCAGATCAAGTTCTAGAAGTACTGGAATTACAAAGACTAAACACTTGTGACTTGATCGCTGTTAGTACCCTCATACCCTTATTCTCACTCTCACTACACTCTCACAATATTTAGCGGATTTACCTCTTACTTCACAAATACCCTCAAACCTTGGAAGATCTGGAATCCAAGGCTTTCTACACCCTCACACTCTCACACCCCCACTCTCAAACCTCTACCCTACCTCGCTTAGTCACAACATAGCTGAACCAATAGAGCCACCAAGAGAGCTTAGTAAGGACAACCTTACGAAGTTTGTTACTAAGTATATCAACAAATATGACCAGATAGAAGACAACGATAAAGTACTTTGGGCTAACTTTTAAGAAGACTTTGAAGACTAGGATAAAGATTACTTTACAACAGCCAACAGATCCTAAGTCACTAAGCTACACAAGGTACTTTGTTGTCGAGGTATATAGATTGAGATAGACAGCAAGAAGGTACATATAGCTACAGCTCTTGTCAATACCCTCAAGGAGATTGACCTAGTCAAGTGGACAGACAAGGAGATACTTGATATCATAAAGGATGGAGACACAAATTCAAGAAGGTTTAATCAACAACACAAGACAATGTATGACCCCTCTTTTCAATACAGGGATTCTTTTCAACCTACTCAACCTTAAGAAGCTTAACCTCAACAAGCTCAACCTCACAACATTTCTCAAAGTACCTCAATATTAAACCCTCCAGACCCTGCTACTCTAGGGACTACTATAGCACAGCAACCACAAGGCATTCATGTGTATAGACCCCCACCAGGCACAGTACAGCTAAATGAACACACAAACTTCCCTACCTCATACCAGTTCCAGCAATCCCAGACAGGGATAAATCCCTCTCTGTCCCAACAAGCCTTAGCTGCCCAGGTAACCAGTGGCAGCGCTGTAACCCCTGCACCCCCTGCACCACCTACGCCCCCAGTACCCCTTGTACCTCCTGCACAACCGTGGCAGCCACCTTATACTCAATTACAAGCAAAGCCAGGGTATAGACGAGAATTAACAAATGTAGCAAAAACCTATACAGACGACATGAGATATAGAGGCACTAGCGATAATTTTGGACTCAAAATCACTATTCTCTCTAATGTTTGTATTAGGTGTGACGTACCTAATGCAGCCTACGCAAAAGCCCTGCCTATTATACTCAAGGGCTTGGCTTTGGATTTTTATTACGCTACTCTTGCTACTGCAAACCTGCCTTTTCAAGACCTCTGCTGTGCTATTCAGGAACATTTTAAGGACGCAAGCTATAAGCAGGCCATACTCATAGAATAGAACAACCTAAGTCTCAACCTTGTTAAATCCCAGAACCCAGACAAGACAACTACTCAATCTTTTCAACTCCTAGTAGCTAGACTTCAAGTACTTCGTCGTGGACTTACCCAGGATCTCCAAACCGACTCCTTCTCAAACAAGCTTGTACTCGCTTGTGAGGACGCCCCTGAATGCCAGATTGCATGCTCTGCCCCACTGTCACCTTCTCTGCTGTCAGCTACTATTAGTGCTCTCAAAACCTCAATTACTGCTTATAAGCACGCCTATAGTACTACTACTGTCAACCTAGTAGTAACCTATATAACAGATCGTAGGTTTTAATCTACACACAGCAACCCACGTACTAGCCAGAGACGTGGTTACTGTGGAAACAACAGTCAAAAGCAATGCTTTGTTTGCAAGAAGCAGGGCTGCTAGTCAATAAACTACTCTAAGCGTGAGCGCAACCAAGCCAGGGATCACTTTAGAGCAAGATATTAGAGTAACCTCAGAGGTGAATTCAATGAGCCTACCTTTGAAAAATCCTTTAGGCAATATGTCCTAGAGTGTAAAGGAGAAGAACATAATTACAACAAAGCCTTTTAAGCTACTGTACTTGATGACAAAGATCAAGAATTTTCGACTCCTGAGCTTGAAGAGAGTGAGAGCGAGAGTGAAAATTTCCTAACTTCACTTAGCGAAATTATAATAACAAATGCTACAAATATCACAACTAAGCTCTCTGAGACAGCCTACTTTCATGCCCTTACTAGCTCACAACCTACTACTACTAAAGAAGAAACCAAGGCTCTAATAGCTACTAGAGTTAAACACTATAACTCTAGCTACTTCTTTAGTATTATGATTAATACAGGAGTAGCCCTGAAATCAACTATAGGCTATGACCAGTACCTAGCGTATAACTTAATTTAGAACACTCCTATTACTACAGCCTTAAAGGGCAAAGTAACTGTCAAGTTTAGAATTAGAGTAGTAGCCTCCTTAGGCTCAATATGTGTTAACTCACCTATTGGCCTAATTAAATTCCATGTACTCTAGACAGATACCTCTTTCCTGCTTTGTGTCACGAATCACGTGTCAGCACGTGATAAGTAAGTCCAGACGGCGTTCTGACAGGACAAGGTACTATTGAGTAGTTATAGGTTAGGAGGATTGGCTAGAGTAGCTAGCCGATCCAAGGATTTCCTATAGTCACTATCACGTGACATAATGCAGGTCGACTTCTCGCCTGGTCGACAATTCGACATTCGACAAAGTCGCGAGGCGACATTGTCGACATTTCAGAAATGAAGGTTCTATATATGACTAGCACGTCTGCCATTAGATAGGAGCTTCGTGCTCAACTTAGTTTATTATCTTAGTTATTAAGTTATTACTTCTGACTCTTTTGATACAAGTAACGAGTTCACTTCCAAGTGAACACTTCGCGCGCTCATACTTCTTACTGCATACCAACCTTCGAGACTAGTCACGTTTGTTTAGACCTGTTAGGTAGTTTCGTTACACTTTGAGCACCTGCTTAGAAGTAAGACCGCGATCATGTCGTCCTCCTCTGGCCGTGAAAGAGACTGCACTCTAGCGCCTACGCCACCTCCAACACTGGCAGTAGAGGGACCAAATGTCACTCTCAGGGAGGACATCAAGGTCCCCATGCCTGACAAATACAATGGAAACCCAGCAACGCTTGGAGAATTTCTCATGAAATCTTCCATGTACCTAGGGTTCCACGGGGACAAGTTTCCAAACAAATCTAACTAAGTCTGTTGGATAGTGACTCAACTTGTGGGAGACGCCTATAAGTAGATCGAGCCACACATTGAGGAATATTGGGAGGGACGACGTACAGACAGTTTGCCAACCGTGAAGATGAGTCTTGTGACTCAGGGGTTATTTTTCAACGTGAAAGGATTCAAAGTAGGACTACAGAGAGTGTTTGAAGATATCAACATCAAGAAGAAAGCAGTCAATAGACTCCAACGCCTCACCTAGACAGGGTCTACTGCGAAATACACATTGGAATTTCAACAATACTCAGCGAGAGTAGGATGGAACGACAGTGCTCTCATCGATCAATACTACCGAGGTCTCAAGGACGCAGTAAAAGATGAGTTGTCACGCTCTGACCTGCCTACTGACTTAAAGAAGCTGGTAGACAGCTCAATTCGAATTAACAACCACATATACAAGCGACGCCTGGAACAAAAAGGGAACTATGGCCACTTCAAAGAACACCATCCTAAGAAAAGTCACGACCAAGGGGATCCAATGGAACTTGATGCGACACACAAGTCTAGGATTAAAGAGAAAAAAGGAAAACTTTCCCAGAAAGAACAGAACCGCTGACACAAGCAGAATTTATGCTACTCATGTGGCCAGTCAGGCCATAGAGCAAACGAATGTAGCTCGAAGAAGCAAGCTAACAAGGGAAAACAAGTCAATGCCACCTTCCGAAGGGAGATAGCATTGCTAGAAACACAAGAGCTCTCCAATGAGGAATTAGAAGCACGTAGATATAGAACTCAGGTTGAAGAAGAGGATGATTCTATCCTTGAACAATATTACAACACTCGCTCAGAGAACAAGCATGAGTTACTATTGCAGGCCACTTACAAATCACCAGCTAGCACTTCAGAGGAAGAGTCCTCTGAGTCATTGGAATCGTTGGGCGAGAATGATTAGAGTAGAGAACCCCAGGTAGGGGATACATAGGTCTTTATTAGGACCTATGAGAGAGGAAATCGTTGGGTAGACATAAAGGGCAAAAGGCTAGACTTTTAGTCCCCACATACCACCATAGGACATGATTCTATTCCTCTCTAACAGTATATTATCAATGATAATTAGGTGGGTTATATCTGCTTTAGACATAAGGGTTCTAGACATATCTCTAGGGAAGAGAAGGAATATAATTACACTATAAATCATGATGAGACACCACCGCCTGAGGAATTCTACTACCTAGTAGAAGGAGAACTTTGGGCTGCTCAGACCCTAGGTCCCTCTACAACAGAATGGGTATGTCACCGACCACAACCGACATCTAACTAGACATTAGACAAGCAGTTCACAGGAACACTGCTAGATCATTGGATAGGAGTAGAATATCAACAGATATGTGAAGTAGCATACACAGATCAGGAAAAGGTTATATTCTTTCCATGGGCTCAGAATGCCATAGCCTAGCTTGACAATGCCGAAAATAATATGTTTGACATTTACTATGTTAGACTAGAACTGCATACTACTTTAGGAGAGAGTTAATTTTATGTAATTACTACTATCAGGGGAAAGAAATTACAGGTTATGATTGATTCTAGAGCAACGAGCAATTTCATATCCCTGAAAGCCCACAAGAGGCTTAACATCCTAGTCAAGAAAACTTCACCCTATGTCTTGAGTGTTGTTGACAGGACTGATGTCACTTACTAAAATAGAGTTATTGACTAGTGAACTATCCCTACAAAGACTACCATCGACAGACACTGTTTAGACACACAATTCAATGTCGTTGAGATAGGGAACAAGGAAGCAATACTTAGTATGCCCTGGATTCAAGAACATAATCTAGACATTAACTAGAAGAAACGTAGCATTACTTTCAGTCGATGTAACTGTACGCAGTTGTGACTGCAAGGCTGGAAGGAGGTTAGTGCCACCTCTTCCAAAGCGCTAGGACACCTAGCCTAGGGTCCTCCACAGGTCAGCCAGACTGCTGATAACGAAATACCTATGTAGTATAAGGAATTTGCGGAATTGTTTGATAACTCGGAGGACATGCGAGCCCTCCCCAAACATCAGCCGTGGGATCATGAGATTAAATTAAAGGAGGGTCATGACCTTAAGAAGCAGAAGCTTCGACCTTATAATTAGAGGAACTTGCAGCTTCTCGAGAAGTATGTACAAGAAGGAATTCAGAAAGGACATATCTGAAAGTCAGATTCGCCAGCTGCTTCTAATATACTTATTGCATTTAAGAAGGACGATCTGAATAGAAGAGTTTGTGTTGACTACAGAGACGTCAACAAGGCAATAGTTAAGGACGCTTACCCATTGCCAGAAGGCTAGTACTTGTGGGACAAGTTAGGAAAGGCTAGGATATTCACTAAACTCGACCAGCAAAATGCCTTTAGCTTAATATAGATTAAGCAAGGGGACGAATAGAAGACAGCCTTTGTCTTGCTGTCAGGCCTCTATGAGTACACAGTAATGCCGTTTAGTCTGACCAACACACCTGCTACTTGTTAGAGACAAAACAACAAAATACTAGAGGATCTTCTAGGAATAACTGTCATCTGTTACCTAGACAATATCCTTGTGTTTTTAGAAAAGTTGGAGGACCATGAGAAGTATGTTAAGGAAGTCCTGCAACGGCTTGCAACAGTAGACTCTCGCCTCAAACTTTCGAAATGCAAGTTCAGAGTAACTTGTACTATCTTTCTAGGGTATACCATCACTCCTAGACAAATAGAGGTGGACCCTGAGAAAGTTAAGGCAATTCTGGAATAGAAGTCACCGGAGAACATAAAAGACGTCTAATCCTTCCAAGGATTCACTAACTTCTGTTGACAATTTATTGGAGACTATGCTAGGATCTCAAAACCTATGACAAACCTCACAAAAAAGGATGTTCCTTTTGTATGGGACAAGGTTGTTGAAGTAGTATTTCAAGCAATAAAAAAGAGGTTCGCTGAGAAACCAATCCTTAGGAACTATAATGCTGACAAACCAAGCACTGTAGAGACAGATGCTTCTGATACAGCAGTTGCTGCTGTACATCTTCAACTAAATGACAAGGGGAAACTTATGCCTGTAGCATACTTCTCTAAAACACTGGACTTAGCTTAGCAAAACTATAGCATCTATGAGAAAGAGCTTCTCACTATAGTCTTGGCTTTAGAACATTGGAGGATCTACCTACAGGGTGCAAGGCACTAGGTATTAATCCTCACTGATCATGAAAACCTTAAAACATTCACGACAACAAAAGAACTCAGTAACAGACGCCTTGTGAGGTAGTCACAAACCCTTGCTGGATTTGATATATTGATTCATTATGTCAAAGGAACTAATAATCCGCGAGCAGATACTTTAAGCCGTCAACCTAGTTACAAAGGAAATAAAGAGTACAAAAAGATTGCGATCTTGAAGACTCTAGAAAATGGAGACCTAGCGCTAGCTATACATGAGATAGCAGCAATAGAAACTGACGACCCTTGGACAAAGAAAATCTAGGAAGCCCAGGAATTAGAGTAGCCGGCTCTAGCCAAGCGAGGACGAAATGACAAAGAACAATACACTGACGGAAGGTTACGTGTCCCTGAATCCTACGCAAAAGAATTTGTTAAAGAGTACTATACAGCTCTGGCACATGGTCACCAGGGAGTTCGACGAACCCTCTAGCAAGTCAAGCAACACTACTATGTTGACCGCCTATCAGTAGTAGTCAAGGAAGTGATAGCAGAGTGTGATACCTGTACTAGGAACAAGGCTTCCTGCCATACACCTTATGGACAGATGGGCACTACTCCAATACCACAGATACCTTGGAGATCTATATCATGGGATTTTATAGTTAAGCTACCAAAATCCAAAGACCCAATGACAGGAGTCATGTACAACTCAATCCTGGTTATTGTTGAACGACTCACGAAGTACATGGTACTCGTACTATATATGGAAGCAAGTACGGCAGAACACTTAGCCTATACATTCCTTCGGGAAGTAGTTGCTCTACATGGTCTACCGGAAGAGATAATCTCTGACAGAGACAAACTCTTTACATCGAAATTCTGGACAGCCCTCACAGAGCGTCTGGGTGCAAAGAGAAAGTTATCAACAGCCTTTCACCCCCAGACAAATGGAGGTACTAAACGAATGAATTAAGTTATCAAGGCATACTTGAGATGTTATGTGAACTATAAACAAGACAACTAGGTCGAACTTCTGCCGCTGGCATAGTTTGCCTATAATAGTTCAACAACAGAAACCACGCTTGTCACACCATTCTACGCCAACTACAGGTATGAATTAGTTGCTTATCGGGACCCATTGCAGAGCACTGTCGATAATAACAAAGCAGGACTAAAAGACTATGAACTCAGGGAATTACACAAGAAGCTTGCAGAGCAACTTCAGTTCGTGGCAGAACATAATGCACACTACTACAACAAACGACGTAGTCAGGAGCCAACGTTAAAAGGGGGGGATAAAGTCTATTTAGTCAGAAAAAACATCGACACCAAAAGACTAAGCAGTAAACTGGACCACAAAAAGCTCGGACTGTTCAAAATCAAACGCGTCAAAGGACCCTTGAATTATGAGCTCGCGCTACCAAAGACTATGAATATTCATCCAGTATTCCACATATCCTTGCTCGAACCAGCACCACCGGGGGCACCACCAGCCCCACTCACAGAAATCCAACCTGTCAACCCAAATGCAGAATATAAAGTCGAGAGGATTCTTGACTGTAAGGTTGTCAGAGGACAGGTCAAGTACTTGATTAAGTAGTTGGATTACCCACATTCGGAGAACACTTGGGAACCAAAGGGAAATCTCAACTAGTGCCAGGGGGAACTTCAGGAGTTCCACCACCGAAACCCAGGGTTGCCCACATCTCGTGGTCAGCCGGAAAAGACACAAAGAAGGCTGGGTCAAGACCTAGGTCGAGGGCAGGATCGGACGGGTCAGGAGTAGGGAGGGCCGCCAGCCTGGCAGCCTCTTCCTCTCTTCTGTCTTTCGCCTCCTGTTCCTCCTTTTCTTTCCTTTCCAACTCTTTAGCAGCATCTAACTCATCAAGTGAGTTGAGACTAGCCGCTATCATCCTCTGCTCTTTAGCATCGAGGAATTCTTCCTCCTTGCTAATTCGGAGAACCTTGGCGATGGCCTCCTGCTGGGCCCGCAGGGCTTCGTCTCGGGCGGACCGCAGCTTCTGTCGCTTCGCCTCCAAAGACTCCCAGTCTAGGACTGAAGGCATTCGATTGACTTGTCGAACATCACAAGTCTTTCCTTGACAAGTACACTTAGCACAGCGTGAGTGTTTTTGGTCGCGAGGCGCGACACAGGATCAACCACTCTTTTCACATCTGGAACAAGGAGCTATGTTTCTGCGACCAGTCTTTTCGATAGCGTCACCAAGGAGTCTGCTACTTCGGTCGTTTAGTCGTTCAGGTGGCATAATGAAAAGAAGAGAAGGCCGTTGGCCTTCTGACGATATTTCTTAGGTCGTACTTAAGCGTAGGGACACGCTAGGCTAAGAAGGGGATAGTGTCACGAATCACGTGTCAGCACGTGATAAGTAAGTCCAGACAGCGTTCTGATAGGACAAGGTACTATTGAGTAGTTATAGGTTAGGAGGATTGGCTAGAGTAGCTAGCCGATCCAAGGATTTCCTTTAGTCACTATCACGTGACATAATGCAGGTCGACTTCTCGCCTGGTCGACAATTCGACATTCGACAAAGTCGCGAGGCGACATTGTCGACATTTCAGAAATGAAGGTTCTATATATGACTGGCACGTCTGCCATTAGATAGGAGCTTCGTGCTCAACTTAGTTTATCATCTTAGTTATTAAGTTATTACTTCCGACTCTTTTGATACAAGTAACGAGTTCACTTCCAAGTGAACACTTCGCGCGCTCATACTTCTTACTACATACCAACCTTCGAGACTAGTCACGTTTGTTTAGACCTGTTAGGTAGTTTCGTTACACTTTGCTTAGCAGACATAGACAAATTAGGCGTCTACTTTAATAACTTCAAAAACATACTTATTTCCCTACAAGGCAAAGTGTCTGTTATACGTTGCTTTGAGCATCTCTTCCTGCTTTAGAGAGAGTTATTAGGCTCCTTTCTACAGAAGTCTCCAAGCCAGCTTATAGAGACTGAAATTCGCCGACTCTACAGGCGCTTTAGACACTTATCTATTAACCGCCTCCAGCTCCTACTAGAGTGTGCCGGCCACAACGTTAATTCAGATGTACTCAAGCACCTAAATAAGTACTGCCACTACTGCTAAAAGCATGGAAAATCCCCTAGCTGCTTCTAGTTTACACTCTATAATGATGTTGAATTTAATTATAATATATATGTTGGCATCATATATATTAACAGCTAGCCTCTATTACATGTAGTAGATAAGTGTACCTGCTTCCAAGTAGGCAAGTAGCTACGCTAGATCTTAGCTAAGCACACATAGGAAAAACTCCAAGAGTGCTGGGTCAACACCTACCTAGAACCCCTAGATTTAATTACTTATAATGCTAGCAAGAACTTCATAAGCAAGGAATTCAAGTAATATACAGGTTCCATGGGAATTTATACTAAAGTTGTATCTGTAGAGGCCTACAACTCTATTGGGATAGTTAAGCGCTACTATGGTCCACTTAGGAGAGCATACTCAATTATAACTAAGGAGCTCCCTGACCTTGCTAAAGACACAGCCCTCTAAATAGCTTTTAAGGCAATCAATAATATAGTAGGACCTGACAGCCTTGTGCCTACCCTACTTGTATTTGGCGCTTATCCACGTATAAGTGAACTTGACGCTCCCTCACCTTCTATTAACTAGCGCTCAGGCACACTCAAGAAGGCTATAGAGAAGCTGTGTAAACTCCAAGCAAAACACTAAATCAACAATGCCCTTAATCAGCGCAATGGCCCCACCAATAGCCTACTCAAAGATCTGCCCCTTAATTCAGATATACTTGTGTGGCGTAAACCTGGGAAGTGGACTGGCCCCTTTACGCTTGTAGGAATAGAAAATGAGGAGTGTATTATTAAACTCCCAAGCAGACCCACAAAATTCTGCTCCACAGCAGTAAAACCCTACCTTACAGACCCAGACTTCTAGACGCCACCAGCTACCCAGGAACCTGAGGACCATGAAAAACCTGAAGACTATGAGGAATTTTAGCTACCTGTGTCACCTAAAGTCATTTAGCCAAGGCGTGGCTCAGACAGGCCATCAAAGACTCAAAATCAAAGGCAGCTACAAGAACAACCCTATAGCCAGCCTCTAAAGCGTGGCCCAGGGAGACCACGAAAACAACTAAGTACCTTGAATATCAACATCTATTTTGCTAAAGACGCCACTTCCACTGCCTCTGCTTTTAGTTAATTTAAGCACTCCCAGCAACAAGAAGTCAACAGATTAATTGAACATGAAGTCTTTGAATATATCCTGCTATACAACCTACTAGGAGACGCTAGAATATTTAATTCAAGGTTCGTGGACAGCATCAAAAACAAGGGCACAAATAAGGCATATGAGAAATCAAGACTTGTTATCTAAGCATACAACAATGAAAATAAATCTCAAGTCCTGACTCAATCAACTACAATTCAACGAGTAAGCCAGTGAATTATACTTGCTATAGCTGTAATATGCCCAGAGTTAAATGTCTACCTAAGAGACATTACTCAGGCATATACCCAGTCAACCACAAAGCTGAACCAGGATTTTTATGTACACCTACTACAAGAAGTCCCCCAGTGGAGTAGTATCTACCTCAAAGTCATAAAACTACTCTACAGTGTACCTGAAGCTGGAAACCACTGGTTTAGTACCTACTACAATCACTACCTTGAGAAGCTATGTATGGCCCAATCCACATACAACCTCTGCCTACTCTCTATTAGCACGCTAGACTAATTTGGAATTGTCGGCCTTTAGACTGACGACACTCTAATACTAGCAAACCCAGGGTTTGCTACAGCTGAAGAGAAGGAATTAAAGAAGGCTGAATTTATTTCAAAACCTAGGAAGCAACTTACTAGCGAGCACCCACTTAAGTTCAATGGCGGCAAAGTCACTCTCCAACCAAACAGCTCAATACTCTTGACCCAGGAAGGCTATACCAAGAACTTGAAGCCAGTGAGCAATTCACTAATAGACCTAGTAAGCTCCCGGGGCAACTTTCGCCAGAGTGCCTCAATCAGGGACCAGTACATAGCCCAACGAGCACGTGGGGCCTACCTGGCGACAGTCTCACAACCAGAGGCTGCTTTTGACCTCTCCTTCGCTGCCCAGAAGCTTAACCCTCAAAGCCAGGACATCGCACTCCTCAATAAGTGAATCCAATGGCAAATTGACAACCCTACCAGAGGCCTCTAATTTATTAAGCTAGACAAGAATACCCTCAGACTAGTCATATTCACTGACTCCTCCTTCGCTAATAACGAGGACTTCACCTCCCAAATTGGCTATGTTCTTGTACTAGCAGATAAACCAGGGAACGCCAACATTTTACACTAGTCCTCTGTTAAGTGTAAGAGGGTTACACGAAGCGTTTTGGCTTCTGAATTGTACGCAATGAGCGCTGGATTCGACATAGCTACATCTGTCAAGGCAACCCTGGAAGCTATCCTTGGTCTCAAAATACCCCTCATAGTTTGTACTGACTCAAAGTCACTTTATGAGTGCCTAGTCAAACTCGGGACTACCAAGGAGAAGCGTCTTATGATAGATGTAATGAGCCTACGACAAGCGTATGAGCAGCGCGAGATTAGCGAAATTAAGTGGATTGATGGCAATACTAACCCAGCGGACGCTATGACAAAATCCAAGGCTTGCCCTGCTCTGTGTAATCTGATTGATACAAACAAACTTGATATCAAGGTCACTGAATGGGTTGAACGTGGAATTGAATAGGAAATGAGGGAGATGATTAGTTGGATGGAATAGGCGCTTCCTTTCTTTACCACTTACTGTCTTTATTGCTTTCTAGCCACTTTTAAAGTAGGCCCAGTGTCGTTACATATTCTTGGTGAATAGCACCTTCCACGACAGCTCAGTTGATCCACGTGCTTGGGCTCATGTGAGTGGCTTGCTACTTACATACTTAAGCTCACAGGATCCGACCCCTCTTTACCTTTACTCTTAATGCAATAAAGATATAGGAATACAACCACTTATTGCATCACACTCTATGACTACTAAGTCATACCAACAGTTATTCTGCTTGAGGTTGATGGATGGTGATACTGTGTGATATGAACATGCTTTTATGTTTTTTCACCAGTCTTCCAACTCCCTTTCCAACACACTCGAAGGCGCAATCTTGATCCTCATGAGCTTGATAAGTAGAGTTACTACCTTTGGGCGCTTACCACAATGATTTGAGATATTTTGAGAGTGGCCAGTACTTTCACGACATCTCGAGCACGAAACAGGCCGGGAAAAAATATACTCCAATCTGGGAATACTTCCTTTGGGCGGTACCGGTGGTATGGTAAGGTTTTCAGCACAAGCAATCCTCGCTTTCTCCGGGGCCACACGATAGCATGATAGGCCCTGTAAATCTAACAAAGTACGTACTGAAGAAGCGTCTAGTTAGCGCTCGCCAACGAAGAAATTCATACATCGTGAATTAGACGGCCAGGTTCCTCCGAAAGCGTTGCCGTGTCTCTCAGCAGCTGGTCAGATGAGGTTGACTTGGAGGTTTGGGGTACGGTCGTGATAGGCGCTGGGTCGGATCTGCAACGGACCGCTCCTTCAATCCGCTACCGTTTTACAGCCTCTAATGAAGATGTTGGTGTTTGATGCAAGATGAAAAGTAACTATTGCCTAATGTGAGCGCTGAGAGGAAGTTCCAAGGTCAAGTCACCAACATCATCGGGGGCACATCGACAACTGTAGTTTGCTTAGTCATCTCAGTTCCAACCTCAACACCCTATAAGAATCAGACTTCGCCCATCTACCTCAACAACGACCATCTCATTCTTCCTTACTATGTCCTCTCTTTTAAAATGGGCAAGGAGCGCTGTGAGAAAAGCACCATCACCGCCTATGCGCTTCCCAACATCGGGGTTTCCCGTTGTTGCCAGTGACGAATGTCTTGAGGAAGAAAGCAACGAGCGCTTCAAAACAGGGCGATACTATCCTGTCAATATTGGAGATATATTTGCATCCAAGTACCAAGTCGTTGGGAAATTGGGTTGGGGAGTTACATCAACTGTCTGGCTAGCCCGTGACCTTCTGTAAGTCAAGCCCCCTAAATGCGAATTGAAAGCTAACAAAGCGTGCAGAGCGCATCAACATGTGACGTTGAAAATATATGCTCGAAATGAAGATATAGAAAATGAATTCGGGATCTATCAGCATTTGATGAAAGTCAAATCCAAATCTTGGCATCCTGGCAAAGATTATGTCCGAACTGCACTCAACACTTTTGTCATCCCACGGCCGGGAGGCGACCACAACTGTCTTGTACAGAAACCAATGTGGGAAAGCTGGAGTGATCTTCTATACCGGATTCCCAGTGGTCGTTTTACTGAGGACCTCCTTAAGGCATCGCTCAAGCAGCTTTTTCTTGCACTAGACTACCTTCACACTGAGTGCAACATTGTCCACACAGGTACGACAAGAAAAGCTTTGGTTCAAAGATACATTTGCTAATCCTATCTATAGACATCAAAGGAGACAATGTACTTCATAGTATAAATGACGAAACTCTTTTAACCGATTTCGTTGCCGCTGAGATGAAAGATCCTAGCCCCCGTAAGATAGTCGACGGAATCCCGGTTTACGCGTCCAGGCGCTTCGGGTATCCCAAAGCCCATGGTATCGCGGTACTAAGTGATTTTGGCTCGGCAGTGATGGGCGAAGAAAAGAGAAATCACAATGCCGGACCAGATATCTACAGAGCACCCGAGGTAATGATCAAAGCAGACTGGAGTTATCCAGTTGACATTTGGAATGTCGGTGTAATGGTCTGGGACCTCTTTGAAGGTAAACACATGTTTCAAGGCCAAGATCAAGATGGGTCAGGCTATACGACCCGGGCACATTTAGCGGAGGTTATTGGTATTTTGGGGCCACCGCCGCTTGATCTTTTGAAGAAAGGAGTTAGGGGTGAGGAATGGTTTCATGAGGATGGTCAGTATTCTTCTTCTTTTTCCAAACCTTGAAATTCATAGGCTGATTGTTTATCTTATAGGAAAATGGAAAGCCGACGTAGAAATCCTACACGAGACAAGCTTAGAGAAATCAGAGGAGCGTCTTGAGGAGGGAGAGAACAAGATGATGTTCATGAAATTTATGCGGAGCATGCTTCAGTGGCGCCCGGAAGACCGAAAGACTGCGAAGGAATTATTTGATGATCCATGGCTTAATGGGAAGGTGTAGGATTATTTTTATGGCGTGTGTTCTGTGACGGAAGAATAGAACCTTGGTCATGCCTATGTATTAAGAGGGAGTTTCGGTGTATGATGGTAGAAGGATATAAGATAACCAAGTCGACGGGATTCGGCTGAAAATGTGATTATAAAATTGATAATTTTCTTATCGGTTATGAAGGCTCAAAGACATAGTTGGTATACAATGTATACATGCATGTAGCTTTATAGAGCATAGTATTACGGCAATTAGAAGTACTAAACTCTAAAAAGTAAAGAAAATGGCAAATCGTACAAAAGGTTGATTCCTAAATGCTTCCTTTAAATATTCGATTTCACTGTCTCTTTCTCGCTGTCGGATTCTTATTATCGCAAGACACCCTTCAATTTTTAACACCGTTTTCCCGCTACTATTGCCATGAAACAGAATAAATAGGTCTTGCATCTAAGCTATTATACTCTGGCTGTTGATATTGCGTCTATAAATCTGAAGAGAAGGAAAAGAGAAAGAAGGAGGGGGCTGGGTAATATTTTCGTGTTCTCTCTCAACTCATTTCCTCTAGGGATTCAGTCGTTTCGGATCGCCATAAGTAGCCTTCTTTTACAAAAGCACTAAATTGAAACCATGTTTTTGTCAAGAGGGATAAGGGATATATTGAGTAAACTATATTTACTGCTCAGAAGCTATAAAACTCGGAGAAATAAATTTTCAGAAGGACCTTTAGCTGAAAGTCCTTAGAGTGGAAAGTATCTTCAGTTCTAATAATTTCACGGCAGGAGAACAAGGCGGTACATTTGATGTGGAAAAACTGGCCGCAGGTCTATGCATGGGAAAATCAACTGTATGGATTCTTGGGACGCCACCAGGCATCCTGAAGCTTCGAATCAGCCCCACTATATTTTGGGCGGCTGGGATTTCCACAACTTATCAGGGTTGCTTTCAATATAATCTTGTTGTGCTGGATTTATGACATCACCTGTTTTTTCTCATTGTTTATTCTCATAATGAACTACTGTTTGATTTACCACTTCATCGCTAGTTTTATCTGCTATGTGATCAGCTGTATGATCACTAGTGTTGTGCTAAACTCACCATATTATTATATCGTCATTATATCATTCATTCATTATGATGTAATAATCATTCACTCCTTATATATAGACCTTAGATAACTCCCTACACAAATCAATCAATTCTCCATGACCTACAGTACTGAGGACCTTCCCAACTTAACAGTTATGAGCCCGGTAGCCACTTTTTGACTGCAAAATTTGACACTTTTACCTTCAATTAATTGATTCCTCTTCTCTACACACTTTGTTTAAATTTGACTTGCCTCAGCTCAAGGAGCAGTTATTCTAGACAAAGAACCCTCTTGATCTCTTATCTTGAGGCCTCAACCATGTCGACGTCCAAAACTATTACCCTCTTGAACCCTAAGGACTGGGATCCGTGGATATTTGGCGTCAAATCCATCGCTACTAGCAATGGAATTAGTGTTTGGGATCTTCTGGATCCAACACTTCCTGCCCAACCAATAATACCTATTCGTCCGGAAGAGCCGACGATACAGAGTATCAACCTAAATGCTACTCATCGATCTGAGCTATTAGCAGATGAGAGAGCAGACCTATGCTTTGATATCTTACGATATGACAGCAAAATCAAGGAACTCGACAAGAGGGATGCCCTGATTCACGAAGTCCGTAAGCATATTGAAGGCACTATTCACATCAAACACATTGTTCTGATCAAGAACCTTTCATCTACCTATGAAATTCTAAGAGCTTTAAAGAAGAGGCTTGCGCTAACTAATCAAGCCAGAGAGAATGAAGTTGTTCAAGACTACGCTAAGCTCAAGCAATGGAACAAGAACCAGAAACCCGAAGACATACTATCCCAATGGGAAGCTGTATACGCTAAAGCTAGGGCTCTTGATCTTCCAGAAGTGAGCGGCGACAGAGCTCAAAAGGACTTTATCCAAGCAATCCGTGCTTTCGACGATTCATATGCTACAGCACTTGAAGTCAACATTGAACAGAAAGAATTAGACAGCGTCAAAATACCTGGATTATACGACTTAATTGAGCGATTCCGCAACCACGTCCGAAAACAAGACTCTATTAAGGGACTCAAATCTGCCCATGCTTCATTTTCAACCACAGAACAGCAAAAACACCAGCAGCAGCAATTCTTTAAAAGAAAAGCTCTTGCACCACCAGAGACCTGCCCGTACAAATGCTGCTGCGGAGAAGGAAAACACTGGTTTCGCGAATGCCCTTATATTAATAAAAATATAAGGACACAAGCCTGGACTAGAAAATACGATATCTTTGTTAAATTTAACTAGTTTCTTAATAAACCAACAAGGACGAAAACAAAAGAGTACTTAAAGAAGAAATTCGAATACGATTCTGACACACCTATTTCAAAGGAAGCTGTCAATTCAAGTGGAAAACCCCACGGAGACTTCGTAACATCATATAAGTCCAGTTTCAGTACCTCAGCAGATCAGAACAGGGATAATTCGCTATACAACTGCTGGATCCTTGACGGAGGTTCTGATATCCACGTTTGTAATGAACCTACACACGATTCTTGGGTAAAAACTAGGGATGCTGGTCCTAACGACAAGTTGTTAGCCGGAAAAGAATGCTACAACATTGAAGCTTTTGGCACTGCCAAAATCTGGATTGACACTCCTATAGGAAAACAATTTATCAACCTTACAAATGTTGCTCTTGCTCCTGGATTTATGACAAACTTAGTGTCACTTGACATTCTTCGAGTAAAAGAAGTCCACTGGAATTCAAGGACTCCAAGTCAAATGGAACGTCAGGACAGAAGCATTTTTTGCTACCTTACCTTGTACGACAATAAGTGGGTGTTTACTACTAATTCTCAGTATAAACAACACACGTCACTTGCCACAAAAGGATTTCAAAAATCAACAGAACCTCGTTACTTAACAGTTACCGAACGAGACCTTCATATATTACTAGGCCACGCTGGCACAAAAGCAGTCTCAAAAGTCGAAGCTGCAGGAGCCGATATTACAGTTGATTCGTCTGTGCCATGCCCTACAACAATATAATGTGAGACATGTAGTGTTTCTAAAGCTACACAGATCACTTCACGTCGTATAGAACGCGAGTTCAACCCAATAGGCCCGTTTGATCACCTATCCTACGACATAATCCCTTTCGAGAGGTCGTACAACGGCATAAACTAATTAAGCCATTTCCACTGCTTGCTTTCTGGCTTTCACATTGTAGTTTGCCACAAGAGCAAGACTGAGAGTACTTAAATAGTACAAGACGTTGTTAAAATGATCAGAGTACAGCTTGGCTTTATTGTAAGAGTTATTCATATAGATGGCGAGAAAACTCTAGCTATAGAGTTTGATGAATACCTTAAAAAAGAAGGCATGAGAGTTGAACGCTCAGCCCCTGACACTCAGGCGCAAAACGGGGATTCAGAGCGAGCTGGACGGTCTATTACAACAAAAGCAAGGTGTATTAGAGTCCATGGAGGTGGTCCACACAACATTTGGAGCTTAGCTTGTGATTACACAGCCCAAATACTCAACCGTACACCTCTTGAGAAGCTTGGCTGGAAAACTCCATGGGAATATGTCTTTAAACGCAAACCCTGCTATGCCCACCTGAGTCCATTTCTTTGTAAGGCTTATGCACTTGAAAAACACATTCCAAAGAAGATGAAACTCAACCCTCGAGCTCAAGTAGGCTACTTTGTAGGCTACGAATCAACAAACATTTTCAAAGTCTGGATACCCTCAAAGAACAAGGTTATTCTCACTAGAGATGTTACATTCGACAAAACATCTTTTTATGACCCTAGTAATACTGAATTACAAGACATACTCCAAGAAACAATAGACGACTTAGTTAAAAGACTTGAAATACCAGCTACTTCACTACAAAGTAGTAGGTATGGAAATATCAAAGAAGTGACTATGCTTGAAGCGACTATTGTTGAACCAAGTAATTAGGACGCTGCAACAGCCACTAAGCTACTCCAAAAAGAAACTAGCGCGAAAGAAGCAACTACACCAATTCAACTCCCTTCACCTCAAACTACGCCTAAAGCAGCTAGTCCAACTCCAAGCAATATTAGCCTACCAGCATCACCTACAACACTTCAAAGTTCTAAACTATCTGAATTATCTGACCTATCAGATAGCGACGTAGACGAAGAAATTAACCTACCTGGTAACCCTGGCAACCATGCTTCTCGACGCAATGAAATATATGCTGGATTAAATCCAGGAAATATTTTAAGAAGCAGATCACGTACTTCACGTACAGCAATGATTTCTCAATACAGCTCTTATTATTCTACATTCTCTACTGTACTAAAAAGTAAACTAATAACTCGCCTACATCGAGATCAAATGCCGCCACCTCCAAAGACGTACAGAGAGATGCTACAACATTCTTTTAAAGATGACTGGAAAAAAGCATGTGACCAGGAAATTAATACCCTAAAATCAAAAGGCACGTTTAAGCTTATTCCACAACTCGACAACAACAACTCTCTTCCTCTAATGTGGGTCTGGACATATAAATTCGACGAAAATGGGTACATCCTCAAGTTCAAAGCTCGCATTTGTGCAAGGGGAGACCTTCAATGGACAGATCAGGAGACCTACGCTGCTACTTTAGCTGCACAAACATTTCGTGCTACAACAGCAATTATTGCAGCATATGACTTGGAAACGCGATCATACGACGTAATCAACGCATATGTAAATGCTAGACTAAAACAACTAATCAGGTGTAAGTGTCCTGAGGGATATGAAAAAAGTGGATGGGAATGGGAAGTGATCATGGCTTTATATGGTCTCAAAGAATTAGCACGCCTTTGGTACGACAACATTGTTAAAACCCTTGCTGAATTCAACCTTCTCCCTGTTCCTGGAGTCCACTGTCTCTTTTCAAATAGTTGGCTTACTCTAATTCTATATGTGGACGACATTATAATTGCTTATTCTAAGGAAAGTCAGTTAAAAGTCAACGAATTCGAGAAACAGCTGCTTTCCAGATACCAAATACAACAACTAGGCGAAGCTACACACTTCCTAGGTGTACGAATCATCCGAGATCGACTACATCGAAAGCTCTGGTTAATTCAGGACGACTATATTCAAAGTCTTGCAAACCGATTTAACATTGTTATTACCCGAGTACCACAAACGCCACTTCCTACAACAAAACTAGTGTCCTGGGAGGGCGCAGCTTCACCTTCTCAAATAACTGGATATCAACAAAAAGTGGGAAGCGTAAACTTTGCTTCTTGCTATACTAGACCAGACATTTGTAGAGCAGTTTCAAGACTCTCTGAATACCTGACTAATCCGTCGCCTCAGCATCTCTACGCTGTTGACCACCT